>OW121757.1:20607646-21075146 GCA_933228765.1 Miltochrista miniata | reverse complement strand
TGTGGCAATCTTTCCAGGCGTGTAGTTTTGCAGATATTTACAACTAGCTACTACTACCCGACTAAAATGCCAAGATATATTAGCGTATAAACGGGGAAACTTCCAAACTACTTCGTGATTTATTATTGTTGTAAAACTATCTGAGTATTTGGTCTAGTGATTTGCGCGTCACTGTTATCAACTTTTCAAGTTTGTGGAGAAACTTTCACATTATTTAGAGACTCTCGTCATTTTGAAAAGTTATAATAATAAAGGCATAAATGATCATGGCAATTTTCCTTTAAAATTTCCCTCATAACGTAGATCTAGATTTGTCAATAAATACTGCTTTTCTTCTTATCTCGATTTATTTTTTAAATGGCCAACGCCCTCGACTTCGCCCGCATATATAATAATCAAATCGAAACCATTCTATCTAAAAAGTTGACATTATAGGCAAAGCTTAATATTTTATATCGTGAGGACCAAGTAAAAAATATTTTTTCAGTGTTCTGAATGAAGCCAAGCCCTAATCCACTAGGCAACCATTCTAATTTCAGTTTAAATAATACATACATACATACATACATACATACATACATACCTACATACATACATACATACATACATATCATTACGCCTGTTTCCCATCGGGGTAGGCAGAGACTATGGCTTTCCACTGGCTACGATCCTGGCATACCACTTTCGCTTCTTCTACTTTCATAAGTGCTTTCATACACGCTCGCCGGTTAAGGGTACTCTTGACCTGGCCTTTTTCCAGCAGGTCATCAATTTGGTTACCATGCGTACGCCGAGGATGACCCCTACCAGCTTGCCCATTCATTCTCGCCTTATAGATCTGTTTAGTCAGTCTATTTTCATCCATCCTTTCAACATGTCCAAACCATATAAGCATCCCTTTTTCTATCTTTGTCACTACATCTTCAGTTATACCATATTGTTTTCTAATCACGCTATTCCTTTCTTTGTCCATCAATTTCACTCCAGCTATACTTCGCAGACTTCTCATTTCCACTGCATTAATTTTACTTTCATGCTTCTTCTGCCACACCCAACTTTCACTACCATACATAAGTGTGGGGATAAGCACACCTTTAAATAATGCTAAATCATACTTTTTTACGTGTGGAAACCCGAGATTATAACGCCGAACTGAAACCGACTCAAAACATACGGTCCACCTATTTGTCAATGCTGTGACGAATGGTGGACCGTATGTTTTGAGTATCACATAAACGACGATTTGTAATGGCTGCTGGCAAGGAGCCCCATTACAAATCGTCGTTTCATGTGGCGTCTAAACAACCAACCTCCCCTCTTCAACATTTATAGAATGAAACGAAAATTGGTTTTAATAACATCAGCACATCACAATCTTGAGATCCCCTACAATACAATGATAATTTGACTCCTCGACTCCCTTTGAAATGGAGCCAATGAGTTACCCCGTTTTTTCAAAGAACGCAATATACCTAATTATTTTGCCGAAACGCTGGCAGGTATAATTTAATTTTATTTAGTGGATCGCGTTGATTATAAATTTAATTTATGTGAGGCCTGACGTCAGGATGGGACCCTGCTTGTTATTCGCACAGCGTGCAATTTATTGACTGGGCTAATGAGCTCCTCCACAGTGTAATAGACATTAAAAATTTTGAAGATAACAGATTTATAGAGCGTTGTGTATAATATATTATAATTAATGTACTACGAATAGAATTTAACCCAGTAATGCCTTGCGTGTCCATATGGACACACAAATCGTGGTTAAATAAAAGAGTTGTTATGGTAGTATTTTTTGACTTTTGTAATTATTTTATTAGTCTTACTGTGCATTCAAATGTCAAATTTTAATACAGTGTTAACATCACTGTTACAATAGTTTTAGTTTTCCAAGTATATTCATTTATTTGCAACCAGTACGCAGAAAAAATAGACCCGAGATGAGAGTAAGTAGTTATTATTTTTAAACTATAAATTATATTCATGTTATTATAGCACAAATTTATTGCGATAGTGTGTATTTATTTATATAAAAGCATAAAATACTGCCAGAATGTAATTTCCTATGTAATATATAGCACTGAACTTCATGTGTCCATATGGACACGCTAAGCTTTAGCCATAGCATTACAATATGTTTCGTTTTACTTTTAGATTGTTCGATTTTGACTAGTTTCTAGGTAGAGACACCATAAATCAAGCGTCAGATGTGAGAAGAGTAAAAAGGTGGTGGTAGTGTCGTCTACAGTGATATCGGCGGTTGACAGCAAACCAAATGAGGAAAAAGTCGAGAGGTTATCATGATTTAGCCATTAGAAAATGTTTTTTGTCAAACCTTTTGGGTGTACAACAGCTATACATAATAAAACAATAATCCCAAACGTACCATCACATGCATGTGGCACCACCACCTTTATCCACAAGCCTTACTCTTCAGAAGAATCCAAAAAATATATAGGAAAAGATAGGATTGTCTACTACTACATTACATTTATTAGACTCCTCTAAAGGCTAGTGGACAAATACATACTTATAGGTACTTATATAAATATGTAGATAAATATATTAGAGAGGAAGTGGTTATTATCCCTATTTGTATTGAAGCTGGAGGCTTGTAATAATAATACTTGTGATTTTCAAAATAAGATGCCACAGCTGGAGCTTCGTAGAGCAAGAGTATTGATATCTTACCTAAAAAACTTTTGAAGTAGGTGCCAAAGGTGCAGGTAGACCATCTACCTTCAAACTATACGGTAGGTTTGATAAGATATATCATTATGTACGGAAAATTACGTAAAAAAAGATGTACGGACCCAAATGCAAAACAATAAGTTCGATGACCTCAGGTATTGATTGTACTGTACCTACTAAAAATAATAATAAACTTTTATATTATTATTTAAAAATGTCTCGTTTATGTTTTTAAACAAATAGCAATACATTTAGGTTACCAATTACCAAAAAAATCTGCTTATGTTCTTGGCTTTTCAGCTATTGCAAGTGCTTAGTGTGTCAATTAGGACACGTGATTTTTTTTAAACTTGCAAATTATTTATAAAAATAAAATTTATGATTTATGTCTAGAAATACCTCATTAAATCATACTTAATGTCTAGATTTACCAAAATCTCAAAATAAATAATTCGGGCATTACTGGGTTAAAATAAACTGACAAAAACAATTTTGAAACCAGAAAAGAAAAACTGTTTAGTACAGAAGTTTTACCATAGAGGAATTTTATAAATTACGTGATAAAGAAAATACGTGTTAGTATGAGGTTTGGACACACATTCAACTAAATTTAAGGCATATAAATTGTACAATATACGCCTTGAGAAATGATACCTGACGAGCGTCAAGGCCATGTCAAAATTAAGAGCTGTCTCAGTTCCCTCAGTCGCTGTGCGGTGAGTATCCTAGAATCATTACTATTTCCATATTCATTATATTGTCAAACATGTAATTATTTTTTATTAAAATCTGTAGTAGCGAGTATTGCTATGCTCATTCCGCTGTCATTTTAGGCAGTATTGATATTTATAATTTCACTTTATTTAATGAAACTAGTCAATTTATCTAATATTTTAAGCGTAAAAAAAAAGGATATTTTATTTTAAAAATTATATTTATTAATTAATTATACTCAAACTCGGATGTGCTGATAATACCACTCCATCTCGCTACATATTATAATTTGGAACGACATTAAGGGTACTACATCAAAAGCATTCTAATCAACTC
Source organism: Miltochrista miniata (assembly GCA_933228765.1). Taxonomy (NCBI): domain Eukaryota; kingdom Metazoa; phylum Arthropoda; class Insecta; order Lepidoptera; family Erebidae; genus Miltochrista; species Miltochrista miniata. The sequence continues at coordinate 21,071,402 of OW121757.1, read as the reverse complement.
TTGTTTATTGATACTAGCTGTTAATTGAAAAAAAAGCTACCTGCTAGCTGCCACGAGGAGTAAGTCAACTAAGTGATTCTATTAACATAATGTCGCTTCTCGGCAACACTGCAAGACAGTCTGACTTAGACCTTTGAAAATTAATTAAAAAGGTATTTTAAAAACTTATTAAAAATCACTGTTTTTAGAATAATGGAACATTTTAGGAAGATGAAGACAAGATAATATTGGGAGAAGCGCGCCATTATTCTCTTGTAAGATAGTCATCTGCAGAATGGCATTTCATTTAATAGAACAAAGGCCTAATCAAAATTAAGGGTTGTTCGTGACTTCCTTTTACTCGAAAAATCTGTTTCACGGCAGTCAAAATGTAATTCGCAATTAATAATTTCGTTCCTTCAGGAATTGGGTTTGCAATTAATATACTACAAATGGATAAGAATTAAATTTTACTTGGACGTTTTGTGTTCTCCCTATGGGAGATGATTTTGATGAAATTAATTTTAATATGTATGGAGTGTCAGAGCTTCTTGAGCTGAATTATATCGTGTGGAATATTAAAATAATAAATGTACATTCTTAACAATTTGGCACAGAAATATTGACTTTTATAACTTTTCAGTAGAATTTTAATTCTAGCTAAGTAAGTTCTGGTTTTGCTAATTTACGTTCAGGTAGGTAATGCCCGACAATGAGAGACACTCCAGTGGTCATAATGATATTGAAAACGAGTTCAGCATGAACTTTTGGTACCCTCAAATAGAGCAATAATTGTAATCATCCTTAAATTAGAACAATTTTGACATAAATGTGAACCTCATGAATAAAACAGTTTGCTAAACATACCTTCCCATAAGATTATCAAAAGTATTGCCTGTAATAAATTACAATTAGCGATAGAAGAACATGTGTGATGGATGAATAATAATAATGTAAGTACGAAATATTGCTATTCTAGTTACAACAATAAATTAGCTATTTCATTATATAAACTATGCTCTAAAACAAATTACTATTGAACGACACACAACCAAACATTAGGTGGTGATATAACTACGTGACAATAACGATAATAAAGCCCATTTCTGTCCAAAATCCTTTGAAACTCATTGTGAGCTATCCACTGAGTACAGTGTGCTTACCATAAATAACGTTTAGTGCCCGGCGTAGAGGTGTTCAAATTGCTTCAACGTGATATATCCCACAGTCCTAGTACGTTTAGCCATATTGAATTTTTAACTAAAGATGGTCGTATATATAGCCAGAAACTACTCTGCAGCTTTTTCTAGTGCTCGTAAAACTCGGAGCGTTTGAAATTGAGATAGGTCGTGTACGGGCAGGTGTATTTATGAAAATTTCACATCTATAACGGAGACTCGCTCTGCACAGTTTATATTAATTCTGAAGCCAGTTTGTCGGCATCCCATGCCGACAAACTGCTGCAGGTATTTGATAAAAAAAGTGTAACAGCTTTTGTTTTGAGATATGTCTGTAAATATGGTTTTCACCGAGAGAAGGATAAGGATAGGAGATCACTTAATTACCACGATTTTGCGTAACAAATTTGTTTCGACCGATAACAAAATATCAATAAAAGAAATGAATCAGATGTAGTTTGAAATATCATCAGGATACCACTTGCAGTTTGTAATATCATGCCATATTACCGAAGGCTGTCATCAAATATTACAGGTAAATATTTCATAACTGAAATACAGGTTATTTTTAGTCAGTATTCAGTACAAGCAGTCTTTCGGTGCTATAACTTTTATGCCTCTCAGTATTATTTCTTAGATACCCACCCTAAAAAGTATACAGTGAATAAGTTAGAAGAAAGCTACGGAAGGGTTTCGCGACAAAAGCGATAATAACAAGCGCGTTTCACAACTCTTGAGACAAAAGAAAACTCTACGGCTAACGATGTACTGTTGAGTACTTGAGACTGCGCTGCTATCATTTTGGATGTATTTCAACATTGCGGATATTTTACTTATGCAATATGGTAACATTTATTGACTCCTCCGGTGGCGCTTTCGGTAGTGGACTCACTGTCGCGCTGAGGTCCTATGTTCGATTTCCCTCATTAAATATTTGTGTGATCTTGTGTAATATGTTTGTTTCTATGTTTGGGTGTTTTCTAAGTACAAAAAAAAATTTTCAATAAAAAATAAAACCGACTTCAAAGAAATCCTGAAAAATAAAATTTACTTAGCACAAAGTAATATCTATTTTGATTTATCAGATTTTATTCAATATCATATTGAAGTCGGCGCCAAGTAAACCCATAGTTTTATGTAGGTATTATTCATGGCACCAACTTCAATATTATATTGAATAAAATCTGATAAATCAAAATATATATTAGGTACTTTGTGCCATGTAAATTTTATTTTTCAGGATTTCTTTGAAGTCGGTTTTATTTTTTATTGAAAAATTTTTTTTTCAATATTTTAAGTGACGGGTGAACCGAAAAATATATCTAAGTGAAAGTTCTCATCAATACAAATCAATCAAGCCCAAACACAAGGCAGCTGCTGTAAATCGTTAAGGAATTCCCTCGACTGTCTTTCGGTTCTATCATCAGATCGACTCCAGACATTCATTGAATTATAGTAGGTACATTAAAGCACTGAATTAAAAAGTTAACAAACGCACTAGTTGTCCCTACAACTTTCGGTGGTTGCCCTCGATTTCTCCTGGATCCCATCATCAGATCCTGATCTGGTTAAAATGGGACCGCCTCAGAAGTGAACTCTATCCAATAAAAACAGATTTGAAATTCGTCTATAATTGACGAAATATCGGTGAACATACATAAAACATTGAGAACTTCCTTTTTTTTAAGTCGGATCTATCAATCTATGTGTAAAGTTCTCATCAATACAAATCAATCAAGCCCAAACACAAGGTAACTCCTGTAAATTGTTAAGAAATGCCCTCGACTGTCGTTCGACTCTATCATCAGGTCGACTCCAGACCTTCATTAAAGTGTAGAACATTAAAGCACTTAATTAAAAAGTGAACAAGTGCACTAGTTGTCCCTACAATTTTCAGTGGTTGCCCTCGTTTTCTCCTGGATCCCATCATCAGATCCTGACCTGGTGAAAATGGGACCACCTCAGAAGTAAACCCTATTCAACAAAAAAAGAAATTTTGAAATCCGTCTATTATTGACGGAAATATCGCTTAACATACATAAAAAAAAATACATACAGACGAATTGAGAACCTCCTCCTTTTTTTGAAGTCGGTTGAAAAGTAGATAGGTATGCATTTAGAATTTCATGAGTATGTCTATAGACCCCATAGCACAAACATGTAGCTTATTTTGGGCTAGATGATGATTTTGTGAGAATGTCCAACAATATTTATTTATTTATTTTAGAAAGATTACTTGGATTTGTATGTAACCAGTAACATCAGAAAGACAAACTTAAAAAGCAGCTCCTTGCGGCGTTGGATAAGCATAATGCGTGTTATTGTTGACCTTATCATAGGATATACAAAGCTATACAAAGTAGAAGAAGAGGAGTAAAAGAGAGTAAACCTTTGTTTTTGTGCAAGTTACGTTTTTGATGACGAAGAATTTACTTTTCTAGTCAATTATTTTGTCACATCTTATTTTTCTTACCATTTCATCTTATTTTTCTTTCTTCATCTTATTTTTCTTACCCAGTTTTGTAAGACATAGGATACTGTTTCTAGTGGGATGCCGCTGCATCTTTTTGCGAGCAAGTTATGCTTCAAAAAGAGGTGGCGGGGAGAAACCGCGAGAGACATCTCCCTCCCGAGTTCCGCAGTCGGCGGCGATGTCGTCGTAGGCTGCTATACGCCCAAGACTACCGACTTCCATGACCCGGGGCCTGAGAACGGTGATCTGGCCGCTCGCCGTTCTTTCAGAAGCAGGCCAAGACGATGGCCAATATATCTTTGCCCTTCATAGTGGTGATTGTGGTGGGACACAGTCCCCAACTCCCCCTCCCCCTTCCCCAAGTAGTGGGTTAACACCCGAACCAACTCCCCAGACGCGGGATAGCACCCGAACCCCATAGGCGAGGTTGAAGTGTTCGCCAAAGTCTGCCGAGAGCCCTGGGACATCCTTCCGAGGGCTGACCCGGGACTACCGGCCGTAGACAGTTGTAGAGCATCGTGTGGTTTTAGTCGGTAGGCGTCGGGCATAGCATCCATGTAGGATTTCCACACGTATAAAAATAAAACCGGCCAAGTGCGAGTTGGACTCGCCCATGAAGGGTTTCGTAGCAGTAACATTATATAAAACTTCTTATAGTTCGTTGTAACTCTGATTGATGTTTTTTAAGACGTATTAAAAAAAACTACCAGCTCTATCTCGTTCAGACCAATTTTCGTTGGTAGTTTATACGGCAATGTACATCATATATTCTTTTTAGACTTATCATTCTCTTAGTTTAGAAGTTAGAGGGGGGGGACACACAGAAGTCGGTAGTCTTGGGCGTATAGCAGCCTACGACGACATCGCCGCCGACTGCGGAACTCGGGAGGGAGATGTCTCTCGCGGTTTCTCCCCGCCACCTCTTTTTGAAGCATAACTTGCTCGCAAAAAGATGCAGCGGCATCCCACTAGAAACAGTATCCTATGTCTTTCAAAACTGGGTAAGAAAAATAAGATGAAGAAAGAAAAATAAGATGAAATGGTAAGAAAAATAAGATGTGACAAAATAATTGACTAGAAAAGTAAATTCTTCGTCATCAAAAACGTAACTTGCACAAAAACAAAGGTTTACTCTCTTTTACTCCTCTTCTTCTACTTTGTATAGCTTTGTATATCCTATGATAAGGTCAACAATAACACGCATTTTGCTTATCCAACGCCGCAAGGAGCTGCTTTTTAAGTTTGTCTTTCTGATGTTACTGGTTACATACAAATCCAAGTAATCTTTCTAAAATAAATAAATAAATATTGTTGGACATTCTCACAAAATCATCATCTAGCCCAAAATAAGCTACATGTTTGTGCTATGGGGTCTATAGACATACTCATGAAATTCTAAATGCATACCTATCTACTTTTTGTACTTAGAAAACACCCAAACATAGAAACAAACATATTACACAAGATCACACAAATATTTAATGAGGGAAATCGAACATAGGACCTCAGCGCGACAGTGATTCCACTACCGAAAGCGCCACCGGAGGAGTCAATAAATGTTACCATATTGCATAAGTAAAATATCCGCAATGTTGAAATACATCCAAAATGATAGCAGCGCAGTCTCAAGTACTCAACAGTACATCGTTAGCCGTAGAGTTTTCTTTTGTCTCAAGAGTTGTGAAACGCGCTTGTTATTATCGCTTTTGTCGCGAAACCCTTCCGTAGCTTTCTTCTAACTTATTCACTGTATACTTTTTAGGGTGGGTATCTAAGAAATAATACTGAGAGGCATAAAAGTTATAGCACCGAAAGACTGCTTGTACTGAATACTGACTAAAAATAACCTGTATTTCAGTTATGAAATATTTACCTGTAATATTTGATGACAGCCTTCGGTAATATGGCATGATATTACAAACTGCAAGTGGTATCCTGATGATATTTCAAACTACATCTGATTCATTTCTTTTATTGATATTTTGTTATCGGTCGAAACAAATTTGTTACGCAAAATCGTGGTAATTAAGTGATCTCCTATCCTTATCCTTCTCTCGGTGAAAACCATATTTACAGACATATCTCAAAACAAAAGCTGTTACACTTTTTTTATCAAATACCTGCAGCAGTTTGTCGGCATGGGATGCCGACAAACTGGCTTCAGAATTAATATAAACTGTGCAGAGCGAGTCTCCGTTATAGATGTGAAATTTTCATAAATACACCTGCCCGTACACGACCTATCTCAATTTCAAACGCTCCGAGTTTTACGAGCACTAGAAAAAGCTGCAGAGTAGTTTCTGGCTATATATACGACCATCTTTAGTTAAAAATTCAATATGGCTAAACGTACTAGGACTGTGGGATATATCACGTTGAAGCAATTTGAACACCTCTACGCCGGGCACTAAACGTTATTTATGGTAAGCACACTGTACTCAGTGGATATGACCTGCTCAGTGACCGGCAGTACGGTTTCCGTCACGGTCGCTCGACGGGCGATCTTCTTGTGTACCTCACACACCGCTGGGCGGCGGCTATCGAGAGTAAGGGTGAGGCTCTAGCAGTGAGCCTCGACATCTCGAAAGCCTTTGACCGGGTCTGGCACCGCGGTCTTCTTACGAAATTGCCCTCCTATGGACTGCCCGAGAGTTTATGCGGATGGGTGTCCAGCTTTCTGGCCGGTAGAAGCATCAGGGCCGTCGTTGACGGTAGTTGTTCTGACTGCATGGCCATAAACGCTGGAGTACCACAAGGCTCAGTGTTGTCCCCTACTTTGTTTCTGCTGCATATCAATGACATGTTGTCTATTGACGGCATTCATTGTTATGCGGACGACAGTACGGGCGACACTTATTACACGGGCCGTCCCAGTATCTCTCGGGATGCAGTGGAAGAAAGTCGTGAACAACTTGTGTCTGAAGTCGAGGCTACTCTCACTAGAGTGTCCGATTGGGGTCGACAAAATCTTGTCCAATTCAACCCTACCAAGACACAAGTTTGTGTTTTCACCGCAAAAAAGACCCCATTCACTGTGGCGCCACAATTTCAGGGCACAACTCTCACCATCTCTGAAAGTATGGGGATCCTTGGTGTTGACATCTCCAGAGATGTGCAGTTCCGCAGTCACTTGGAGGGCAAGGCCAAGCTGGCGTCCAGGAAGCTCGGAGTGCTCAGAAGGGCGCGGCGGTACTTTACTGCGGCGCAAGCACTGCTTCTCTATAAGTCGCAAGTGCGGCCACACATGGAGTACTGCTGTCACCTCTGGGCGGGGGCACCCGAATACCAGCTTCGTCCATTTGACTCGGTGCAAAGGCGAGCTATGAGAGTTGTCAACAATCCCATACTTGCAGGTGGTGTGGAACCTCTTAGTGACAGGAGAGACTTTGCTTCTCTATGTGTGTTCTACCGCCTGTACAACGGTTTGTGCTCTGAAGAATTGTTTGATTTGATGCCTACGGCTACATTCTATCATCGCACCGCTCGCCATAGACAGGGTGTTCATCCTCACACGTTGCGTCCTGAGCGCTCGAGCACGGTGAGATCTAATAGAGGCTTTCTTCCGCGTACGCTTAGGTTGTGGAATGATCTCCCTGCTTCGGTTTTCCCGGACGCCTACAGTATGGGGTTCTTCAAAAGGGGACTTAGAAGGTTTTTAAAGAGTCGGCAGCGCGCTTGTGGCGCCTCTGGTGTTGCAAACGTCCATAGGCTGCGGTGACCACCGGTACATCTGGGGGGGCCGTATGCTTGTCTGCCACTCTAGTGGTATAAAAAAAAAAAAAAAAAACCTCAATCAATCCATCCATCAAATCAGCCTATCGTAGTCCACTGCTGGACGTAGGCCTCTCCCAATTTACGCCACAATACACGGTCTTGCGCCTTACGCATCTAGTCCCAGCCTGCGACCTTTACCAGGTCGTCGGTCCATCTAGTGGGTGGACGCCCTACCCCACGTTTGCCGAGACGCGGTCTCCACTCTAGAACTCGTTTGCTCCATCGGTCGTCGGTTCTTCTGCAGATATGGCTGGCCCACTGCCACTTCAATGTACTTATTCTGCGAGCTATGTCGACCACGTCAGTTCTCTGTCGGATAGCCTCATTTCGGAGTCTATCCCTCAGAGACACCCCAAGCATAGCTCTTTCCATAGCCCGCTGCGCAACCTTTAGAGCATTAACCACCCTGCGACCTTTACGGTCGTCGGTTAATCTGGCGGGTGGACGTCCTACCCCAAAATGATACCTACTTAGCTAATTACATAGAGCACCTATCTTTTATTGCTATCAAAAATAAAAAATATTAAAAATCGCTTTGATGCAACTAATGAATAGATAATTTCTGAATACTACCAACGAGACTTAAATTAAATCATTAATTAAAAGCATTTTGTAATGCAATGTGGTTTGTTAATATCCGTCCAACTCGTATGTTTTATACATGATACATACATACATGATATTGACAATTATTTTAAAGTGTATGTTTACGTAATGCGAAACTACATAGTGTTGTGATCTCCGGTATGGCTAATATTACATCCTGGGGATATTCTTCCGAGGGCTTACTCGGGGCTCTCAGCCGTAGGCAGTAGGTAGGGAACGTGTTGGTATTTAGTTGGTAAGAGTCCAGCATATCATCCATGACGAATTTTCCACATGTTAAAAAATAAGTAAAAAATACCTAATAATAAGACAAGGTAGTATGCTTCCCACCTATTACGTGCAATAAAATACAAAAATAGTGAATTGTGGTTGTAGAGTATACCTACCTGTTTCTGTCTGTTTACTGCTTCGAAGATTTAGGCTTGGCTCAATATATATGGAAGATCTTCATTAGGTTCCGAGCTTATTTGATGCAAACAAACAAACAATTAAATCTTTCCTGTTTATAATAATACTATAGATATTAAAGTCGAATCAAATATTGCCCCAGAATCATGAAGACTTATCCTATTGACCAGAGTAACGCAAAATCAAATAATAACAACATTAATCATAAATTAAATACATATACACTACAATATACAAAGTGCAATACAGGTAACATATTATACACTACAATATACAAAGTGCAGATACGGTAAATTGTGTTTCATGGGAATACTTATGATGTTTATTATCAAAGCCACTTTAGCGACATGATTCTTCTGAATTTTAAATCAAAGAATACGCATTTTTTCGCTAAGAAGATCAAATAATGATATAGCATGGGCCATCTGTGCCAGACGTAGTCTCTCAAAGTGTTTTTGCGTTCTCCAAATGGAACCCTTCCGGTACACGAGAAGTTATTCAGGCGTAACATGAACTTTCGAGTAAATGTAGTTAGAGAGATAATTCGAACTTTTTGGGATAGAATGTATTTTAGTTTAACTCACGCATGTACGAAGTAATTTTAATGAATGTTCTATGTATTATGTTAGTAAATGATTTATTTACTAGCGCGCAGTTCATTCTAATGGCACAATTTTTATAAAACACACTAGGTTATGTAGCTCAAGACTGTCTGTTTCAAAGTGTATCTCACAGGTACCCACACAGGTACCCCTACAGGTCACAGGTACCCCCAGGATCAATTCATTGTACCGCCTGGAACACACACATGTCATGTGAGTCTTAGCCACACCACTAAATAGTCAACAACAGCATCGCTTGCAGGTAGAGTCCTTGGGCCCCCAAGATTTAGCGTAGGTGCCTTTACACATACCTTAAATATAACGAATCAATCATCCTACTAATTCTTACTGCTAATTCTTCCTACTAATACAGCCTGGTTACTCTTTTTTCCGAGACTATGATCCCATGAGAGTGTTGTTGTAGTTCAAAATACAGCGGGTACTTAAAGATATTTCCCTCCCTATAGTTGTCACTTAAAACATTTAATGAACTCCCAAGAGTTAGCAATACCGTAAAATTCATTTCAAGTTCCCCATCAACATTTCAAGCCCTCAGACAACGGGTCTTCAAATGTAGTAAGAGGGTCGATTGTACCCCTTGACATTTTCAATTGTTAATACGATGAAGGCAAAAGGTCACTTTCCAATTGTATAATTGTCTACTTCAATGCATCGTCCGGTTTTTGAAAGAAAAAAAAAACACTAATTTTGATAACTAATTTTGGGGTAATGAGGGTTACTTTACATAACATACACAAATACCTAGCTCGGACATTATACACGAAAGAGTGCTAGGAGTATACCTACTATACGTTCAAGCGATGATTTCTGTTCTAGAAACTTAACCTTCGGTCCGTCGCGTGGGGTCTTTGAAAGCCCGAACATTACAAAAATGCAAAATTTTCTTATTTAAATCTATTGTAGCAGTGCAGTAGTTTATGTACCCTCCTAAGTTAGATTGTAGTTGGCGCGGAAGGTGGCTAACTTCAATTCGCTCGTAAGCGCCGTGTGATACGGACCTGTTTTGAACGCAAGGGCTCTCAAAGACCCCACGCGACGAGCATACAATTTCGTAAAGTTACGATTTTTGTTTATTTATTCCTTATACATTATATGTTACAAAGTTGATTATTTCTATATGATGCCTAAAAAGTATAAAGTAAATAATTATGGAGTAGATTTCTTTATTTTATTATTTTTTTGTAAAACTGATCTCAGAGTGAGAAATATAGGCTCCTACTTTTAGATTATAAGTTTAATAAGTAATTAAATACAAATTGCTTAATAATTTGTCATTGTTTTATTGTAGTTTGACAAACACGTAATAATGTAATGATAAATTATATGAAATACTTATAATTTCCTACTTTACATGCTATTTTTCATAGAGGTTCTCAAGAACCCCACGCGACAAACCTCGTTAAGTAAAATGGCGCGACTGACCGAAGGTTAATAATAATATTAAAAAGATGAAAAAATTCTACATTTGTGTGTGTGTATGTTTGTATTGTTTGTAATGAATAAACTCAAAAACTACCGTGCCTATTTCAAAAATTATTTCCCACGTATCTTTTAAATTCATTCACCCTGAGTAACATTGGCTATATTTTATTCCCATACTCCTACGGGAACGGGAACAATGCGGGTGAAGCCGTGTTACGTCTGCTATTACTTAATATAAGAAAAGTTACCTTAATTTATCGGACTTAAATCCCTATCCAACGTCCAACCGAATTTAATTAAGAAAAAGATTAATTTCCGCTTCCTTTAAACAATTTCCTTATGAAGTTATGATATTTCAAATTATCTTTTGTCGTACAAAAATAAAGCTTTTATAGAGTAAATATAACAACTATAGTATTTATGGAAGTTTTTAATGGAATAAAAATAAACTGTAAATATTAAAATGTAACAAATTTGTGAAGTCATAAACGAAGTAAGGTTGCTGGTCTGTTGGGAGTCCTGGAACATCCTTCCGAGAACTTACCCAGGGCTCCGAATCGTAGGCTGTTGGGCGTTGCGTGAGGTTTTATAGTCGGTAGGAGTCCGGCGTAGCATCCATGATGGACTTTCCCTAACGTTAAAAAAAAGGTCAACGAATTGAGAATCCTTTTCCTTTTTTTGAAGTCCGTTATTTTTTCAGAATGGTTTTAATATTAAGACGCAAGTGACACACAAAGTTACGTGTATATTTATAGAATTGCCAGAAAAACAAAGACAGGTCCAATATTTTTAGATTCTTTCTTAAGTAATAATGGTTTTTTCCCAAAAAGAGTTTCACTTAAAATATATTTTTTAGTCTGTTCAGGTTGAGTAAGTGCTCGTGAAAGTTCCATTGAAATAAGTCTAAGCAGCTTTGTGCCAAAATATATAACAAATAATTTTAAACTTTAAGAAGCTTGCTTTTTAAGGGGTGTCATAAAAATCATAAATTATAGCAATAAATTGAACAGTGAGAATTTTGAACTAGCCAATATCAAAGTAGACTCAGCGCTAGTACAAATCGAAATCTAGTTTTTCATTATTTCTATGCTGTGTAGGTTGCTATTCTACAGTAATGTTGTGAAACATGCATTTACAAAATTACCATAATCGTGTTAGTTCTTAATATGCACGAATGTTTTTTTGCTGTTAATATGTAGCACATAAATATTTTACATTTCTCTATTGCGTGATGTTTAACTTACAAAAAATATATTAGAATTCTGATAGGTCTAAGTGGGTAAGTTGAAGTTCATTTGCATGTTTGATTCGTAGTTTTTAAATAATGTTTAAATCAATTCTTAAAATAATGAATGAGTCATTATTTTAAAAAATCTTTAGCAGCACGATTTTGTTTCTATAAACAAAAGTATGTAACAATAATTTTAGTGTCATACTTTTATTCCCTTCCCCGTGTGGTGACGGGACCCCGACAGGCATCGGGAAAGAGTTCAAAATATTACCACCCCGAGGGTGTCGTAAGAGGTGACTAAGGGAATAATCGATCCATTGCGTAGAGAAGGAAAACTCGAAATGAAACCCGGTTTTGTCAGTAAAATGACAATCGTCAAGCCAAGTTAAAAGTCTTATGAGCGGCTTGAAAAACTTAAACTGCGTGTCGTCAAGACCTGCGCTTGTTCATTTCCACACGGCAATAGGCTAATCATCTATTACGTGGGCCATAAAACTTTATGGTGAAAATGTAGACGTATACATGCCTCTGCCTATCCCTTCATGGAATAGGGTTTGACTATGCATGCGTACTTTTATGAAACAATCATAGAGCAACGCGAACTCTGTAAAGGCGCGCGTTGCTCTGCGGAAACAATGGATTAGATGCCTCAAAATATTCTATGAAAAGTAAGTAAACAAGTTTGTTACACCCATTGTGGCGCATTAACAAATGCCGCATTGTACGGTCACCTAATTACTGAATAGCATAATGGATGGAACGCTCTCGTTAGAGTAGAGTGGAGTGGCGCTTAGAAAGACATTCAATACCCCTTGACTGAGAATACAAAGCCGCACATTGAATAGGTAGCCTCATTCAGCTGCCCACAGTCTCTTAAAAAAACCACAAAACACGTTGTAAAGTAAATTCTCTATGCGATTGCGATGCTAAATGCGATTAATATTGCAAAGTATTTACCTTTTTATTTAGGCTGGCCTTTGTTTAGTGTTGAAGACTTAATGTGAATATGACTCTCACCCAGGACAAATCTCTCTGGGTGATGATCACACTGGTTTGTTATGTGTCTGGGTATAGTTTACAAAAATGTATGTATTTAGAAATTTTGTAAGTTTATCGCTATCAGTCATCTAGATCCCTTAAAAGTCTTCGACCAAGTAATAGTATAGACCGGCCCATCCTTACATTAGTTACAAAGACGTTAAAGTGAGCGCATGAACGGCAGATAATCATACAAGCACCTGATCAAAAGCGATCTTGACCTATGGACAGCCCACATAGCTTCTAGACCAATATCTCATCAGCGTCATCAGAGCAGTTGCTTCCATACAGTCATAAAATAATCAAGACATTACCATGAATAGTATTTACGTGGATTTAGTAAACAAATTTCCATTTACGTTTCGATTGTAATAAATTTTGCAAATTCCAAGAGATTCCAAATAAAATTGGCAAAGGCTGTTCACGATTTTGTTGTATTACCCTTAGAAATTATATTATTAACCCAATTCCTTTAGCTTTTGAGATGCTAGTTAAACAGGCAGCGAAGCAGTTTTGTGTATTGACATCAAAGAGGGCTGACGACAAACTTTTGTTATGCAAATAGGACGGTAGTTAGGTCGAAGGACCACTTGATTTGTTGTTGTACGGAGTTATTCTTTAAAAACGTTTTTCGTCTCAACATTTTGTATATTCAAGCAAAAGATTGAAGTATTTCAAGAACTGAAAGTTACCAAATTAATAATACCAATTCGTGTTTCATTATCGTCTTTGAAATATCAGTCCACACGATTTCAACTTAAGTTTACAACAACAAAATTGTAACAGTGAAGTTTGTGTAAAAGGTAAGTATTAATTTTTAATTTGAGGTTGACACTAAATTTGTATTTACTTCGTTTATGCAAAGTCGACGAAAAAAAATCCATTTTCTTTAGTTTAAAACCAGAAAGTTGACTCTTTTCTGCTGATTTATCATTACCATGCTTCAAAAGTAATGTTGCTAGTCTTATGGAAAACAATTTACGACAGTTTACGTGTAACCAAACTTTTAATAATAATGCACCTATTCCATAACAAAAAAAACTACCTATTCCATAATAAAAAAAACCGGGAAATATCAACAATAGAATTTTTTTTTAATTTATAAGTGAAACCTTATGTTGTCCTTTATAAATTAAGAAACAATTGCGTATGAAAAGTAATGATAGCGTAAAAATTTCCTCAACGACAGCACAATATACAGCATAATAAAATATAAGGCGAGTGCAAATCAAGGAGACTTAATGTCGAAAATTATTTTAAAGTACACAGCCCTATTAAGAGTAAGCAGTGACATTTAAATTTAAATGGGGGTAATATATCAGTTAAATTACGAGTTTTATGCTATTTAATGGCATGTTGGAATGCCTGCATTTTTTCACTGCTGTTTTTCTTTTTGTGTAAAAAAGAAGCTGATTATTTAATGCTGCCGGATGATATTTTCTGACCTGGCTTATAAATTTTTGATTAGACTAGGGTGGATAGGGAATTAGTTCAGTTCAAAAAGTAACAGGGTACCTGTAAATTATGGAACATAAATTAATAATTATTAAGTTTGATTTAAACCTTTACGCGATTTTGAGACAAAAGGTCCTGACGGACAAATAGACAGACAGACATAATGTTTTCGAGATACGAAACGCTTAAAAGTGGTAAAATCCTCGAACGAGTATCCAACTTAAAATGATACAACAATTTTATGTTTTCGCTTTTGTGTTTCCCCAATCTAAAGTGGCTATAACTCACTCTTTCAATGTTTTATCAGATTTACAGGTTTCGAAAATCCAATCAGCTGGTGTTAAACGAAAAATGTCAGTGCAAAATAAGACTTCATAATGCAGGTGAAACGTGGCCGGATCATATGCTGACGTTGGAACAGCGGTACACTTGATGCTCGATTTTTACCATTTTTATGAGTAGAACTGGAAAAATTTATAAGCTGGATGTTGGGATTGCTTTTGTAGCTCAAAATGTTTGTGTGAAGTATGTGTTTGAATATCTTTTTGTAGCAAAAGTTGTATAAAAGTGACACAAGCCGCTTTTATACAACTTTTGGAGTCCGCATTTTGTTGCTTATGTCGAGACTTTGTCTGTAATCTGTCACTCTGTCGCATTAAACTACGTCACTAGGTCACGCGGAACATCTGTTCAAAGTTTGAAATTAAACAAAAATGACAACGACAATCGGATTGAACTTTCACAATAAACGTGTTAGAGAGGGGCAGTCCCGTGAGAACGATCTCACGGCTTTCTTGTCTATTTAAGCACCTGTTCTTCTCAGTAGCTAGCACAAAACATCTGCGTATGAAGAAGTCAATGATGGCGACAAAAAAATTTCAACAACTAATACACACTGTGCTCGATCTTACTTTACTTGTATGCTAAAGACTAGGGTAGGTTTTTTGAGCAAAAAATTGACATTTTGAGCAAAAAATTGACATTGATATTAGAACCCTGGATAGCTGTTTATATCCAAGTAATTTAAATTAGTATATAAGACAAAAGAGCAACGTTCTTGCACTAAACTTGACACAATGTATAATAAATCAAGGAATGTTAAATCTAGCCATTTAGTTCTACAACAGCCACATCAAAATTTTATATCTGATTGCTCTCAGGCCGTTGAATCTATTAATCTTAAATATAATACTTTAAACCTGGTGCACCAAAATGTTGAAGGCCTGATTGGTGGAAAAGAATTGGAATTGGAATTGTACATGGACTTGAATGGCATTGATATTTTTTGTGTAACAGAACATTGGTTAAGGCCTTATCAAGTCATGTTCAATTTCAAAAATCACCGGGTTGCTAGCTCGTTCTGTAGAATAAAATATAAACGGGGAGGCTCTTTAATTATTATTAATAAGTCAATAAAGTGTAAAGAACGTAAAGACATAGTAGACCTCTCTGTTGAACGAGTTATTGAGATAGCCAGTATAGAGTTTGAGCGGTTCATTGTACTAAGCGTATACAGTCCCCCGGATGCTCCATATGCACAGTTCGAAGAGAAACTTGAAGAAGCATTGTTTAAATGCCAAAGTACAAAAAAAACCGTCCTATTTTGTGGGGACTTCAATGTAGACATTTTAGAAACTGCACGGGAACCTTTACAGAGAGAGAAAATGTTAAATTTGTTCAAGTCATTTGGTTTGTATAATATATTTTTGGAACCTACTCGTATAACTGCAACTAGTGCTACTTGTATTGATAATATTTTTACTAATATAAATCC
This sequence comes from Miltochrista miniata, assembly GCA_933228765.1. Taxonomy (NCBI): domain Eukaryota; kingdom Metazoa; phylum Arthropoda; class Insecta; order Lepidoptera; family Erebidae; genus Miltochrista; species Miltochrista miniata. Next base: position 21,055,441 of record OW121757.1, on the reverse strand, counting down.
CATTAAAAAATGTATAGTGGACCCTGTAAAATCAGATCATCGTGGCCAGTCTGTTTCTTATCTGAGAAATAGTAGGGAAACTAAGAAGATTATTAGTTTTGTCCCAGTTAACACACATCGCTTGGAAACCTTTAGAAGAAACTTAGTCAAGAAAATAACAGAATTGCCTGATTACATTAGCGTAGAAGAATCCTACTCTGATTTATTTAATTTGATACATACCCGCTCAATCCCGTCGGTGGCGTGGTCACGCCGGCGTATCCATAGGCGGTGCCCACGCCTTCGGCGGGAACGGCGGCTGCACGCCGGACGTCACACAATATATCCTTATTTCTTTTACAGGAGTCGCACTACATAAATACTTACTGTTTCATCATGCTGGATAACTGACGAAAATAACTACACTAAATCCGAGAACACCCCATGTGTAATGGATTTATGATATTTGGCCGAAAATTAGGATGGGGAAAATGAAGGAGTACTCTCAGATTTTACCATGTAATTCAAAATAAAAAGCAGTTTTCTGACACAAATTATTTTATTTACAAAATATACACATCAACAATTCACTTTCACCAAAAAAATAATAATCTGTAGATATAAAATCTCCGAAAATAAAATAAAATATTACTGCCTATTTATTTGTTTATTTTTTTGTTTATTGTGGGGATATCGAGGCTATGTAATCTTAAATTATTAAAAAAAAAACCCCTCCATTTTTATTATTGATTTTCACATAAATTATTCATATGTTAAATGTTAAATGGTATTTTGACATAAGATTATAGTTTCTATTGAGAAAATCTCAACAAATATCGGTTAAATAGGAGCACTGCACAACAAAAACAACAACAAAAAATAATGGTGACCTTCGCGTGTTATTTTATCAAATTTTACAAATTTAACTTCGAATTACACTGAAAATATTTATCACAGCTGTTAAACAACATGACAGGATACGTTTAAATGCAAAACAACAATATTTGAAACAGAATAAACGAAAATATTCAAAATTAATCGTATTAATACTTTCTAGGAACGGCGCCAAACAAACAATAAATAATGACAGCGATCAAATCGTGATTTCGACTTTTTTTTTCATTACATTCACTCGGCAAGCTATCTCATTCAGTACCATAACCAATTCTACACATTAATTTATACAGAAAGACTTAGACCCGCGACCATACAGCCATAGATATCGAAAAATGTGCGAGGAGAACCAAACGAAAAAAGTTGGCCGCCTTGGTTGCCAAAGCAATCGACTGTGCGGGTTTCATGCGGCATTCAACGGATACTGTGTTTGGGAAAATCTTTACCCCGAAAACATTATCAATCGGAGGCAGTTCTGCTTTCAGTGACTGGGCTACACCCGGAATTTATAAAAGTCGCCATAAACTATATGAACTGTATTCTGAAAAATCATATAATTTCAACCCAGAGTTTCAGCAATATGTTAAGAAATACTCAAAGATATTTAAGCAAGCCTGTACCTTAGCCAAGTCTAATTTCATTAGAAATAAAATTTATGATTCTGCGAATGTAATTAAAACTACTTGGAACATTATCAATGCGGAATGTGGTAGGTGTACAACGAATGAAAGAAAGTTTCATTTAAATATAAACAATCGCCACGTATCGGGGGATTTGGAAGTGGCGACCGAGTTTGAAAAATTTTTCAGTAATGTTCCAATAGAGATAACTGACACTCTCCAGTCGTCTTCCACCTCCGCCGAGCTATTATTAGCAGAATCTGTAGCTGCCTGTGAAGGCGCGTTCGAATTCACCGTTGTCAACTGCAACGACATCATAAAAGCTTTTAGATCTATTAATGTTAAAAAAACCGCTGACCTTTGGGGGTTATCAGTAAAATCCATATCAAGTATTATAGATGTCATTGCCCCCCACTTGGCAACTGTGTTTAACGATTGCGTCTCTAGTGGTGTATTTCCTGATTTGATGAAACACAGTAAAGTTATACCACTATTCAAGGCTGGCACCGCTTCAGATCCGGGTAATTTCAGACCTATCTCGGTGTTGCCGACCTTGAGCAAGATATTTGAAAAATTGATACTAGAGCAGATGCTGATCTTTTTTAACAGTCACAAATTATTTCATGAGAAACAATTTGGCTTCACTAAAGGACGTTCTACTACCGATGCTGGTGTAGAGTTATTGAAATGTATTTATGACGCCTGGGAGGATAAACAAGATGCAATTGGTGTGTTTTGTGATCTGTCTAAGGCATTTGATTGCGTCCAACATGAAACATTAATCAGGAAATTACACCATTATGGCATAAGAAACAAGGCTCTCGACCTTCTGACTTCATATTTGAACAATAGAATTCAGCGGGTCGATGTTAATGGTGCACGCTCAGAGGGATCTGTAGTTACTATGGGCGTCCCGCAGGGTTCAATACTCGGACCATTTTTATTCCTTATATATTTTAATGACTTACCCTTTTACGTGGGGGACAACAACAGGATTGTTTTGTTTGCAGATGATACTTCTTTGATTTTCAAAGTAAAAAGACAAATAGATAACTATGACGATGTCAACAACGCAATCTTGAAAGTGGTTCATTGGTTTAACACTAACAATCTTAAACTAAATGATAATAAAACTAAATGTATTAAATTTACCTTGCCTAATGTAGCACAGTCAGAAACCAATGTTCAACTTAATGGTCGAGAGTTGGAACTTGTGGAACAAACCACATTCCTAGGGTTAACGGTTGATGCTGGTTTACAATGGGGTCCACATATTGTAAAACTAGCTAGTAGATTAAGTTCAGCAGCATTTGCTGTACAAAAAATAAGGCACTTGACTGATGTAGATACTGCTAGAATAGTTTATTTCAGTTACTTTCACAGTATAATGTCTTATGGTATTCTACTGTGGGGCAATGCTGCAGATATAAATAAATTTTTTATTTTACAAAAGCGGGCCATAAGAGCTATATATAGACTAGGTCCAAGGGTCTCTCTGCGCGAAAAATTCAAAGAGGTTAATATTCTTACTGTAGCATCACAATATATTTTTGAAAACCTTATGTATGTACAAAGAAATCTACATAGTTTCGCTAAGTTAAGTGATAGACACAATGTCAACACTAGAAATAAAAATAACCTTGCTGTTTTTCATAGCAGATTGCACAAAACCAGCAATTCTTTCATGGGTAACTGTATACGCTTTTACAACAGGCTTCCAGACGAAATTAAAAGTATGTCCCTTAATAAGTTTAAAAGATCTGTTAAAAGTAAATTGAACTGCAGGGGCTACTATACAATCAATGATTATTTGTTGGATAAGGAAGCCTGGAAATGACGTGCTCTGCTGGATTCTCAAAAAAATTGTTAAAATGCCTAGTTTTTAGATTCTTTAAAATTGTAAATAGAGCAAAAAAAGAACAACCCGCTGAGTTTCTTGCCAGTTCTTCTCAGGTGGGTCGCGTTGTGAACTGGTGGTAGAGTTTTTGTTTTGTATTCTGGACGTTTTGCAAGCGCATCTGTATAATGCCTATGTGAAATAAATATATTTTTGATTTGATTTTGATTTGATTTTGGTACTGCAGTAGAAAATGTCCCTAGACGACAGGTGCAATCTAGTCCAACGTTGAGTAAATTATTAATCCAGTGACGATGAAATTTCCATTAGTATTCATAGTTTAACACGTGTTAGCTTAGAACAAAATATACTCCTTAGCAGACTTAAGCTGTAAAACCATTGTATAATTAACAGACGCTACACAAAAGCATAATCTAGACACAACAGTTGAACTTGGTACCTACTTTCTATTAAAAACTATTTTCTAAATAGCAGTTTTGGTGTTGCAAAGATCCTATAAAGGACTACGGCATCACTTTCTACTCTGTTTTAACTTCCAATATTGATTTTGGTGGTTACACGACTACCTACTAAAATATAATGTGAATTTCGGTAGGCAGTTTCCAGCGTATTCAAAATGAAATGGGGATAATTCTATAGCCCATCCGGTGGCCGTCAACATGCTTGCCAATTATCCTACTCACCCTTGCAAACTTCCTTTATCTTTTTGGGCATTATGATTAAAAAGGTCTTTAAATTGAGCTATGATATTACTTTTTTTTTTTTGATGTGAGGGAAAATCCTCGTAGGATGCTATGCCGGACTCTTACCGACTAAAAAACCTCACGTAACGCCCAACAGCCTATGGTTGAGAGCCCCGGGTAAGCCCTCAGGAAGGATGTCCCGTGACTCCCAACAGACTTACGGCCCCCACTGCGGCCTCGCTCCGGGGGTGGTTCGGGTGCAATCCCGCGTCTATGGGGGGTTTCGGGTGTGACCCCACTTCTAAGGGGCGTGCGTGCCCACGTGCGTGAGTTGCTCACGTCAAGCTGCCGTCATGGGCCTGCTTCTGTAAGGACGGTGAGCGGCCCTCTCACCGTCCTCAGACCCCCGGTCATGGAGGCCGATAGTCCTCGGCGAAGACACGTTGGCGGCGCCCAGGGCGCCGACTGCGGAACTCGGGTGGGAGAGTTCTTTCCCGCACCCGGCCCGCCGCCTCCTTCGCGAGCATGACCTGCTCGCAGAAAGAGGCGGCGCAATCCCACTTACTCCCGCTGGAGAGCATGGCTCGTACCATGGCCTCGAGCGAGAGAGAGTCCACGCCCAGACCCACTACGACGACCTGGCGCTGTTGTGCCCACGCCGTGCACTCCACCAGCGTGTGGAGCGCCGTGTCTGCGGTCCTCGCAGTGCTGACACTCGGCCGTGGTTTCCCGGTGTTTTCTCCACAGATACCTACCAAAGCTACCGTGCCCGGCAAGCATCTGTGTCAATCGGTAGGAGAGAGCACCGTGTCTCCTCTCCAGCCACTCGTCCATTACCGGTCTGACGGCCGCGATTGTGGCGAATCCCCCCTTTGGTTGCTCAAGTCGCACCTTCCATGTCTCCACGGTTTCCTGGTGGAGCAGGGTCCGCTGGGCCTCGATTTCTCGAGACGCAGGCCTTTGGCCCCGCCCCAGCGCCTCCTTGCGCCATCTGAACAGTGACGCAAGGGCTCTCGCTTCCAGGTCCCATGGAGGGGTCCCGGCTAGGAGACATGCCGCCTCACCGGAGATCGTGCGGTATCCTCTTATTACCCTGACGGCCATCACTCTCTGCGGGCTCAGCAGTCTAGCCTCATTGCTGGCCGTCAGGGTCTCCGCCCATACGGGAGCCCCGTACAGGGCCATGCTTCGCACGATCCCCAGGTACAGTCTCCTGTAGGGAGCGTTGGGTCCCCTGATGTTGGGCATCAGCCGTGCGAGTGCGGCCGATGCTCCCCTCAGTTTTGGGACCAAACTTCGGAAGTGATGTCCGAAGTTCCACCGGCCATCGAGTACGAGCCCCAGATACTTCATCGAGGGCTCGATGCCGATGCTGACGCCCCCTACCTGTAGGCTGGATCCCGCAGGTGGCCCTATCCGAGCTCCGTGGAAGCACAGAGCCTCGTATTTGTGAAGGGTGACCTCGAGACCCTGCCGCCGAATCCGACCAACGACCTGAGCAACCCCTGCCGTGGCCTTAAGTTCTGCGGCACGGTGCGTTGCTCCCCGCGCCGTAACGAGGGTGTCGTCGGCGTAACACGTTACGCCTCGTCCCCTCTGAGCAACGGACCACGCAGCACCCAGTCGTAACCGATGTTCCACTGGAGCGGCCCTAAAACCGATCCCTGTGGAACACCGCACGACACATCTCGCCGACTCGGCCCTAGCCAGCTCGGGTAAGTTATGGCTCTCTCGGAGAGATAAGCCCCGACAATTCGACGGAGGTAGGGAGGCACTCCATGATAAATAAGCGCCTCCCTGATGCAGCTCCAGGGCAAGGTGTTGAATGCGTTGGCGATGTCGAGAGACACCGCCACCACCACCTCACCCTGTGAGACTGCTTCCTCCGTCAGGCCTCTAATGCGCATGATCGCGTCCACAGTGGAGCGTCCCTGACGGAAGCCAAACTGACTATCCGCCAGATCAGGCCCCACACGTGTGAGGTGCCCGACGAGGCGTTGTGCAATAATGCGCTCAAAGAGCTTGCACACCTCGTCGAGCAACACGATCGGCCGGTGCCCTGATGGGGAGTTTGCCGACCGCCCCGCCTTTCGGATCAAGACCAGTTTCCCTGTCTTTCAGCGGCGAGGGCGCAGGTAAATCTCCTGCAGCCCTCAGGAAGCCCCCAATAAGGAGGCTGCGTCCGTCCGCCACTTTCTGGGCCGCCGCGACGGGGCAGCTCACGACTGCGGACCCGTGACCGGTGGGGCCAAAGCGAATTTCGCCTGACCTCACCTGGTCGGGGGGACAGCCGTCTCCACAACGGCGGAGATTATCTCCTCCGTCGTGGCCGCGTCACCCAGACCCGAAATGCGCAGACTCGCGCATTTGTTTTGTCTGGTGACGCGGACGTCGCCCGTGTCCAGCGACGCCCTCAGCTTTGCCGCTAGGTTATCAGCCTTGGGGCCGCTGGTGGCGCCAGAGACCTCGAGGAGGCGTGCTCCGGTGCGCGTCGCCTTGCACCGGAGACCTCCCTCAATCTCGAGGGCCTTGAGGTCGACTGAGGCTTTCGCCTGCCTCAGTACCTCGGCGTACCCCACGCCCTTCGCCTTGCCCTCTGTTGTCACCGTGATGACGACGGCAGTGGAGCGAGGAGCGCGGAGCCTCTTTGGCGCCTTCGCCGTGGCGGCCTTTGCCGCTTTGGCAGCCTCTTTAGCCGCCTTCTTGGCAGCCTTTGCTGCCTTTTTGGCGGCCTTAGCCGCCTTCTTCTTTGCTCCCGCCACCTCCCAGATCCCCTCTCTAGAGGGAGTCTGGGGTGCAGCGGGAGCGCTGGCTGTGCTAGGGGAGGCGAGGTTGCCACCTCCACCAGGTGCCGTCTTCTTCTTGGGGGCGGAGGCCTTCCACTGGAGACCGGGAGCCCCACTGGGTGCAGCCGTCGTCGCGTACGACGGGACGACGGGTGCCGCCAGCGGTGGGCGGTATGCCCGGTCCTCGAGGACGCCGAGGCGGCGCTCGATGGTCTCAAGCAGTTGGACCATCGTCGGGGTCGCCTTAGGTGCACGGGGAGCGGGGGTTTTCACACCCCGAACCTCCCCGGCCCCCTGGACGAGCTGCGTAAGCTTGCCGATTTCCTCCCGCATCAGCTCTTGCTGTTTGCGGGAGTCGGCAAGCTCCTTCTCCAGGCTCGCAACCCGAGCCCGGAGCTTCCCCTCCTTGCTGGAGACGCTCCTCTCAAGGAGCTCCTCCAGCGCCTTCGTCGCCCCTGTGACGGCTTCCTGCACTACTTTCTTCTTGCCGGCTACATTTTTGGCGCCTTTTACGGCGCCAGAAATGCGGGCAAGAGCCGCCATAATCTCCTTCGCCGCCGGCACCTCCGTGATCCTCCCGCTTGGCTGCGGGGGCACAATCGCCGGCGGCTCTGCCACCCTTCCTCTCGCTCTGTTGAGGTCGGCTTCCCGACCTCTACCCGCGGAGGTGGCCACTACCTTCCTAGGAAGGTCCTCCTCGCTCGTCGATGACACAGATCCAGGCCGACGGAACAGGCCTTTGCCTGGTCCGTTCGACCTGGGTCTCTTCCTGCCGACTTCTTTGGCATGGAGACCGGGTGTATCCTCGGTCTCAGAAACTACGTCGACAGCCGACTCCATCTCCGAGCCAGCATGCGTGGACGTCAGTGTGGGTGGTTTTGAGGCACACCCTTGGGCCTGGACTGTGGTGACCCCTCCCATATACCACCTGGGATGAACCCTGGCGGGGGTCGACATGACGGGTCATGCCAAGTGATTCCCCGGACAATGTCCGGGTGCGCTCCTGGGTAGTTCTATCCGAATAATTTGCCATAGTCATTGTAATTTGCCTTTATAGTCCGCCGACTTTTTAGAGTGGAAGTGGGGAAATTGGGAGTGGACTTGAGGATGGGAAGGGTGGGTAGGTAGGAGTGACGCCCTAGGCACTGAGTTCCCCCCAGCGATGCATCCCATTGCCGGGCGTCACAGCGTAGGATTCGGGTATTTTTTTATAGAGGTTTTCTTTCTCGCAACTCCAAAGAGCCACCGTACCCGTCTGTTGCCAGACGGGGTTACGGCTCGGCCGAACGATGGTCCCCATAGGACCATGTACTTCACCACTGATCGCGAAGCCCACATCGTCGTCCACGTTACCAGGATGCACCACGTGGAGGTTGTCCTACCCAGCACCCCGCTATGATATTACTTTCTACACTGTTATAACGTTTAAATATAATTTAGGTGGTCACAAGAAGACAGCCTACTCAAATACACTGAGTATGTCAGTAGGCTACATGAAATGGAGAAAATTTTACAGCTCGTCCTTATACAGCACCTTTACTAAACTTCTTTTAACTTTTTGAGCATTATAAAATTGTAAGCTATCCTCTTTGCAATATACGTTTAAGACAGCATTGATTTCAAATACGTCTAAGCATGTTTGAAATAAAATAAGAAAAGCTTTTATGAGATCTTTCACTGAGTAGAAAATAGTTTACTTATTTTATTTGTGCTTTACCTCGAGCTGGAGTTCATTTAGAGTGGATTTTACTGAAACTAATTTTATACGAATTGAAAACTGCTTAGATCAGATGAAACTAAAGTATTTTCATTCAATCTATATAGTTGAATGAGTGAAATTGTTCTAAACTTTGTAGAATTCCATTTCGAAGAAAATAAAGTGTTTGTGTATTTTCTCAAGAATTAATTATATTTGCTTTCTCATGCGAGTTTTGAACTGCTAATAATACACAACAGTTTTTCTAGAATTAAATCTAGGCTGAGACTCAAATATATATAGTGGAATATCAACCTTCTAATCTTCAATACTTTGGTCCTCTATTTTAACGAAAATAAGGGACCACGTTATAGCCTAGTTATACGGCTTAGAGTAACGACTCTTAGCCTTAAAACTAGGCTATAACGTTATTGTTAATACTAGGTTATTTTTTCTATGCTAAATAATAACCAGTATGTTGTTGGAACTAATGATAAAAGCTAAATTTATTGACTTAACTACCACATTACGTTCATATGCTACGGTGACTACCAGTAAATTTGGTGGAACGTTTGCTTGTCCGCTCTACCACCTTATATTCACTCAGAATTTTTGATACGATTAGTTAGGTCAGCCTCTATCTCATATGATTGACTAGTAGAAGCCCTACGTGTTGAACACTGATTGCATTTATTCAATGATGGAAATGGCTCAGCTAATCTAAGGGTGAATGGGATAGACATAAGTGCCCCAGGCAAAACTCGTAGGGTGATCATACTATAATGCCCTTGTAAATTATTCCATTTTGATGCCTTTGGTACTGACCTTCAAAATTTAGGTATAGGATATCAAATTTTATTTTCAACTGATTTTAATGAAGATTTTATGGGTGCTATGCTGCTAAAGAAGCATGCGTAATGGAAGGGAAAAGTCATTTCTAGAGAGTACCGTCTGATCTTGTGTTATTAATGAAAATTTACATTGAGATTTTCTTATAATACATCCGCTTTATTCTAGATTAACTTAATTCAATGTTAAGTTATCGAAAGTAAAAAAAATGAAATAACGAATATGTATAGAATATGAGCGAACTATAATAAATCTGGTAGCATAATGTGACTATCATTAAAACCATCTAAACATTCAAAAAGTTCTGATAAAGCTTCTAAACACGGATATTTCCTAACTTCAAAATCTATAAATTTTGTTCAAGAAAACTTCTTAAACTCTTAAAACTTGTCCACACTTTCGTCCATTAACAAGCAAAAAATATACCTCTTAACAAAAATAAACACTTAATATTTCGGAGTATATAAAAAATCCATTCCACTTTGCAAAGTTCAGAAAAGTTAAATTTTAAACCAACTGTCGAGATCACTCCGCTGAAATCAAATTATCTTTGCCACCATGACAAGTATATTTTTTCTCCTTTGATCGTAAAAACACTGGCTTCGATATTTTGGACAAACATCAGTTTAGCGTAATGACCTGTTTCTTGCATAACTTTGTATTTAGGTAAAATCTTGAAAAATGTTTACGAATAGCAAATGCACTCATCCGTGTTGGGATCTCAATATAGAATTCATTTTAAATGTGAACATTACTGGTGTTACCGGTAACCGAGATCTTCGACTTCACGTGCTTTCTAGAGCACGGAAACGATTTATCCTGCTTTAGAAGGCACGTGACCCATCTTAGAACCAACCAAAGCGTAAGATGCTTAACACAGTTATCATGCATAGAACACTGAGCTAACGGAGTTTCAAAAATGACTAAATGTAATACTCAGATAGTTTTTGTATTTTCACACTCTACTACAGTCCAGGAATCTAAAGTGATTCATAAGTATTGATTAAATTCAATTTGCTAGTCTGTGCTACGGGTGGACGATGCACGGTGGATCCTGTTGTATGGGATGGTTGGTCAATATTATTTAACTACGTTCCGAGACTTAAGCTAAGTCTTAAAGGTGTATAAAACATTCATACGTACCTAAATACCTAAAATCACGCTTATTTCTCACTGGGGTAGGCAGAGACCACTGATTGCCACTTGCAACGCTCCCGGCAAACATCTTTCGCTTCCTCAACTTTCATTATTATCTTTAGTAAAGGTGTTTTGAGGCAAAATAACTTTATTAATGTCTTTATTACTCTAAACAATTTAAATATATATCACAATAAATGGATTTATGAAGGCTAGATTCTTTTAATCTGGTAAAATCATTTCTAGCACCTCGGTAGGAAAAGTAGTTTTATATTTTCTCACAACCCTTGAGTACGATACTACTGGATCCGAAAAAAATAAAAACAAATTAAAGACATCCGTTAGAGTGTCCTTTCTCGAAGTTTTACGAGCGTTAAGTTAAGAAGGAAAGATATGAGGCGCGTAGCTTGTACCACGTTATACGGCTTCTTACTTTATTTCGCTTCAGTATCTAAACATAGACAAAGCGGTTTGAGGAGATACTGCCTCTTGTTCATTTACTGTGGTTTTCGGTGATAGAATATCTTTTAATTTATTTAATTGGGAATGGTGGCCTTCAGTTCGAAAATACATTTGAGCAGAATAAAGAAGTTCACTGCTAGAACCGGACGCACGTAAAACTTCGGTCTTCCTACGCTTACTGCGGACACTACACTGCTCAAAATCCTTCGGGGGCCTACCTGGGCTCACCCTTTGCTTAATAATATATTTTTTAAAGATGCAAGTCTCATCTAGCTACGTTGAGTTATTTTTTACAAACCTTTCTTTGATTCTGTTCGACGAATGCCATTTTATTTTAAAAGATTTTTAAAAAATATGCACCGTTTCTTTAAGGGAAGTTATATCTGAAGCAGGGCAGTTGGTTTCTGCAATAATTGTCTCCTCTAATTTTAAAAAATTGCAATCTTATTTCTTGTATTGAATTAAAAATAATTTGTTACACAAATCTCTCCTTTTTACTGGATAATCCACTATTCCTAAGAAAAAAAAAACGAAATAATAACCTATATATTTGGCTACAATACAATTCAAAACTATTCATTCATGTTAAAGACGAAAATTTTCACAGTTAAGTGTAATAACTAACCGAAATACGACTGGCTCATATTTTTAATCTACTACCGTGAAACTATAAACCACTGCCATTTGAAAAGGAGCATTTTGTCTGAACTTTTGATATCAACTATATAAAATACACTAACTAACGAGTTACGGAGAACTAATTAGTACCCTGACAAAATGCACTTTTTCGAAAAAAAACAGTATCAAAACTGCACTTCTGAAGAAAAAGTGATTTTTAAATAAAAAATTATAATGAAGAAGTAATTTTATCGTGAAGAACTAAATTTATACATTTGAAATACTACATACCTTCAGCATCACTCATGATTTTTTTAGTTAATTATACCCTGTTACTTTTAAAGTAATACAATGTTTCAATACTGCACCAAACTTAAAAAACGTAATTGACTACAAGGAAAATACAAATATGGTCAACTTTGTCGTATCATAAAAAGTATACTAGACAACCAATACTACTTTAATTACATATAATAAATGTGGTATACCCTCTATTTGCTAAATCTATGAAAAAATATTATCTACCGGCATTTTTTTAATTTTGATTAATGACCAACCAGCTCATACTACAGGATCCAACGTGCGATGTAGTAATTTGTATGCTACGTTCGTAGCACCTCATACATTCCCGTAGCGCTCGTAGCGGCTCAGACACGCGTCACAGACTCGCCCGAATGTCAGTTCTGTCGCCTCTAGTATCGGTAAATTCCTAGTAACCCTTTGTGTACGTACAATTCGTTTTACCTGATGTTTTAGTCGATATTTTAGTAACTGTACAATGTTTTTATGAGTTGTGCTTAAAGGATAATATCCCTCTTATTATAATTAGTTGTGTATAATGTGAGTACAAGATAATTATAAAGGGCGTAGCGATGTTTATGTTAAAAGATGTTTTCTGCTACAGTAGAGTCTTGAAATTTTTTACCCTAGTATAAACGAATTCCACTAGAAACTTTTGTTTTTGTAAGCGAGGCCATAGACGACTTGTAAATAAAGTACCAACATTACACTAGGAAACTATAATGAATATAAAATTTCGATTAATTTCGATGCTATAGATCAGACAGGCTTAAGTCTATACAAAACTAGCTGACCCGCGCAACTTCGTTTGCGTGATAAATGAAGAACCGCTCAACCGATTTTGTGCAAACTTCACATAAACCATCTACTAAATAGTCCGAACAAAGCCTAAACATTTGGTTTGGATAGGTGAGCCCGTTCTTGAGTTATAAAATTACAACGAAAAGTGGCATTGATTTTTATATATATAGACATGGATTTAAGACGGTCATGGATTAAAATATTAATTCAGTTACAGAGGAGGTCAGGACCAAATAGATAGACTGATCACTTTTGACTGATTATGCAGTTTGTTTTTAAAGATAAGATACATTTATGTACCATTGAGGTAGCTGTACAGCCGTCACCCTAATTGTAACCGACTGTACGCGCACAACTGTAAGGTAAGAACCTACGGAGCCCTACCTAACACGCAAGTCCCTATTGAACCCTTACGTGCCTAATTCGCTAAGGCTCTGTTCTACCCTATAGTGTGATTTTAACCCTAACGTATCTACCTAACACGCTAAGTTCCTAACGAACCCTAACGTCCCTAGTACCCTAAGGCCCTAGCCTAGCATATACCTAGTGTGGTGAATATATACACAGATAGATAGTTACGGGATGCCTGCACCATGCGACCTAAGGTGGCAGACGGATGGTTGGAAGGATGTCCAGGATGCGGAGAGATTACTTACTGCCAATCGCACAGACTCATACGACTGCTGAGGCTAAGGGTGTCTTGGCCACAGTGAGGGGTAGTGGTGGTAGGTGAGGTGGTCGGCCTATTCTTCAGATTCGCCGCTGAACACCATAAAGGGTAGTGGTCGACCCACAATTATATCAGCACTGAAGAATAGACCGGAGGGAGTGAGTCAAAGTCGGGTGAGACGTAATGACTGATTTATTTACAAAATAATTGTTCTTATATATTAAAATTATCCTAAGTACACAAGTATGGGTGTTTATTAGTGTGCCATCGTGTAAATTGCCTCTGCAGTAGTTTAAATCTTGGTCAAATATTTTGATGATTACAGCCGACCTTTGGAGCGCTGCTGAGTGATGAGTTGCAAATTTGATTGCATTATGTTCTTAATTGAACATTCTGGCAGCTCTCAGGAACGGGCTCCAACTCGTACAATTCGTTAATCTTGGTTGTGGTGTCAGTCTTCTCCGTAGGTTGTTTGACAGGTTGGCTGTATATCGCTTCCATGTTGATTGATTCACCATGCAGAGGTGGCCTCTTGGCACAGTTTCGAGCTCCAATGTATTGCACTAGTTTTGGACCAAAACATATTAACATTAGTATAAGTATTATAACTACAATAGAGGATGTAAATGCAACGAGATAAGTGTGTGACGTTAGTTTGATCCATATAGTATCCTGTAACTGCGTATTTAATGCGTTTTTATTATCTAATAGGTGCTGAAAGATGTCTTGAGATGAACCTATTACGTCTTCTTTTGTAATATTTGCTATTTTTGTATCGTCTAGGGTATATGTTTCTTCTAAGAAATTGACTTCTTTTGAGTAGAATGACATTATTTGTACTGATACCGATCTTTGTGCAGCAAGAATATTATTTATCGATTTTATGATACAACAACAATTAACGATTTTAGACAAGCTCTATGGCCCACCTGGTGATAATTTATCACTGTAGCCTATGATCGTTAGCACTTGCGTTGCTGAACTTACATTTTCAACACAACTAGTTCGTTTCTGATACTTTAGAATACAATGGAGCTATGGTTTATTAGATATTACTTTAACTAATTATATTAGTACTAAATTCTTAAAAGAAAAAAGAAACGTTTGAAGTAAAGAAAACCAAACAAATATATCATCAAAATGTAGTACAATATCTTTACCACAAATGTCTTTTTTTTATGTAGATTAAATGTGTTTAGCTCTTTCAAAGCGTCCCTTAACCAAATTCTGCCCAAAAATAAATTCGGGTAAATTGTCTTCCAACAAAACAAAATGCAAATTTGGAGAAAGACCGCTGTATGATCTACTCGGAAATTAATGCGCCATGAAATTACGAATCTACCTACTTACCTAGTCAGTGGGAAAATTGGTTTCCACAACCCGGTTGTCCATTGGTTGCAGGAGAATTGGCGTTTGACAGCCGAGACTTTCCGCTCCAGAACAGCGAGAGATCAATCTGATTATACTAATCGTTTGATCTCTTTTATTAATACGATTCTGGTATGTATGGTTTATATCGATTGGAATTTTGTTTGTTTTGATTTAGTTTCTTTTACTTTTGAATGTTCCCATGAGAACGATAAGATTAGGTAGTCATTTTAAGTAGTTTTAATAGTTATTGAATAGCAAGCAGTATGAGTAGACCTACAAATTTAAGCTGACAACCTCCTAACGGTTCTTTCGGAGTATGCTGAACACGGGCGGTACTAGATCGAGGATTGTGATGATATTCGAGGGACGTCCAAGCCATTACAATGGGCTTCAATCTGCTGATTTAACGATGACTAAGAATCCTTTTAACTGACTTCAAAAAGAAGGAAGTTATTCAAATCGACAGAATATGTTATTTTTTTATGTTTGGTCATGCAAAACTTCACCGTTTATGAACCTATTGTAGAAATTGATCCTGTAATTTTAGTGAAATCCCTTCATTACTGAGGAAGTCTACTCATATTTTTAAAAGTACAGCTTAAATTAAGAGCTATTCTGGTCACACCGGCTTTTGACTAAAAAAAAAACAAATCAAAAGTGATCCATCCATTAGGCCGTTACGATGTCCCAAACAGACAGTCACAATAATACACATTACACTTAAAACACCGCCTTTTCATCTGGGATTAAAACTACTGCTCCAGAAATGTGGGTGTATTAGTATACCTCCGCCCACGCCCTCGTGCAAATAAAGTGATATATAAGAGTAAAGATAACATTAAGTAATATAAATTTCTCTTAATAAGAGAGAGGAATCATCAGTTTCTATTTATAACACAAAATGTAGAATATTGTAACCTGTTTTGATCAAGTTGGACTCGCACACGGAGGGTTCCGTACCAAAAAACGGCTAGAAATCACGTGTGTTGTATGTGAGCCCCCCTTAACTTCTTCTTTTATTCTATTGTGTTTTTTTTTATTTTATTGTATATGTTAATCCAGCGGCGGTATAAATAATCATCTGTGCAAATTTCAGCTCTCTATCTATCGCAGTTCCCAAGATACAGCTTCGTGACGGACCGGCAGTCAGACAAACGGATGGCTAACACTAATCACTTGGGTTCCGTTCTTACCTTTTTGATAGGGAACCCTAAAAAGAACATAAATAGAAACTATAATAAAAGCTGTTTGATAATTCATTGACAATCCATCATTGCTTCAAACGCAATAAATTACAAATGCCAATAAAAATAATTGGTCGAATAACCACTGCGAGGGTTTTCATGTTAATAAAACATTTTAACAAGCCCTCGCCCACTGAGTGGGATCAATATAGATGCTTTTCGTATTCCGTATCACGTAGAATCAATTTAAGAACTCCTACTGCGGGTCAAAGGATATTTATGAAGATAACTTCGATTTATAGAGATTGCTTGCGTTCCTTACCGCTGAGTGAAGTTATGGCAATGTCGGTAGCACTGGCTTTAAGTACGCGAGGTCTTATTCCATCTGTTCCATATTCAAGAAGTTTATAAAAGTGATTCGTTTGATGTAGTGTTGTAGGGGAGGGGTTCGTTGACTTCATTCGGTGACTTCATTTGATATTTTTTTTATCGTTTAATTTCATATTGTTTTATTTTTAAAGCGGGACCAACACATATTAAGGAATATAATTATAAAGTATCTATATAATAAGTAAAAATAACATAATATGAATGTATATTAAAACTGCCAACCCCTTCAGGGATATAGGCGCGATTATGTATAACTTTCGTGTAATGTTGGTTTTATTATAAACTAGTGGACGTCACGTGGTTCCGCCCGCGTAGTTCCTGTTCACGTGCGAATATGAGAATAAAATTTAGCCTTTGTTACTTGGAGTTTTTTTTTTTTTTTTTTTTTTGTTTACGCGGGGAACGCATTTACGCGCCTTCATCCCAGCTGCGGGGGCAGCTGGGATGGTGTGTGGGACTCCCGGCCCGGTCCGGAATGGACCGTCCTACCCACTAAACCCCGCGGTGTTCCTCCTCACCCTTTAGCCGGGCCGAGGGATATCAAAAGATTATTCACGTCGACCCGGCTAGGGGCGCCCCGTTTATTCGGGGCTCTCCTCGGGGGAGCCAGATGGGCGGCTCCCCAAAGCTCCCTAAGGAGCTGAAGTCCACGCCTGCACCGCTCTCGAGCGCCCCTCTGTAATAGAGGAGACAGAGAGCGGCTGGCGCAGGCGTGCGCTAATGGGCACCCCTGGAACACGGAAAAGGTGCCCACCGCCATGTGACCGTTGGTGGGCGGGGTCCCCCGACCTTACGCCCACGGTCAAGAAACAATCGGGGGCGCGCAGTAACTCCTCACCGCGGCGCCCCCGAACTGCACGGCAGAGCGGGAGCATTATCGGTTACTCCCGCTCCCCCGCACAGTGCACCTCCCGCTTTGCCGCCATCACCTCGTCAACTGGCGAGGTGACAGCGGCCCAGCACTGTTGCCGCCGGTCGCGCCGTTATTCACGGCCGGCAGCCCGAACTGCATGGCAGGGCGGGAGCATCTACCCAAACTCCCGCCCCCCACGCAGTGCCTCTCCCACTTTGCCGCCATCGTCTCGCCAGCAAAGGAGGCGAAGCGACGGCGACCCATCATTGCTGCTGCCGGCCGTGAATAACGGCACGGCCGGCAGCAACACACACCACCGAGCAACCCACAGGTGGGTTACTCCCGCCTCGGCCGGAATTAGCCAGAGTAGCACAACTCCCCCACAGAGGAAGGGGAGTGGTCGCTACTTCGTTGCCCAGGATGCACCACGAGGAGGATCCGACCCATTGGGGTCCTTAAGATGTTAGTAGGACCCCGCATCCCTTGTTACTTGGAGTTAGTGTAGCTTGCCAAAAGTGAAAAAAAAAATTCAAATCGGTCGAGTAGTTTCGGAGCTTATTCGATACAAACAATCATTTTTTTTTCTTTTTAATATTAATATAGATACAGCAATCATGTAGTTAATGATAAATAATAAATATATTGCATGCACAGTTTGCATTATCCAAATCATAATAATTCATTTTAAAAAAATTGGGACGGTAATTAGTATAATTATCATAAACTTGGGAAGTAATCCTGTTACAATTACTCAATTATTCAACTACCTCAAAATTTACCTTTAGATAACACATCACAAAATACACAGAATTCTTAGAAACATGCTTTACACCATAGGCATATGCATGTGGTTAATACGTTCTTACGAGTTCGTACACCACGACACAAAATTAAAACCTACAAAGAATGAATATGTAAAATTCTGGTTAACAAAACGGATTTTCCAGCCGCTCAACGTCAGGTTACCTTTATAACGCCAATTTCCTTCAAAGGAGCAGAAATGAACCTCGAAGAAAATCCGCCGGTAAAATACTGGCGTGTAAATTTAATAATGCATGTTTCGGAAGATTTACGTATTCACATAATGCATTTTGTGACGTCACTTTTCTCGATGTTTGCCTCCCCTTCTTATTTCGTAAGTGCTAAATGTATTAGTTGCGCATTGAAATACTATTTTGTACCGCTTCATAAATAACATTTTAGTGTAGGGGTATTGGTAAGGGAATGTCCAGATGTTCAAGCATAGTAAAGTAGCAAGTGAAATCGAATTTACTAAAAGATACATGCGATTTTAAGTGAATGAATCATTTTGCACCGACGGCGACGTACGCATCCTTGTACAAGCAAGGCTGCATTTGAATACGTCGGTAATCGGTCTCCTTCTAATATTGCATGGAAGTTATAAATTCTGGTTTCTACCAGGAGCTGAGCGAATCCATCAACGAATCCGCAGTACTCGCAACAGTAAACTGCATGTTTGTTTCCCACCAATAAATAGTCGGGATGAAAGGACGAGCGCTCATTTTTCTTTTCTAATTTTACTCACCTCATCAAAAATGAAAATGAGAAATGAAGAATTGCCTAATTTCTAATGTTCATTTTTAGACTCTTTGTCGGTGGAATACAAAACTCATTTCAACAAAAATGAGCCCGTTCAGGTCACCATGTTAGTTCTGCTCTGTCTGCAGTGCAAACCTGAACTATCAAAACTAGTACTCAAGGTCGTACTAGCTTTGATAGGTCAAGTTATTTCGGCACCTGAACAGTTGCTTAGATCCCAATATCTATACACATAAGTGTCTACGTAATAGGCTGCGGTGTTCCGCCTTGCCGCACCGGTAATAAACTTTGAACCTCCGTTTTAACTCCTCTGGGAATATTTCCAATTTATTATATGGCTGCCTACGAGTTGTTGTATCAATCAGGTAAAGTAATTCATATACATTATCAAATTACTTGATAATGCTTGGATGATAACTATGTAACTATAAAATGTAGACGTAAGACATGCGAACATTTTAACATTTACTGTAATTTGTATATTTAAATATCTATTTAGTATTTTTGTAAAAAAATATTATGCCATTACATTAAAAGACCTTTACCTAAATATTCCCAAGCAAATAAGAAATACTTTCTCGAGAATGATATTTTAAGACACCCACACAATGAACGTCCCGCCCTTATTGTGAGAAAAACATCTAATATGCAAGACTTATGTTCGAGTGAGGCGAGGCCCCACACAATACATATTGTAAGTATATTTGTAAATGCAAAACTAAACACCTGAGCCCTTGTCACGACAGCCAGCATCATACAAAGCGGACAAGTGAATGCCATTACTTATATTCTTTCGTAAAATATTCCTCTCTTCAAATTTGAGAAGGGAACAAATGCTCTTAGCAATGTGGTACGGTAATGTACGCCGGCCCCTTGAATTTTTCATTCCCTTGTGGCTCGACAACTAAGCATTACCAAAATTGCGTCATATTTCTTTTCGCAACACATACTGTTACTAGGGAATAGTTAGGAGAATATTGCCGCTCTGCGGACTGCGAATGTCATTTGTTCTCGTGGTAATTATTTTTTGGAAGGTTTATAAAGGATATTTAGGCGGCAAAAAAATGTGTTTGTATACTAAATGTATGTGAATTGGTGAATTATTTTGTTTCCAGCTTTCTCATTTCCGCAATCTCATATTAAATTGCTCTTTTCTAGAATACTATATCCTTTTCTACTTATTCAGGGTCTATAGTAAACTATCTTTCTCCCATCTGTTTGTCGATCCGCTGTCTAGCCTTTTGTATCAGAAAACGTGTGTCAAAAAATGTCTCTTTAGTGAGGACTTTGCGTAGAGCATTTTTTAACTTATTAGATTTTAAAGATCAGTGTAAAATTATACAAAGTTTAGGTTTCCCCAACCACCAACTAAATGATTGTTATTGATAATTTAAAAATCACAAAGTAGTTAAATTAAAAGAAAGAAATACCACAGATACGTAGCTATATCCAGTTTATCAGTAGGCCTAATTATAATCCATTAAGTGAGAAAATATTACGAAGGTTAAATCATTTTAAGGGTAAAATCGAGACCTTATTCATGAGACTTCGCCTTCCGTTTGTTTGTCTGTCCGTCACGCTGGGGAAGATTTCAGGAACCGTGATAGCTAGAATGGTGAAATTTTCACAAGTTTTATCTACTTTTGTTGGCACTATAATAACAAATACTAAAATCAGAAAAAAGAAGGGAAATAAAGGGGGCTTCCATACAACAAAGACAATGTTTTTAGTACGTGTGTGCGAGTCAGACTAGCACTTGGATGTTTTTAGTTTTCCGTCCTCAAATTGTAGAAACGGGACACTATTTTTGACAGTTATCTGTTCTTCAGATTTATACTGCTGGTTGATGGCACTTGGTGGAACTTGCTGCACATATTGAATAACACCACTTGTACTGTTCCATAACATTTATTTACGTTACACCTAACCGAGTGACCTGAGTTTAGAAGTAGTTGCATGATGTAGTGGTCATCAAGTTAGTTTTTTTGTACCTATTAGAATGCCGGGAGGCAAAACCGGTCAAGTGTTAATAAATGTTGTGGAATAGTACAAGTGGTGTTATTCAATATCAGTTCTTAAGTCTGACTCTATGTTGAATGACTGTGTTTCAGGAACCCTGACGGCTGGACTGCGGACATTTCCGCAGAATGATGACTATTTTTGTTGCCATTATAACAACAAATACTAAATTCAGAAAGAAAAGAATACTTAAGGAGGCTTTCATACAAAAAACATGATTTCTTGCTGTTTTTCTGTACGGAAACCACGTGCACTGCGTGCGATAGCTTTAAAGAAAAGGTGGCGTAAAATTAAATTCAAGGATGAAATGCAGTGTATTAACACAAATTAGAGATAGTACAAATGGAAATCTACATACAAAATTCGCTGAGGCTACGCACACATAGACAACTCATTCACAGACACGAAGTCAGGCGGTCTCAACCAAATTTTCGATAGGTACTGATTTGTGCGCGAGTGTGTGTAGCAGAGGGTAGGTGTGACAAAAAAGTACATACATGAGTTTTCCATCTGTACTTTCTCTAATTTGTGGTATTAATGAGACATAAACCACCCTCATACAAGCACACTGAATAAACAATATCTATTTCACAAAATAAACATCCACATCCACCACAGCTAGACACAAATCTCTCTCATGGGTCAAATTTACAGCAAATTATACCCGAACAATAGTTAACAAGTGTAAACAGTTCGGGCTTAGTACAACATGTGTAGGTAAGATACACATGTAATCTACATGTACACATACTAATTTCATAATGAATGCGGTATATTTCGACTTAATCGTCTATTCAAAAAAATGTTGTTAGTAGTAATATCGCTTGCTTATTGCAAGACCGACATATCTCAAAATCACAAGATTTTCAGATTACTATAAAAAAGAAGTCTTTTATTAGCATATTTTTCAGTACTAGAACGTCAGAAAGATAATTTTACTCGATGCCGCTAGGTGGCGACAAATGTCGTTTTTGCACGCTGTTGGTTGCGGCATCTTGCTTGTTTCAATATAGTACTATCTCAGTTACGCCAAAGTGTTCGACGAGGACGCACGTGATAGATATGCTTATACCTATGTAAATTACTTGGTTGACCGTGCTGGTTCGCGGTTTACAGCTTGGCATAAAAGAGTAGAAAAAAGTGTTTTTGTGCTGTTTATATGGCAACCCATTAGATAGAACCATTATTTATTGTACGGTAAACATTTTAATCTTCTGTATGTAGTTGGCAGTACTTTGTAACAATTTAGCCAACATGCAAAATAAAGTTCCGTTTCACGACGGTTTTTGAGAAATTGTGTAGTACTAATTAATTAATATTGTTTCATAGCATATAGATATAAAATTGTAGAATAATAATAAAATAAATATGATCAGGTTAAGAATCGTCTTTGTGAAAAGAAATAGTAATAGTGTGTTAATTAAATGTTTTGCTTCATTGATGTTTCCGGTAAATATCGATAGTTATTACATGGAGTAATGTATGTTAAATGTAATTACTGAATAGATACTATGATGTTTCACATTTATAATTAAATTAAGTTATTTTAGATGTTACTTTGTTAGAAAATGTCATTGCCTCATTCGATTCAATGTATTGAGATTTTATTTGACACTGTTTACAAGGGCAATCAATGTAGTGATGTTTTGGCGCCAAAAGTATAATATAAAAGGGTATAATGTTAGGTCAGGACAGTCGAGTTGCTGAGCAGCCGTCTTAAGGGTACGTTTCTCATTACTAACTTATGTAAATTATCTGATCTGATGTGATGTGTAATATATGTGTTGAAATTAGCAGAGGTCTACGTGCTGAACTGCCATAGACCGATTTGATTGATTGTATTCAAGGTTATTTTATACTGCCCATGGCTTGGTTTAAAAGATAATGTATAGGTACTATCCTGCTGAACTATTTGTAAAGATATGACCCGTGTTGCTATTAATTGTAATGACGTGTACCAACTATTGATGGAATTGGATTATAGTAGAAATAGATGTATAGCAATTAATGTGACTTTGAAAAGAGTGGCCGTGAGTTTTGTTGCCAGGTTCTTTCTCATAGGCTCTACCTATTGCGAATCTGGCGGTAAATGTAGAATTGGAAATCTTGACGAGAATAAAGATATTTTTATCTCATATTCATTTCTTTTCATTTCATAACTTGTTAGCTAATACCCTCCTTACAGAATATACCTCTGGCTATCCCTTCGGGGATAAAAGGCGTGACCGTATGTATTGATATACCTACCCTCTACGAGACGAATCTAACACACGCGTCTTGTTCTTCAAGGATGTCATATTTGGAATTAAAATTTTCTTGCAACAAATGGTAAGACCTATTTTCCGATTAATCCTTTAGTACAATATATAATTATTTTGGATTATGACGTTATTACAATAAACAAATAAGTTTAAATATTTGTATTACTAAACAATATGACGTTATTGCTAGTAAAACTAAGTATGTGTTTGTTTTATTTTACGTTAAGTCATTATTGTAATTATGACATTGCATTTAATAGTTTAAAACGGTATGTCACATTTAAAATTAAACCGTCCTAGCAGAAAATATTCAGATTTTATAAGTATTATGTAAAAATATGTTACTATAGCAAGAAACGAAAACTGTTTTTTTAGTTTCTTATTGTTATATTTTCATTCTAGGCGTCTCGAAAACAATTACAGTTCTCAACACTACACTACCAACGACAATTTCTTTTAGTCCTGAAAAGAAGGGAAGGAAGTGCGCTAGGAGTGAGGATCAATGGAGGCGAAATATTTTGAAAAAAGTCAGAATTATATAAATTCTTTCTTTTGTTTTCAAAACTGTTTACGATTGGATGCGAATGTTACGAAGACGTTGAAGTCGTGGCTAGGGCAAGCTCAATCAGCCGACCCGTCGGCACTATACAGAGCCTCTAATAACTTCGGATTGACGTTTAAGAAGCCGTCGGAACTCTATAAACATCTAAGAGTTACTAAAATGCACGTCTGGCAAAATCAAGAGACGAAATCGTTTAAACTCTTCCAAGGGATAAAAATATCGAGTCACGCCTCCAATTATACAAGAAATTCATGATGGGTTCGCAGACTGGTAGAGTGGGTTTGAATAGTATCCGGGGACAAACAGATAAAGACGTTACAAAATCATTTCTGGAGCAGGATGCGAATGAAGCCTATAAGGTGCACGCGATGAACCTAGAGATGCAGAACGAGTGGCTTACTCTAGGCGAGTTTTTTTATTCCCATGACCTTGCAGTGGCGTACTTTGTTCTACGACTGGTCGCCGGGTTTGCTTAGATTCTATCTGAACGCATTTCAGTTGACCCTCTCTGACTAAAGTAATCTGGTCAGGGGGGGGGAAAGCCACAGATAAAACTTGAGAAGCAATTGGAACTGCTAGGCTAGGGTAGCTAGGATAGGGTTGTAGGACCCTATTAGACCGGGGTCATAACTCACGCCAACTATAGGGTATTGGAAATCATACGTGGGGCTGTCAGTTTGGCGGTAGCTAGAGCCACAAACATAAGAAATGACATTGCGTTTGTAAAGGAAGGCTGTTCAAAGAAAGTACCTCAAAAGCCATATGATGGATGGAGCTCACGGTGCCGTGGGAGACCAACATACCGAAGCACAACGCCATGAAGATAAATAAATACTTTGACTTGACCAATGAGTTAACCAAAAATGGCTATGCGGTTAAACTCTATTCCATAGAAGTAGGAGCAAATGGAATTCCAGCTAAAGCCCTGTATAATTTATTTTAAGACCTTGGATTTGCAAGAGCTTCAGTAAGCTCTTTACTAAAATGAATATCCAAAGCGGCATTGATAGGGTCTTACCGAATCTGGTTGGGCAGGGGAGGGAATAGTAAGGTGGCCACCCTAAACCTACTCAAATGGGCCGCAAGCCCCAGACACCTTCGGGGTGTTCCCTCCTGCGCCACGCTATGGACCCGGCGCCCGCACTTAGAATCTATGGAATGCTAAGAATAAGGTCTCTCACTGATTATAGACTGAAATTATGAGACTGTTAATAATGAGTACCTGAGATATGGTTCACATTTGTGTTAAGAATTGTGTTTTTAAGTTTAAGCTTAAAGTGTCTATGCTACGTTCCTTTACGAATATTTTTTTATATTTTAAAGATTTGATTATGCTGATTTTAGAATGTTTCTAAATATTACAAAGAATGTGCCTAAGATATTTTCAAAAAGTAGTTAGTAAGTAAAGAAGTTTTATTGAAAGTGGATTTAGTTTCGTTATTTTTGTATTTGAAAACAAAAGTTTAAACCTGCAGAGGCTGTCAAACTATTCACTTTAGAACAAAATGATGTAAGAAACCTCAATAGCATTTTTGTAGACCTATCTATAGATACCCCACACGTATGGGTTTGATGAAAAAAAAATTTAAGTTTCAGTTCTGAGTATTGGGACCCCCAAAATTAACTACTTTTTTTCTAGTTTTATAAAAAAATCTTGATGCAGTTCACAGAATACATCTACTTACCAAGTTTCAACAGTATAGGCCTTATTGTTTCGGAGAAAAGTGGCTGTGACACACGGACGGACAGACAGACATGACGAATCTATAAGGGTTCCGTTTTTGCCATTTGGCTACGGAACCCTAAAAAGAGGATAACCACATTTGCTTTTGTGCGAGTATTTGTTCTATATTTGTTTTTTTTTGTTCTATACTAGCTGACCCGCGCAACTTCGTATGCGTCACATAAGAGAGTTAATCACCCGTTCCCGTCGCATTTACTCCCGTCAGAATAATTTCGTTAACGATAGATGTTTCCCGTCGCATTATTGTAGAAATTGCGCATATTCATGCATAGGACGTGGACTACCGGTGTACGTCGCCAGCAGAATAGTGAATGCAGTGAAAGCAGAAGTTGTACGTAGTTGCGACAGACTGTTAATTAGTTATTTAGTATTTAAACAATTTTAAACCAATTAAAACCAATATCATCGCATTAATAGTGTCCTAAAATAGTCAGATTAATATAATAAAAGTGTTCTGTCCGTGTATTTTGGTGTAAGAAGTGACGAGTCAGGTACCCGTTTTTTTTCGAATGTTCAATGTTTTCTTTTTCACGTAAATACATAATAAATCGACTGTTTCTCGTGAGTAGAATTATTATACTTGTATAAGCGTTTACTCGACGTTGACGACGGTTGGTGTATTTGCGTAAGTACATAAAAATATTAAGTATAATTTATTGCCGGTACATAACCTTGTTACTTCTTACCATAAACTGTACAAGGAGCTCCATCATATAATTCGCGTTTAATTGCACTTACTTATTAATAATATGAATACCCGTAGTCGCAGAGCTCTCGGCCGGCAGCAGGAAGAGCCCAAACTTCAGTTGGTGTTGCTGGAGCTTAAATCTAAAACGGAGCTCTGTGTACAGTTGGAAAAGGAAAGAGAGGAAAATGAAAATTTATTGATAAACGCTCTGAATGACATAAAAAAATTAAAATGCGAATTATCAAGACTTCATGTTAGTTATGATGACATTGTTGCGGAGCGGGACCACCTTCAGTCAATTGTAGATAGGTTCCAAGAGTGCAGTGACGAGTATGAGAAAACCTTGAGGAGGACTACCTTTCTGGAACAGGAGCTAAGGGATGCCCAGGGACAGATCTCACACCTGGAAGAAGCTGCTGAGAAAGTTACTGCCCAACAAACCGATAATCTTTTTAGTGAGTTAATGAGTGGTATCCCGCAGTTTATTCCTTCTGCAAATTCTCAAAACCTGGACTTGACTACTATAGATCTTACAGTCCATATCAACAGGACAAGTCGGTTTTGTTTTGCAGCAGAAATAAACTAAAAAAATATCTAAAAGTTAAAAAGTTCATACCAAAACCATAAAAGCAATTAAAATTCCATAAAATGTTAATCAAGAAGTGTAAAAATACAGGTTCTTGTTTAAAATTTAGAGAACAAGCTAAATTGTCAATGTTAGAACTAGAACAAAGCCATTTAAAATATTGCACTGACACAAAAATTTGAGTCAAAAATACAAAGTTTGCAATTTGAGCTACAATATATGACTAAAAAATATGAATGGTCCCTTAAGGACTTTTCTAAATGTTCTTTAACAATAGACAAGGTACTCAAAACATCAAATGATAACACTGAGCGCCTTAATTGTTTCCTAAATGACCACTTATGCAATATTAACTGCCCTAAAGCAATTGAGCCGGTGGAGGCCCAGGGCGAACCGGTTACCGCTGAGCCCCTAGCTCCCATTACCACATGCTCATTAGTACATCAGTGGATATATTGTGTGACAGTGTAAATAATAGTAATAGTTGTACTAAATTAATTGTATTTAGTGATGATATTGGTACCAATCTAAGTTCATTTTTAAAACAAAACTCAAATTCAAGTTATTACTCGGTTATTAATAATTGCTATCCGGGTGCTTCATTAAGTGGTATTATGCAAAAGATATTAGAATATAAATTTGAAGCTAACAGTAAAATAATAATTTTCTGTGCAAACAGGGGGAAAATTAGCAATGATGATTTGTCCCTATACATGAATTACATCTTAAACTTAAATGTCATACAAGTTGTAATGTTCACACTTCCATTTATAAAAGGTGTGCCAAAATCGGAAAATTCATTTAGATATAAGATGAATTTACGTTTAAATTTAATAAGTCAGTATAATAATAAATTTAATATAATTGACTTTAATTCTGTATTTAACACAAATTTGTCACATAGCAAGTTTATAGTCTATAATAATCACGAGGGTAGGTATTGTCTACCCAAATATTATAAAAGACAAATAGCAAGTTTGCTATTTAATTATTTTTATTCTGTAGCCAAAAACTTGGCTGACAAAACTGCTTTATTTGAGCAGAGTAGATTTAGGACTTTGGAATCTGTTCCAAGTAATTTAAATTAACTGCTGGGACAACACAGGAATTACCCTCTAGCCAAAATTGTAAATTAATAGAGTTAAATTTAATTGCAAACCGTAATTTTATCGGAAACTGTCCTCCGAACAAAACTAAATTAAAAAATGTAAATTACATCAGCCTGGTGCATTATAATATTGCAACATTAACACAGGTCAAAGAGTTTGAATTGGAGCTGTTCATGAGCTCAGAAAATATTGAAATTGTTTGTCTTACAGAACATATGCGTAAGGAGTATGAGCTCATGTTCAGTTTCTGTAGTCACCGGGTTGGTAGTGCGTTCTGCAGGGTCAACACAACACGGGGGGGTTCGTTGATTTTATTAAATAAGAAATTAAAATATAAGGAACGGAAAGATGTTGTGTCCCTCTCTGAAGAGTGTGAAGTTGAAATATCGTGCGTAGAATTGGAGCAATTCATAGTAGTATGCGTATATAAACCTGGAGTCTCACCTTTTTGTGAGTTTGAGGAAGTAATGGATAAAGTGCTATTTAAACTTGGAAAAACTAATAAACACCTAATAGTGTGCGGTGATTTTAATGTTAATATACTTATAAATACGCGTCAGACCAATGATATCTTAAATTTATTTAAATCACACAATCTCACTAACTTATTTTTAGAGCCTACTAGATATTGTGATACAACAGCTACTTGTCTGGACAATATATACAGTGATATGTTGCCAGAAAGTAAGAGTATTATAAATAAGATAAAATCAGATCATACTGGGCAAATAGCATCTTTCAAGATCACAAGAGAAAAAGTTAAAAGACGTAAAATATTATGTAGACCAGTAACTAGTGACCGCTTGGAACGTATGCGAGTTGGACTTTGCAATAAACTTCCATTTTTAGACACTGGCTTAGATCCAAATGTAATGTATAAGTTATTTTTTGATTCCTTTTACAATGAGTTCAACTCCGTATTCAAGTCTAAGGAAGTCACAATCGGTTCAGTGAATGGGCCACTGAGGATATACATAAAAGTAGACATCACATAGCAAGTTTATAGTCTATAATAATCACAAGGGTAGGTACTGTCTACCCAAATATTATAAAAGACAAATAGCAAGTTTGCTATTTAATTATTTTTATTCTGTAGCCAAAAACTTGGCTGACAAAACTGCTTTATTTGAGCAGAGTAGATTTAGGACTTTGGAATCTGTTCCAAGTAATTTAAATTAACTGCTGGGACAACAGAGGAATTACCCTCTAGCCAAAATTGTAAATTAATAGAGTTAAATTTAATTGCAAACCGTAATTTTATCGGAAACTGTCCTCCGAACAAAACTAAATTAAAAAATGTAAATTACATCAGCCTGGTGCATTATAATATTGCAACATTAACACAGGTCAAAGAGTTTGAATTGGAGCTGTTCATGAGCTCAGAAAATATTGAAATTGTTTGTCTTACAGAACATATGCGTAAGGAGTATGAGCTCATGTTCAGTTTCAGTAGTCACCGGGTTGGTAGTGCGTTCTGCAGGGTCAACACAACACGGGGGGGTTCGTTGATTTTATTAAATAAGAAATTAAAATATAAGGAACGGAAAGATGTTGTGTCCCTCTCTGTAGAGTGTACAGTTGAAATATCGTGCGTAGAATTGGAGCAATTCATAGTAGTATGCGTATATAAACCTGGAGTCTCACCCTTTTGTGAGTTTGAGGAAGTAATGGATAAAGTGCTATTTAAACTTGGAAAAACTAATAAACACCTAATAGTGTGCGGTGATTTTAATGTTAATATACTTATAAATACGCGTCAGACCAATGATATCTTAAATTTATTTAAATCACACAATCTCACTAATTTATTTTTAGAGCCTACTAGATATTGTGATACAACAGCTACTTGTCTGGACAATATATACAGTGATATGTTGCCAGAAAGTAAGAGTATTATAAATAAGATAAAATCTGATCATACTGGGCAAATAGCATCTTTCAAGATCACAAGAGAAAAAGTTAAAAGACGTAAAATATTATGTAGACCAGTAACTAGTGACCGCTTGGAACGTATGCGAGTTGGACTTTGCAATAAACTTCCATTTTTAGACACTGGCTTAGATCCAAATGTAATGTATAAGTTATTTTTTGATTCCTTTTACAATGAGTTCAACTCCATATTCAAGTCTAAGGAAGTCACAATCGGTGATAGGCCAGCCTTCAGTGAATGGGCCACTGAGGATATACATAAAAGTAGACAAAAACTGTATGAACTATACTCAGAAAGACAGCTTAATAGAACAGATGAATTTCTAAATTATGTTAAAACTTATTCAAAAAAGTTTAAAGCAGACTGCTTAGCAGCCAAAAGAAAGTATATAAGTAATAAAATTCTCAATAGTGTAGACAAAGTTAAATCTACTTGGAAAATAATTAACGCAGAAAGAGGCCAAGCAAAATCGAATGATAATAATTTTAAACTTAAAGTAAATGGTAACATAATTACAACAGATGCCGAAGTCGCTAACGAATTTGAACAATTTTTTTCTCGAATTCCAGTAGATTTGACCAGAGCCCTAGGTTCTTCTACCCCAATAGCAGAATCTTTGTTAAAAGCAAATGTTCCTTGCTGTAATGAAATATTCAAATTCAGTAAAATTAGTATACACACTGTCATAAAAACTTTTAAATCTTTAAATATTAAGAAAACTGCTGACCTCTGGGGAATTTCTGTACATTTAGTTAATTCGTTAATTGAAATGGTTGCCCCTGAATTATCAATAATATTTAATAATTGTGTTGATAGTGGTGTGTTTCCTGACTTAATGAAGTTTAGTAAAATAACTCCTCTGTTTAAATCGGGTAGCACCTCAGATCCGTCCAATTTTCGTCCTATTTCTGTACTACCCACGTTTAGTAAAATCTTTGAAAAGGTAATGCTTAATCAAATGCAAAATCATTTTAATACAAATAAACTATTCCATACTAAACAGTTCGGTTTCACGCGCGGTCGGTCTACCACGGATGCTGGAATCAAATTGTTAGAGTGTATATATGAGGCCTGGGAGGAGTCGTATGATGCTTATGGTGTATTCTGCGACTTATCTAAGGCCTTCGATTGCGTCCAGCATCAGACTTTAATTAAAAAACTTGATCATTATGGAATCCGGGGGACGGCCTTGGATTTAATTAGTTCTTACCTTAGAGATAGAGTACAGAGAGTAGTTATAAATGGTAAACAGTCAAATGGTTCTGCTGTAACAATGGGGGTGCCTCAGGGTTCAATTCTGGGACCTTTTCTATTTTTAGTGTACATAAATGATCTCCCTCACCTTATAAGAGACGATCATGAGGTAGTTTTGTTTGCTGATGACACATCTTTAATATTTAAAGTTGAACGTGGACAACGCGATCTTGACGAAGTAAACAATGCCCTCTCTAGGGTAGTCCACTGGTTTAACGCTAATAATTTATTGTTAAACGAAACTAAAACAAAATGTATTAGATTCACCTTGCCAAATGTTAGGCTCGTTAACACCAGTATTAGGATTAGGGATGATCAAGTAGAATTGGTCGATGAAACTGTCTTTCTGGGCATGAAGTTAGACTCCAACTTGCAGTGGGGGCCTCATATCGAGAAAGTCTCGGGCAGACTGAGCTCTGCAGCCTATGCCGTTAAAAAGATCCGACAACTGACAGACATTAGAACAGCGCGTCTTGTCTACTTTAGCTATTTCCACAGTGTCATGACCTATGGCATACTATTATGGGGTAACGCTGCCGACATCGAATGTATCTTTGTGTTGCAGAAAAGGGCTGTCCGGGCTATCTATGGTATGGGGTTTCGGGAGTCATTAAGAGAAAAGTTTAAGGATATCAACATCCTTACTGTGTATTCACAGTACATATATGAAAACTTATTATATACTCATAAAAATAACAGTAAATTTATTAAAAATAGTGATATCCATAACCTAAACTTAAGAAATAAGAATAAATTGGCTGTACCTAGATTTAGGCTTAATAAAATAAGCAATTCTTTTGCGGGCAATTGTATTCGAATGTACAATACATTGCCGACAGCCATAACAGGTTTGTCAGTTAATAAATTTAAAAAACTAGTAAAACTTAAATTGTGCCAGAAAGCTTATTATAGCATTAAAGACTTTCTAGAAGACAAGACTGCCTGGCAGTGACACGAATTGCTCCTTTCTACATTAAAAAAAAAACTGTATTAGATACTAAGATGAATAAGAGGGACCGGACTGAGTTTCTTGGGGTGTTCTTCTCAGTCTGTAGCATTTCCGAACCCCCGGTAGAGTCACAAAAATTTTGACAAACCTAAATAATTTTTTAAAAATTTCAAAGGGAATAAATTTTATTTTATTATTTTATTTTATTTTATTTTAGACAAAAACTGTATGAACTATACTCAGAAAGACAGCTTAATAGAACAGATGAATTTCTAAGTTATGTTAAAACTTATTAAAAAAAGTTTAAAGCAGACTGCTTAGCAGCCAAAAGAAAGTATATAAGTAATAAAATTCTCAATAGTGTAGACAAAGTTAAATCTACTTGGAAAATAATTAACGCAGAAAGAGGCCAAGCAAAATCGAATGATGATAATTTTAAACTTAAAGTAAATGGTAACATAATTACAACAGATGCCGAAGTCGCTAACGAATTTGAACAATTTTTTTCTCGAATTCCAGTAGATTTGACCAGAGCCCTAGGTTCTTCTACCCCAATAGCAGAATCCTTGTTAAAAGCAAATGTTCCTTGCTATAATGAAATATTCAAATTCAGTAAAATTAGTATACACACTGTCATAAAAACTTTTAAATCTTTAAATATTAAGAAAACTGCTGACCTCTGGGGAATTTCTGTACATTTAGTTAATTCGTTAATTGAAATGGTTGCCCCTGAATTATCAATAATATTTAATAATTGTGTTGATAGTGGTGTGTTTCCTGACTTAATGAAGTTTAGTAAAATAACTCCTCTGTTAAAATCGAGTAGCACCTCAGATCCGTCCAATTTTCGTCCTATTTCTGTACTACCCACGTTTACTAAAATCTTTGAAAAGGTAATGCTTAATCAAATGCAAAATCATTTTAATACAAATAAACTATTCCATACTAAACAATTCGGTTTCACGCGCGGTCGGTCTACCACGGATGCTGGAATCAAATTGTTAGAGTGTATATATGAGGCCTGGGAGGAGTCGTATGATACTTATGGTGTATTCTGCGACTTATCTAAGGCCTTCGATTGCGTCCAGCATCAGACTTTAATTAAAAAACTTGATCATTATGGAATCCGGGGGACGGCCTTGGATTTGATTAGTTCTTACCTTAGAGATAGAGTACAGAGAGTAGTTATAAATGGTAAACAGTCAAATGGTTCTGCTGTAACAATGGGGGTGCCTCAGGGTTCAATTCTGGGACCTTTTCTATTTTTAGTGTACATAAATGATCTCCCTCACCTTATAAGAGACGATCATGAGGTAGTTTTGTTTGCTGATGACACATCTTTAATATTTAAAGTTGGACGTGGACAACGCGATCTTGACGAAGTAAACAATGCCCTCTCTAGGGTAGTCCACTGGTTTAACGCTAATAATTTATTGTTAAACGAAACTAAAACAAAATGTATTAGATTCACCTTGCCAAATGTTAGGCTCGTTAACACCAGTATTAAGATTAGGGATGATCAAGTAGAATTGGTCGATGAAACTGTCTTTCTGGGCATAAAGTTAGACTCCAACTTGCAGTGGGGGCCTCATATCGAGAAAGTCTCGGGCAGACTGAGCTCTGCAGCCTATGCCGTTAAAAAGATCCGACAACTGACAGACATTAGAACAGCGCGTCTTGTCTACTTTAGCTACTTCCACAGTGTCATGACCTATGGCATACTATTATGGGGTAACGCTGCCGACATCGAATGTATCTTTGTGTTGCAGAAAAGGGCTGTCCGGGCTATCTATGGTATGGGGTTTCGGGAGTCATTAAGAGAAAAGTTTAAGGATATCAACATCCTTACTGTGTATTCACAGTACATATATATGAAAACTTATTATATACTCATGAAAATAACAGTAAATTTATTAAAAATAGTGATATCCATAACCTAAACTTAAGAAATAAGAATAAATTGGCTGTACCTAGATTTAGGCTTAATAAAATAAGCAATTCTTATGCGTGCAATTGTATTCGAATGTACAATACATTGCCGACAGCCATAACAGGTTTGTCAGTTAATAAATTTAAAAAACTAGTAAAACTTAAATTGTGCCAGAAAGCTTATTATAGCATTAAAGACTTTCTAGAAGACAAGACTGTCTGGCAGTGACACGAATTGCTCCTTTCTACATTTAAAAAAAAACTGTATTAGATACTAAGATGAATAAGAGGGACCGGACTGAGTTTCTTGGGGTGTTCTTCTCAGTCTGTAGCATTTCCGAACCCCCGGTAGAGTCACAAAAATTTTGACAAACCTAAATAATTTTTTAAAAATTTCAAAGGGAATAAATTTTATTTTATTTTATTTTATTTTATTTTTATTGAATCGACCAAAAAAAGCGAAAAAAAAGCGAGGTCAAACGGGATAAAAAGTATCCTATGTCCGCCTCCCGGTTCTAAGCTGCCTCCCCACCAATTTTCAGCCAAATCGTTACGGCCGTTCTTGAGTTATAAATGTTGTAACAAACCCGTCTTTTTTTATATATTAAGATTTGTTTTTCTCTACAGGTCGCAATTTCTAATTTTACCCCGAATGTATTATTCGGTTTCCTTGATTATTATTGACTAGCTGTTGCCCGCGGCTTCGTACGCGTAAAAATTATGTTATAATGCCAATTTGATTGCTCTCTGCTTAGGCCCTAGGATATGTAGCGTGATAATATATGACCTATTTAAAGACGCTACCCCCAGTTAATATTTGTGCGAAATTTCAATCAAATCTATTGAGTACTTTTCGAGATCCTTCCGGACAAAGCAAAGCAAACAGACAAACAGACAATTTTTTTTCTAACTATATTTTTGGCTTCGGTATCTTATCTTGAAAACCCAGGGAGTATTTATTTAAAAATATTTCCAATATAGTTATATATATTACCAATATAATAGTTCAATAGTTTTGACTTTTCTATCATCTATATATATATATAAACAAGAACTGACTGACTGACGATCAACGCACAGCCTAAACCGCTGGGTCTAGAACCATGAAATTGAACTCCTAAGGGGGTAAACAAATGCTCCTTATGTCACGTAGGCGAGCAATAAGAAGGGATTTTTGAAAATTGAACTCCTAAGGGGGTAAACAAGGGTTGCAAAGTTTGTATGGGACAACGTGATTCCTTGATCCGATCTTCTTCAAATTTGGCATGAAACATCTTTAACTGAATTAATGGGAGACGTGTTTTGTATTTTATTGAAATTTATATTTTAACATGGTTAAAATGGGGTTGAAAAATATTAACGGGGGATTTGCCTTATAGTTCATATTAATACTCCGTTGTCGGTACTTTTTTATTTTTTTATTTGACACATTGTCATGTTTGACAGCTCAATTCAATTTAAAAAAGATGGTCGCTATTTTTGATAAATGTAAAAAAAATCTAATATGTACATATAATAATTTTATTAAAACTTTATTGATTTTTGCCCTTCAATTTGCGGAATTGCCTTCATATTTTGTATGTGAAAAATACATATGTGTGAATGAAAACCTGTACATGGCTGGCTAGGAATCATGAAAGATCAGTTCTAGGTAAGGTGTACACGGTTCATCCGAATAACACAGAGTATTTATTACCATCTTCGCTTACTTTCTTATTTTATACAGGGATAATACAAACGATCATAGGTGTTATAAATGAACATTTAGCAGATGAAATCTACAGTAAATGTCTGGTCACAATAGGAAAAACTGTATTAGTACGGGTTGCCTCAGCCTCGAAAGTCTGAAGACCTCTACACAATCCAGAAATACGAGAAAGAAAGAAGTTCAGATATCAATTCCTAAGCAAAAGCAGAGAATGCTCTCTAAACCAATTAACAAAGACATTAGGTATCAATTTTTACAAAAATATAGATTTACTTCGCTCAAAGCACGTATTTTGATTTATTTAGTCAGAATTATATCTATACATATAAAAACAGTACTGTAAAGTGCCGCGGGCTGGCCACAGAAGACGACAGACGACGGCAGATTGAGCAAACGAGTTCCAAAGCGGGCATCGCGACTTGGTCCACCCGCCAGATAGACCGAGGACCTAGAAGAGGTCGCAGGCTGGATACTGAAGGCGCAGGACGTAAATTAGCTGCGTTTGATCGATATAAAAATTAAAATTGACTTAGATACCTGATCGAGATCTAGAACCTTGAAATTAGATTAATGGCATATTTGCGCACAAAGAAACGATTTTAGGGTTCGTGCCCTTAAACGGGACCCTATTTATGAGACTTCGCTGTCCGTCTGTCTATCTGTCCGTCATGAGGCTGTATCTCAGGAATCGTGATAGCTAGAGAGCTGAAGAAAAGAGGGGTGGGGATTAAGGGGGCTCCCATCCAACAAACGTGATGCTTTGCTGTTTTTTTGGTACGGAACCCTCTGTCTTTCCACTCCGACCAACTAAACCGGCCAACCGTTGTTCGGAATGGAACTCATTAAGGGACTTTATTCCTATCTATACTTTATTGTTTATTTATTTCCTCTGTGCGTAAGTCCACTTTGCACTTGGCCAGTTTTTTATACTACTAAGATGGCAGACACACCTGTTGGTTGGTCACTCTGTAGCGGACTAATTCGCATAATGAACGTTTGTAACACCAGTGGCGCTGCTGCATCACAACCTATATTTCCCTTGGCATCCAGTAGAGTCACGGGAAAGTAAAATATCCCGGAACCCTACTGATAGTGCTTCGAATTAGCTGCGTTTACAATAACCATTGTAATGAAAATCCAATTTGTGCCAAAATAATACAACAGGATACTCGCGGCAGAAAACCACGCGATAAGAATAGAAGCGACGGGGGACCTTACCTTTCTATTTCTCTCTCTCTTACGCAAACGAAGTTGCGCGGGTCAGCTAGTTTTATCATATGTATAGATATAGATAATTTGTGAAGTCCGGTAGGGGGATCCGGGCAGAGGAGAAGAGACATTTTGTTGTAGCTTCTTTTACTATCGTCTCTTTGTGGAAGTGCACTTACCTTGAACTCTTGTTGGTAGGTAGGCGCTGCTCCCAGCTTTGCGTTCGGGGTCTTGATTCACGACCGCGAAATATGCACACAGGAGTTATAACCGTAACTCTCGAGACTGTGGCTGATGATAAGCGATGTAGCGCGATATGATGGGTAATCACAGCGGCCGATAGCGGAGCGGAGCGTTAAGAGACGGGTGCGTGCGTATCTTCCAATAGCTATGGCGGAATGTGAATGTAGGAAGCGGGCGGGATAGTGTTGCCATAGACAATACATAAAAGTAAGATGCGTTTAGTGCGTGAGTGTTGACATATAATAATTATAATAAATACCATTAAATACATAAACTAAAAAATATGTATGCGTCGGTACTGGCGCATCCAACTTCGGGGGGCTTAGAGGATTCTTCCTCTACATTGAGTAAACAAAATTTAAAAATATAAAAGGAATGAAAACTTATGAACTAAAAATAATTCAAAAGCGTAGGAGTTATTGCGTGGGTAACGGGCAAAGCCGAGTTACAGGACGAATGTATTCACCAGAAGAAGTCTTAATTCTGACGACTCTAATTACACCATCCTTCCCGGGAAACACCTCTGATACAACCGCGAGTGGCCACGATAAAGGATGCGTATTGTCATCCTTAACAACAACTACTGTTCCTATCGTCACAGGTTTGGACGGCATATTCCACTTATGTCTAAGTTGGAGAGAGGTAAGATATTCTTTGCTCCAACGTGTCCAGTAACTTTGAACAATTCTATTTAATAATTGATAGCGGGTGAGTCTGTTATCTGGTAATAGGGGTTCAATGTGTTCAGCGGGTAAATATTTAAGCGGAGTAACATTAAGAAAATGATTAGGCGTTAGGGGGGTTGGATCCGATGGATCCGAAGAAAGTATGCAAATCGGACGGCTATTCAAAATGCCTTCAATTTGCACCAATATTGTACTGAATTCTTCATAGGTGAGTATTTGACTCCCGATAGCTTTAAATAAATGAGACTTAACACATTTGACATTAATTTCAGGCAACGAATTAAAATTGGGCCCGAAAGGTGGGCTGTGCTGAAACTGAATCTTATGTTGAGTTAGATATTTATTCAGATCATTTTTATAATTAGTGGACTGTATAAGCGTGTAAATTTCGTTCAATTTTCGTTTCGCACCTATGAAATTAGTGCCTCCATCGCTGTACAACACTGAAACAGGACCCCTGCGTGAGATAAAGCGTTTAAAGGCAGCGAGAAATAAATCTGTACTAAGATCACTTACTAACTCTAAATGGAGCGCCTTTGTTGTGAGACAGACGAACAAGCAAATATACGCTTTATGACTTTTTACTCCACGACGCCTTATGTGAGTTACGTAAAAGGGTCCCGCGTAATCAACTGCGGTATGCACAAACGACTTTACTTGTGAAACTCTAATGGATGGAAGATCACCCATAGGTGGAGTTGTAGAACGAGGCCTAGCTTTAAAACATAAATTACATTTATGTACTCGTTGGCGAATCAAATTTCGTGCAGAAAGAATCCAATACTTTTGGCGAGTCAATGCTAACACTAGTCCAGGACCGGTGTGTAAATTGTCGGTGTGATAGTGGTCTACTAAGAGCGACACTATACGTCCTTTAGGTGATAGCAGTATTGGATATTTTGTATTGTAATTTAGTTGAGAATGAGTAAGTCGACCACCTACTCTAATTAACCCTTGTTCGTCAAGAAAAGGGTTGAGTTTTAAAATAGCCTGATTTGGACAAATTTTAGTAGCCTTAAGTGCTTGTAATTCTACCTGAAAATACTTAGACTGATCGAAGCGAACCGCATAATATTCTGCGTATTCTAAATCGTATACAGAAAGTATACCGCGGGATTTGAGAATCTTAGTGAAACGTAATACATAAACCAGTGAACGAATAAATTTTACCCAACTCGAGCAACGCTCAGCAAGTTCGTCTATCATGTGAACGTGATCGGAGACAGGCATGGTATGTGCATGGAGAGAAGCTATTTTAATTTCCGGTAATTCTGTCTTCTCGTTATGATTGATTTTATATTCCTTCACAGGCCATGCATTTATAGGTGCGGACAGCCATTTCGGCCCGTGAAACCAAAGATAGTTATTTATTAACCCTTTAGGTGTCACAGGGCGCGAGACTATATCGGCGGGATTTTCAACCCCACGAACGTGATACCAATGGGAAGCAGGCAGATATTCATTTACCTGAGCGATGCGATTAGCTACAAAAGTTTGAAACTTATGAGCGGGAGAGTGAATCCAGGTAAGGGTTACCGTAGAATCAGAGAATGCGAATATATTGTTTATTTGACACCGCTTATTAAAAACAGTGCGCACAGAATTAATTAATTTTGCGAGTAAGACCGCCGCGCAGAGTTCTAAACGCGCTAGCGTTTTATTAGAATCTGACACTTTGGATTTAGCGGTCAGTAGATTCACATTAAGAGCGTTTCCGTTCTCAGCCGTTTCTATTCGTACATAGATAACAGCACCATAACATTGCTGGCTGGCATCCGAGAAGCCTATTAGAGTAATTCGACGAGCGGATGTTAAACCTATATGTCTCGGTATTTTTATTTCAGATAAACGCGACAACTCCCTATGAAAGTGTTTCCATTTAGACAGAATGCAACCCGGGACCGTCTCGTCCCAGTCCAGTTGTAATTTCCAACATTCTTGTATAAGCAACTTCATGTATGCGACCACTGGACTGATGATTCCAAGCGGATCGAACAAGCGCGCGGTTACGGAAAGGATCGAGCGTTTAGTGCATGTTAAAGGCATGTCGATCACTATTTTAAAGTTAAAGGTGTCATCGTTAGGTTGCCATTGCATACCCACGATCTTAGTGTCAACATGAGGATCCTCATCAAACTTGACAGCGAGACAGCTCTTATGAATTGACGGGATACGTGACAATAGGGTATTGTCATTAGAGATCCACTTAGTTAAGTTAAAACCTCCAGATTTAAACATAGCGACCATTTCCCTATAGGTGTCTTCAGCTAAATCTACATTCTCTATGGAACTAACGTAGTCGTCAACATACATGTGATTGTCAGCTTCGTAAGCCGCCAGAGGATATAAAGCGCGACAGTCTGACGCGAGCTGGTTTACGACTCGCATTGCCAGGAAGGGTGAGCTGGAGACGCCAAAACAAACGCGGTTGAAATGATAGCTTTCAATAGGAGAATTGGAATCGAACCTAAATAATATTCTTTGATATGCATGATGATCTTGAGTAAGTTTCACTTGAAAATACATTTTTTCTATGTCCGCGGTTACAGCAACCGGGTACATACGCAAATTGAGAAGCAAATGAAAGATATTGTTCTGTAATATTGGTCCCGTATAAAGCAAATCGTTAAGCGATTTACCTGACGTGGTTCTAGACGCTGGGTGTAACCCAGCGTCTAAGACCACACGCGTTTTAGAGGTTTCTTTGTCAGGGCGATAAACGGCCCGATGCGGCATATAATAAACTTGAGAGTCTAGAAAGCTATTTGACACTTTAGTGAGATAACCTTGATCAATATATGTTTGAATAATGGCATTATAATCGTTGCGTAAGTTAGAAGCGTCTAACTTTTTTTCTAAATTTAAAAACCTGCGTTTGGCGATTGTGTACGAATGCCCTAGCTCACTGGGAGGGTATTTAAAGGGAAGACTAACCGTATATCTACCGGTATCGTCGCGTGAGTACGTAGACGAGAACAGCTTTTCACATGCCGCGTCGTCCGTGCTAATGTGCTTCTTATCTGGCACCTGTTCTATCTCCCAAAAGCGTTGCGTTAATTGTTCGAGAGACACATCTTGAGTGTGACATAAGAAGGCCTTGTCGGACACGGAGGAATGAGACATGCGATCGCGGGGATGCTTGTTTGCCACTAGCGAATAAGGTAAAGCATGCGCCTTTCCCATTGCGACGTATCCGAGCGTGGTTTCTATCGCGATTACTGATGAGGTTGGGGATGTAATTTTTTGTGACCCTAAAATCATGGGGAAGAGTTCATTACCTAACAAACAATCTATACCACCCGGAGTATGGTATCGTTCGTCAGCCATAGGTAAATTTTGTAAATGGGTTAATTCCGCTGTATCAATTTCTACGTTAGGCAAAAAATCTGTAATAGTGTCTATAACCCGTGCACTAACCGAATAGGAACAGCGGGCATCAAATCGCGAATATATTTTGAAATGCGTAATTCCATAAGATTGGCTTTCAAGTTGACCTATGCCTTTAATGACAGAAGGAGCGTTAAGTATTGTTAAGTGCAAACGCTCACAACAAGACTTCGTAATAAAGTTACTCATAGACCCTGAGTCCAAAAACAAACGTATACGATCCGATTTATAATTTGCATATACACAAGCAGTCGGCAACAAAACCGTGGTCGCGCTGCTTGAATTACGCGGCGGAGGGATCACAGCCGATAACGACGCGATATTGCCACTATGTGACCGCGCCTCCCGCGAGTGCGAGCGGGACGGATCATCTGCCGATGACGCATGAGTCGACATGGAATGCTCGGACGGCGCAGTAGACGCGTTTGCCTGCCTCGATGCGTTGCCGGTAGCATGATTTCTTGTTGAGTTTGATGCGTTCAAATTATTTTTATAACACAGTAAACTATGATGAGACCGATTGCAAATCGAACACCTATTAACAGATCTGCAAGCACTCACGTGATGAAAACCTAAACAATTAACACAAAAGGAATGTTTACGAACTATTTCATTTCGCGTTTCAACAGTCTCTTGAATAAAATGTTGACATTTGAACAAAGGGTGAGCGGAATTATTGTTACATACGATACAATTTTTTATGTTAGAAGTATCGACTGATTTCAAATTAGTAGGGCGGGTTTGCGTAAAAAATGACTTAGGTTTTTTTTAAATGAGAGGCGGTTGAACTCCGCTGAGCGCGATAATCACCTTTTTGGGAATGTGATGGTGAGCGGAGCGTTTGGAGTTTGCTTTGTTCTGTCAAAAATGTTTTGACGTCACTATATGTAGGTACACTCAAATGTCTATGAGATTGTTCAAACAATTCAAGCATAGGTTTATCAAACTTGCTTAATGCTAAATGAGTTATTATGAAATCTGATAAATTTGTGATAGGTAGACGCTGCAGAGCTGCTTCAGCTGAACAAAAGTTCTCCAAGATCTGATCAGCCGATTGCCTTTGGTCCTGGTGTAACATTTGTTCTAAATAGCACGACGCCTGAACCCTGGTATCGTGGTATTTAGCCAGAAGGGCTTGCCAAATAACATCGTAATTTTGTGCGGTAGCAGCTATGCCTGAACAAACAGTAAGTGCCTTACCCGAAAGGCAACCTATCAAATATTGAACCTTTTCGGCGTTGGTGAGACGAGTATTCGTATGTATCACACTACAGAAATTTTCATAAAATATAGGCCACTTACCATAAGTACCATCGAAACCTGTGAGTTTAAGTGGGGGTAATTTGATATTAAAATTATCACTTTTCTTTTTATCGTCGAGTTCTTGTCTCAGAGTAGTTTCCGTTTGCTTTATGAAACAGTATAATTCATCAAATGTATTAAAAACACTATAACTCGGCTGTACCTGCGGATTATCTTTTAATTGTTCAATTAACAATTTATCGATAGTTTCGATGTAATCCGATCGGGTTTTATCGATAGATTGAACCCGAGCGAGAAACATCATGCGTACTGTTTCATCGGTAACCTTGAGACTTAAGTTGTACACTTCTTGAACTATGTGAAACAAACTTTGTTTTTTGTATTCTAAAAAATTTATCATGACCTGACTTTCGTCTGAACTTTTACTATGGGATTTGTCTTTAGAAGCCATGATAATATAATTGATACGAGATACGAGTATGTATATAAGTGGGTAGGTAATAGAAATATTCAGCGAAAAAGTATAAAATTCGAACAACGATCAGCTGTTAGCTTAAATCAGCTGTTTGCGGTAAAGTATTCAGAGAACAAACCCAATATGGAGTCTGCGTAACAATCAGCTGTTAATCGTTTGAATACCGTTATGTATCGGCTGCGTTGCCCAGTACCGTCACAATAAAATAAATATATGTGGGTATAAAATTAACGTATAAATATGAGTTTTATCTACGATTACAATTCGAAAGATAATATGAAATTGTAATGAAATTGGGGAACTACGTTAAATTTATGACGGTTGAGAAAATTGTTAATTTTGGATTGTCCGTTTTACTTTATGCCAAAACTCCTAATTACCAAAAAATATCAAAATGATTGCCTAGAATCGGACAACCGGACTAACATGGCCAGGATGGTCCAAGTCCTGGGTAGCGATAATTTCGGGGGGCGCTACCTGCCAGCGGGTTGATTATATATAGGTAAATATGATTATGATAAATAGCGTAAATGCGTTATAGAATATGAGTACTTATGAGTAATATAAAATATGCGGTGTGAAAAGATAATTAACTTTTCTAATGCGTGCGGGTGGCGTTAAATATAATATTTGCGTTGAGTATTTATGAGTAATATACTAAATATATATATGCGTATGCGTGAATTTAATAGGAAAAGAGGTAATTAATATTATTAGTAGAAAGAATGCGTTAGATGGAATATCCGGACGGAGGACCACACTTGGAAATGCACTTACCTTGAACTCTTGTTGGTAGGTAGGCGCTGCTCCCAGCTTTGCGTTCGGGGTCTTGATTCACGACCGCGAAATATGCACACAGGAGTTATAACCGTAACTCTCGAGACTGTGGCTGATGATAAGCGATGTAGCGCGATATGATGGGTAATCACAGCGGCCGATAGCGGAGCGGAGCGTTAAGAGACGGGTGCGTGCGTATCTTCCAATAGCTATGGCGGAATGTGAATGTAGGAAGCGGGCGGGATAGTGTTGCCATAGACAATACATAAAAGTAAGATGCGTTTAGTGCGTGAGTGTTGACATATAATAATTATAATAAATACCATTAAATACATAAACTAAAAAATATGTATGCGTCGGTACTGGCGCATCCACTTTGTAAATAACTAAGAACAAAAGCAACGCAAAAACAAAATAAATGAAGTGTTACATCATGTTTAATAATTAAAGTTTTAAAATAAATAAACTTGCCTAAATTCTTTCAAAGCTCGATTTAATGCCGTAGGTATTTTCTATCAGTTAACCTAAGGGTGATAAAGAATTAAGTAAGTGAAGGTGAGAGATTTGAGTGGTACTCTTATTTATGAATTTCATGACT
Source organism: Miltochrista miniata (assembly GCA_933228765.1). NCBI lineage: Eukaryota > Metazoa > Arthropoda > Insecta > Lepidoptera > Erebidae > Miltochrista > Miltochrista miniata. Next base: position 21,011,353 of record OW121757.1, on the reverse strand, counting down.
GCCTTGGTGGCGCGTTCGGTTGTGTAAGCGCCTGTCGCGCTGAGGTCCTGGGTTCGATTGTCGGGTCGGTCCAAATAATCCGCAATTAATGTTTATTTCGGAGTATAGGTGTTTTCTGTGTATAATATGTACCTATGCTAGATCCCATAGCACCAGCTTATATTTTTTTTTTTTTGTTGACGCGGGGAACGCCTTTACGCGCCTTCATCCCATCTGCGGGGGCAGCTGGGATGGTGTGTGGGACTCCCGGCCTGGTCCGGAATGGACCGTCCTACCCACTAAACCCCGCGGTGTTCCTCCTCACCCTTTAGCCGGGCCGAGGGATATCAAAAGATTATTCACGTCGACCCGGCTAGGGGCGCCCCGTTTATTCGGGGCTCTCCTCGGGGGAGCCAGATGGGCGGCTCCCCAAAGCTCCCTAAGGAGCTGAAGTCCACGCCTGCACCGCTCTCGAGCGCCCCTCTGTAATAGAGGAGACAGAGAGCGGCTGGCGCAGGCGTGCGCTAATGGGCACCCCCGGAACACGGAAAAGGTGCCCACCGCCATGTGACCGTTGGTGGGCGGGGTCCCCCGAACTTACGCCCACGGTCAAGAAACATTCGGGGGCGCGCAGTGACTCCTCACCGCGGCGCCCCCGAACTGCACGGCAGAGCGGGAGCATTATCGGTTACTCCCGCTTTGCCGCCATCACCTCGTCAACTGGCGAGGTGACAGCGGCCCAGCACTGTGGCCGCCGGTCGCGCCGTTATTCACGGCCGGCAGCCCGAACTGCATGGCAGGGCGGGAGCATCTACCCAAACTCCCGCCCCCACGCAGTGCCTCTACCACTTTGCCGCCATCGTCTCGCCAGCAAAGGAGGCGAAGCGACGGCGACCCATCATTGCTGCTGCCGGCCGTGAATAACGGCACGGCAGGCAGCAACACACACCACCGAGCAACCCACAGGTGGGTTACTCTCGCCTCGGCCGGAATTAGCCAGAGTAGCACAACTCCCCCACAGAGGAAGGGGAGTGGTCGCTACTCCGTTGCCCAGGATGCACCACGAGGAGGATCCGACCCATTGGGGTCCTTAAGATGTTAGTAGGACCCCGCATCCCAGCACCAGCTTATATTAGCTTAATTTAGGCTAGTTGATGTTGTGTGAGAATATTAACCAGTATTTATTATTTATTTATTTAGTATAATTATATAATAATTAAAACCTTGGTGAATGCGGAATGACCTCTGTATTTTTAAAACATGAACTTACATTGCATTCTACTCCGATGGCTTCACAGAAAATCTTGTATTGAGGACAAACTTCTAGAAGTACCTACGATGTATTAATACAAAGGCCAAGATTTGCTTTAGCGGATAACGTCGGAATTGGTCAGTGGAAAATGAATTCCACTGCTCGCAAAATGGCGGGGTAATTTCACGGAATATTTACCCCAGACTAAGGGTAGTGTTTACAGAACTTCCTCTGAAATTCGTTTTAAGCTAACTTACTGTGTATTGTACATCTTTACTTTATGAAAAATGTATTCGTATGTGTAAAATTTTGTGTGTGTTAAAAAGTAATCTAATCGATCTATTGCATTGTAAAGCAGGCTATCGCGGGTTATAAAGCATTTGCAATATCTTCTGAAGTATTCCGTTGGTCCATCGGAGAAAAACTATAATAAAGAGTTTTTCACCCACAACCACCCACTGTCGAGATTATATTGCTAGATTTTCTAAATGAGTTTAATAGTCGATTAATACCTACAATTTATACATACATACATACATACATATATATGGTCACGCCTTTATCCCCGAAGGGGTAGGTAAAGGCATATTATATGCCCACATTTCACCTTTGTATAATTTGTCCCACGTAATAGGTGGTGAGCCGTATTGCCGTGTTTAAATGGACAGGCGCAGGTTGTGACTGCCTGCTGTTGAAATAAAGTCTTCAACTTAGCTTAGCAACGACTGCCTGTTTACTGGCAACCGGGACCAACGGCATAACGTGCCTTCCGAAGCACGGAAACGCTCAAATAAATTTCACAATATGATCACATGGATGGTCACCCACCCATGGACCGGCCATAGTGAAAGTTGCTTACTGCAGTGATCGTTTACAGAACACTGAGTCCGCGGGGCCACGAGCGCTTCACACAACACAACACAATTTATACACAGCAACATTAAAACATAATACATAGAACCTCGTAATTCTTAATGTCAGTTGATAAATAATAGAATTGTGTAGCTGTTTATATTATAAAATTTATATTATCTGAAAACAAACAACTAACAAATATTAAATTCTTCATTTCCATGGGCGTCGGAATAAATTACAAACTCACTTAATTTTCTTGTTTATAATCCCGCAATAATTTCTTTCAAGGCCGTTATTTCAATCTGTGGAAACTCGGAAATAATGTGGATTAGTGATGATTTACGAGAATAAAGGTACCTACTGTTTAGAAATATAATAAGTATTATGAAATACGTTTTCTTTATTATTATTTTTTTTTTTTTTTTTTTATACCACTAAGGTGGCAGACAAGCATACGGCCCACCAGATGTACCGGTGGTCACCGCAGCCTATGGACGTTTGCAACACCAGAGGCGCCACACTCGCGCTGCCGACCCTGTAAAAACCTTCTAAGACCCCTCTTGAAGAACCCCATACTGTAGGCGTTTGGGAAAACCGAGGCAGGGAGATCATTCCACAACCTAAGCGTGCGCGGTAGAAAGCCCCTATCGGATCTAACCGTGCTCGAGCGCTCCGGATGCAACATGTGAGGATGAACACCCTGCCTGTGGCGAGCGGTGCGATGATAGAATGTAGCCGTAGGCATCATGTCAAACAATTCCTCAGAGCACAAACCGTTATACAGCCGGTAGAATACACACAGAGAAGCAAAGTCTCTCCTGTCACTAAGAGGTTCCACATAACCTGCAAGTATGGGATCGCCGACAACTCTCATAGCACGCCTTTGCACCGAGTCAAAAGGATGAAGCTGGTATTCAGGTGCCCCCGCCCAGAGGTGACAGCAGTACTCCATGTGCGGCCGCACTTGCGACTTGTAGAGAAGCAGTGTTTGAGCCGCAGTAAAGTACCGCCGCGCCCTACTGAGCACTCCGAGCTTCTTGAAAAGGGTTATAATAGAATAGAATAGAATAGAATAGAATAAACTTTATTTGTACACCAAGTTAAAAACAAGTTTACAATAATTTTATCAGAATGTTGTACAAAGGGCGGCCTTATCGCTGTAAAGCAATTTCTGACAGGCAACCTTGGGATGGACAGTAAAGAAGTTAATTATAAGTAAGATGGGTAGTTTCAGTGTAGAAATAATTTGTAACATGTACAATATGTTCAATACCTAAATACAATAAACATTTTAATTACATAAATATACATACATGCATACACATATACATACATACATTTACACAAACATACATATATAAACATACATACACATACATACATACATATAATATATACAAACATACACTTAAAAAAGACGACAAAAATATCGTGTGGAAAATTATTCACCTTTTATCAATTTAAGTTAAACGTGTAAATTCAAATAATATTCTTTCACTAAACGCTTAAAGGTATCCAGAGTCTGCGCCCGTCTAATCGTTACTGGAAGCGCGTTCCACAACCGTACAGCCTGTATGGTGAACGATTTATCGTAGAAGCTAGTGGAATGAGTGGGAACAGCCAATACCAGAGATTCCGATGACCGCAAGGATCTTGAATGTGTGTCATTTAGGAACATAAATCGTTCTTTGAGATAAGTTGGGGACCGGGGATTGAACAGTATATTGTAAAGTATAGAAAGGATATGAGTATTTCGTCGAAGGCGAATTGGTAGCCACTCGAGCAGATTGCGATATTCGGTAACATGATCATATTTGCGTAATCCAAATATAAATCGTATGCATAAGTTTTGTAGGCGCTCGAGCTTATCAAGTTGCTCTTCAGTGATATCGAGATAGCTGACATCGGCATAATCTAGCAAGGGAAGAAGGAGAGTTTGTGCAAGCGCAATTTTGGTAGCCGTTGGTAAGAAATTTCGTAATCGACGCAAAGATCCTGCAGATGCAAACAGCTTCCGACTTACCTCTTGCAATTGGGGTCGCCAAGAAAGAGTGTCATCTACCAAAATACCCAGATTTTTGACAGTTGCGCTTAGAGGTAACGCAACTCCATTAAATATGATGTCAGGCAATTGTGTGCGATCAATTTGTGACACCATCCGGGAACTACCAATAATTGCCACCTGAGTTTTCGAAGGGTTTACACTAAGCCCATATTGCTTGCTCCACCTACAAATTCGTCTTAAATCAGAGTTAATGATTGATATAGCTTCGCTGATTTCATGGACTGGAGCTTGCATATAAATCTGTAGATCATCTGCATAAAGGTGGTAGGATGACAGTAAAGATTTAGAGATGGAATTAATAAAAATAGAAAAAAGTAATGGTGATAAAACGCCACCCTGAGGCACGCCCACAGTCGTGTCGCACCAAGAAGAAAATGATTCTTCAATGCGTACACGCTGACGCCGACCGTACAGGTAACTATGAAACCACTCAATAACTGTTGGAGATATGTTAATCGAGCGCAATATGCCGAGCAGGATTTGGAAATCCACTGTATTGAAGGCGTTGCTGAAATCAAGTAGGGAAATTACAGTAACATTTCCATTCTCCATGCCCAGTCTAATGTCGTCAGTTACACTGATCAACGCGGTGGTCGTGCTATATCCTGGACGAAAGCCGGATTGATAAGGATTAAGGAGCTGACTTCTTGTAAGGAATGCATTAAGTTGGTTGTGTACAAGCCGTTCCAGGACTTTTGAAAGGAAAGGTAAAATGGATATGGGACGATACTCAGCATAGGATGCAGGGTTAGGCTTTTTGGGAATGGGGATAATTTGTGCCTCTTTCCACATTGTTGGAAATGTACGGCATGTTAAGGAATAGTTAAAAATATGACTCAATATGGGAAGTATTTCATCCAGAATAGGCACGACCATGTTCCGACTCAAGCTGTCAGTACCAACTGCGTTGGAACTAAGCGTCATTATGCACCTCTTAACATCACAAGCAGAAAATTGTTCAAAAAGAAACGGTGGAAAGGAAGGAGTTGGAAGCGATGAAAGATATTGTAAAGCACCATCTTTGCTAGATGGATCATATGAAGAAGACGAGCAATAATACAGGGTGAATTTTTGAAAAGGGCTTGGATGGCCAAATCCTAAACTATAAGGAATAGCTAAAAATGCTCAAAGGAGTCACGAGCCCGATTTTGATAAAACTTAAAACGTCATCATTAGATTTTTGAAAAACCAATAATCCTAGCTGGGAATCGAACCTATTGATTTTGAAAAAAAAAAACACACCCTTTATATTACACCATATGATAGTGTCGCTGATAAGGATCAAATTCTGCGAAGTAATGATATACGGCAAATTTAAGGAAAGTTTCGAATTTTGATGGAATTCATATTTCTTGTACCTAAATTTTGTATCATAATTTATTTTGTTCGAATTTCCAGAATAGTTCGTAACTATTCCATGTTTTAAATCATGCTCAGAATGATTCCTTGAGGAATATTCTAAACGGAATCAATAATATTGAATGCAGTATGATCGTTGAGGTCTCGAATCCAGCTATGTATTAAAAACAATGGTCTACATTTTGAACAATTCATCAGATAACGTAAGAAAAATACGAAATATGAGCACTTTCTCTTAGTTTGCCGTATGTAATTACTTCCCAGAATATGATCCTTAATAGCAACACTATCGAATGGTGTAATAATATGGGGTGTGTATTTTTTTTCAAAATCAATGGGTTCAATTCCCAGCTAGGATTATTGGTTTTTCAAAAATCTAATGATGAGGTTTTAAGTTTCATCAAAATCGGGCTCGTGACTCCTTTGAGCTTTTTTCGCTATTCCTTATAGTTTCGGATTTGGCCATCCAATCCCTTTTGAAAAATTCCTAAAAAACTTGTAAACACAGCTGGTATACAGGATACCAGCTGTGTTTACAAGTTTTTGTAACGAGCCTTGGATAAACTTTGACTCCTTACAACTTACAACGGTAATGGTAGGTAACATTACTGTAACCATACTAGGGGTCGACACCGTCGTGTTTATGTCGTCCAAATCGAAAATCTTTTGAGAAAGGCCAGGTCGTGAGTACCTCTAGCAAAAAGAAACTTATAGATGCTTTTAAAACACTTATGAAAATCGAAGAAGTGAAAGTGATATGCCAGGTTCATAGCCAATGGAAAGCCATAGTCTCTGCCAAACACTTTTGGAAACAAGCGTGATGCTATGTATGTGACCATACTGATGGAATTGCAATATGATACTTTCCATGTGACCATACTGATGGAATTGCAAAAAAATCGTTTCTTGCTTATTCAACGAATCAGCAGATAGATATAAACCTACGTTATATTAGCATAGCCTAGTCCAAACAAATTCACTACACAATACATACACTTTAACTCGTTTCCTTGTTGGGTGCTAGTTACGGAGTTATTTCGTAACTTTCAGTAACCAACACAATGACATAAGGGGCGTCGCTTTGAACCTACTTCCGTTTTCTGCGTGGCTGTCATTAGACAGACCTCTGAACAATTTTAATGCCCTTTTACATGGAAATAGCAAGTAATACATTTCTGAATAATTTTATGTCTATAAACGTTAAATTTATAATAATAAAAATATAATAAAAAAATATAAACGTTAAATTTATATGTATTCGTAGTTTTAAAGGTATTTATCTAAGGGCCGTAGAATAAGTTAAATACAATCTGTAACTTTTCTCATGTAGCCTAAAAATAAATGATTTATTATTATATTATTATTATTATAAACCTATATTATGAATCTCGCTAGTGCCTACCAATATAAGTATCTACTATACTTATCTTTCTGGTTACCTGTTTTTATTTCATTCATATGGTAGACAAGCAATTGTCTGCAAGTAGTCATTAGTATCGATGTCCCTAAGCAATAATTTTAAGAGCTTGAATATAATTTTGAAGCTATTAAAATACCAAAAGTTACTACTAATTGAATACTTATCAAAATTGTGGCAAAAAAATTTCATCGTGCTGAAATGAATTCTGTTGCTTTGTGTCCTTTCGCGATATGTTTCAAATATTCAAAATCCTTTCATACAACTGAAAGAATAAAATCCTTTCATAGAAGGGAAAGAAGAAGAAGAAGCTTAATGAGAGAATAAAAACCGGCCAAGTGCGATTTGGACTCGCCCATAAAGGGTTTCGTAGCTGCAAATAACATAATATAAAAGTTCTTATAGTTCGTTGTAACTTTGATTGATGTTTTAACACGTTCGCAGTGGTAGTGATTTTTTTAACCGAAAATTGCGGTTTATGAGCTCTATCTCGTTCAAACCAATTTTCTTTGGTAGTTTTTATGGCAATGTACATCATATATTTTTTTTAGATTTATCATTGTCTTAGTTTAGAAGTTAGAGGGGGGGGACACATATTTTTCCACTTTGGAAGTGTCTCTTCCTCAAACTATTCACTTTAGAAAAAAATGATTTTAGGAACCTCAATAGCATTTTTAAAGACCTATCTATAGATACCCCAAACGTATGGATCTGATGAAAAAAAAATTGAGTTTCGGTTCAATAGCATAGTCCTTATAGTTTCGGAGAAAAGTGGCTGTGACACACGGACGGACAGACAGACAGACAGACAGACATGACGAATCTATAAGGGTTCCGTTTTTGCCATTTGACTACGAAACCCTAAAAATGAGCTAATAGACATGATAGAAATAAAATCGAATATAGCACCTTCTTTCTTGAAAATCAGTTAAAAACAAGTTGCTGTTGTTGTCATGTGTAAGTACCTTCAATATTCGATGCGAGAAAGCGTAGTATTTGGCAATCTTTCGTGGAAAAGCGTCGAAGCGCGACGCCACTTGTCGCAAGCAAGTACACATGTTCCGAATAAGTATCTCTATTTCTTATATTTGGTCTCAACCGCTACCATGATTAGTTTTGTGTTGCATTGATATATTTCTTTTTGAACCCTAACCATAAAGATAAATAAAAATGTAAGTTAATTTATTTTGTGTACGCGCAAATTGTCTGCACGGATTTAGCTTTAAATCTTTGAAGCGATCAACTCGGTTCAAAGAATGCTTTTATCTCTTTTAATTCCTGGAACCAGTACCTGCAGTAAACGGCTACGGGTCTGCTTTACCTAGCGTAGAGCAGTCCCACTTAATATAGAAGTTGATCTATTTAAAGTTGGCCCCTTAATTTCTACTTTGCACAACCACCATACTATTGATCTCTCTACTGTGCCAAGAAAGCGTTTCATTTTATTCACACTATTATTCAAGAAATGTATTCAAAAGATTATTGTACCAAACCGTAATCGTAAATCTGAATATCGATAGAACTGTAACATTTGATAGGGGATCACTAGCGCAGTCCCGGAGCGGTAATGCAACTGTATCCAATTCGTTATCGGATCCTACTTGGATTTGTCGACGTCTTTGAGCACACAACGGTAAATTCTCAATGTACTACCATTGTGTGTGGAATTGAATGTGGTTTTTCTTAGCACAATATCATATAACTGGAAATATCCCGGTTTGTAATAAGATTGAATATTAAGCATAAATCCACATCATTTCAAATTCAGTTTGATCAGAAGAATACAGTTTTTCAATTTGTTAAATGGATTTCTTTTATGGGTAGGTTTTCTCTTTATACTGTGCTATTAATGAGACAGTGTTTGTGCTCCTGCCTGCCACCAGCCTGTTCTATAACCGCAATAGCTAGATAGTTAAAACGTTTACAGATGATGCATTTATGTTGCTCCAATAAGAAAACATAGTCTAATAACAGAAAAATAATGCTTAAGAAGGAACACTACAAAAACATGCTTTATTTGGTACGGAATCTCTCGTGCGCAAGCTCTGGCTCGCACTTGGCCGGTTTTAATTTATAATAGTGATCTAATTTACTTTACAACATTATGATTGCTACAATCGTCACATCACCACACATTCACACATCGTCTTTACAACATCAAAGTCTGCACGGCTTAATGAGAATTCTTTTCTTCATTCATTTACTTGAATCAAATTGATAAAATGTGTAAAAGTACAAAAGCCATTTATTGCCTGCACATTTAAGTCCTTGTTTTCGCACTTAGAGAACCCTTAAGATTTATTAATGGCAGACCAGCTACAGGTACACTTCAAACGAATAGAAATAAAATACATTTTAAGTGTGGTAAAGATGTAATAAATAACTGATGTTAAATTGAGTGCGAAGAGCTTATGGCCCTGAAACGTGAAACAAAAGAGAAATTGACTTGTTGTACAATTCTGCCGTTCGTAAAAAATAAAGAAAAAAAATAATCCGAGTTTCATACAAGTACTATAGATGTTATTTTTGTTTTAGAAAAAATTTGGTGTTATAATATGTTGATCGTATTACTTCACAGATATTTTCAATGGAGTATATTAAAAGAAAGGGGTTTAGAACTTAACCCTTTCTAACCTGAAATTTGAGAAAGTCCTATTCTTCAATCATAACGATGATGAGATGGCAGTGTTACGTAGTTTATTTATTTATTTTAAAAGTTTATGCACAACTTTGTAAACAGTTGTACTTAATGCCGTAGGCATTTTCTTCCATTCAACCTTAGGGTGATGCAGAGATAATTAAGTACAGGAAAGTGCTTATGTTTGATGTAGATAATTTTATTTAGAGAGTAGTTTGATTTATAAGTATAAACAGTGTGGTAACATGTCTCCCTAGCTGAGCCCAGCACAGACCATACGAAAACCCAGTCATGTTTATAACATATTTATTTTTTTATTTTACTTACCTACATATAAATATAAATACTATACTTAACATACCTATTGTATTTATCAATAAATAAAGATTGTTTTTCTTAAACATCATGAAGATCCTTCATGTATGCTATGCCGGACTCTTAAAAAACCTCACGTAACGCCCCACAGCCTACGGTTGGGAGTCCCAGGTGAGCCACTCGAAACGATGTCCCAGGACTTCCAACAGACCACGGCTACCAATGCGACTTTGGGGGTGGTTCGGGTGCTATCCCGCGTCTTGGGGGGGAGGGGGGGGTTTCGGGTGTGATCCCGCTTCTTAGGAGGGACGTGCATAAATCCCTCACGTCACGCTGCCCTCATGGGCCTGCTTCGATAAGGACGGTGAGCAGCCCGGTCCACTCACCGTCCTCAGGTCATGGAGGCCGATAGTCTTCAGCAAAGACACGTGGGCGGCGCACAAGCCGCCGACTGTGGAACTCGGGTAGGGAAGTTCTCTCCCGCTCCTGCCCCGCCCCGCCCGTCCACCTACCACGAGGACCTGACACTGTTGCGCCCACGGCTTGCAATCCACCAGCATGTGAAGCGCTGGGTCATCTCTGCGGTCCTTGCAGCTGAGCTGACACTCAGCCGTGGTTTCCCGGTGTATTCGCCACAGATAGTCGTCATAAAGCTCGCTCGCATACTTTAGTTTTGAAAATTGCGGTTGGTGCATACCCTGACTTCAATCGGAAATGCGTTGCAGAAGAGAGTTGATTGTACAAAGAATGACACATGACGCATACTTGAAGTATAGTAGTGGGACAGAAAAAAAGACGCTTGTTTGAAGAGCGCAACTTTTTATCATGTTTGGAGCCAAGTAGGATTGTGTAAGACATTATTCTAGAAAGAAATATGTAAGCAAATTCATTGAATTCATAGCATTTTTGATAAAAAGTTTTTAGTACCTAGGTATAAAAAAAATGATAACTTTTTTTAGTATTATAACTGACGAGAGTGTTAATGTAATTTACAGCTTCTAAAATTAAAACTGTTTCTAAAATTAAAATGTTACTCTGTGTCTTTTAACAAACTGTTTAGACTTAATCGAATGACAAAAAAAGCTAATCAATAAATTACTTATTTAATAGTAATAAAAATATTGAAATATCAACTTTACTTTTCAAAATAAACAGTTTTAAATGATTCTATTATTGATCGCAGTGCAAAATTTTTCGCTCCAAAACGACTATAAAATAAACTGCTGGAAGATATTTGAGAATAAATAATGGTTGTTCGAGATTAATTTCCCTTTTAAATATTTTCAGGACTATGTACGGACTTTTTCTCTTTTTTCAACGTAGAGTGGACACTGGTTTATTAACCCGGTAGGTAATTTTATCAGCTTTCATCAATATTTTTACAGGAACAATTAAAATTCAACATGCGCTCATGTAGTCATACAGGCAAGAGAAGGTGGGTATGTTGTATGAGTTAATGGAAAGCATCAATTGAGAATTAATAATGATTTGAATCCAAATATATCGAAACAGTAGGTATTCAGCTTGTAACTCCAAAGGTAGATACGAGAGCGAACAGGATGGCATTAAAGGGATTTGATTCGAAGAGAAAATATTCACCTAAAACCAGTCAAAATTAAAATAAAATAATTCAGTCAAAACAAAACAAACAGTTATAACATGCTATGCCTAATGCCCGCCTTCTATCGTATCTATATGCCACTGCGAGCGAGTCGGACCCATTACGGACTCCGCTATACTCGTAACGACGATTTTCATACATGTCCTTCCACCAAAGCGGACATGACATGTACCGAAAATCATCGTTACGAGTATAGCGGAGTCCGTAATGGGTCCGACTCGCTCGCAGTGGAAAGCGGGCATAAAAGTTCCAGCATTACATTTTGAATTACACTCGTATAGCGCTTTTGAAAGCTGTTTATATGAAAGTTCGCAAATACGCCACCTCGAGGAAGTAGAATTTACCTAAAAGTTCCAGGCAAAAGTTTGCTTAGTTTCACTCATGCGTCAAAGTAGTTAAGTAATTTGTATAAAATAGGGTTACTTAAGCAACTTTTGCGGTAATAGTTTGGAGTTTCCTTGTTATAATTAATGCATCTTCGTTGTCAAAGCGTAATGTCCCGTGTTTAAAATATTTTGGTCTCTGTGATCAGTGTTTGCTCGATTTTTGGCATGATAACTGGAATAAAACTAGCATATTTTCTTAGGAAATTATTTTTTTTTGTCTTTAAATTAGGGTTTTCGTGCCTACTGAGCACAATCAGAAAAAAAATACTACAAAACAGATTCCAAAATTATTACAATAAAATACTACATTCAGAAAGTAGTAGTAAGTATTTGCAATTTTTATATCTCCATTATACAGTTTTTTTCAAGTTCATACACAGTAAACGGCATGTACGAATGAAATTCCTAATAATATTTCCTTTACCAAATCACATTCACTAAGCCACACCTAAACGATGAAAAGAGCCCATTTATTCACGAATATAGTTATTACTGGCACAGGGATTGACATAAACATATCGTTACATAAGCCGTGACTTGTAACGGAAAATAAAGTGTACAGTCATACCACATCACGTTATTTATAGGAAACGTGACAGTATCAATATTTTCCTGTTGAAATTTCCGGCACTTGAAAATGATTAGGTTAGGTATTTTACTAGTCGATATTATTTTTTGTTGCAAAAAGTTACGTGAAAAAATATTGCGTCATACACTTTTATTTGTGTACAAGGCTTAAAAATTTCATGATAATCTAAAATGGATATACATTCTTTTCTAGGTTTTCGTGGTTCATTATAGTTGTCAAACACCTAGGGTGTACAAATATAGGTTCTTCAGACACGTTGTTTTTACGTAAGGGAAGTCCTACAGGTATGCTTACCGGCTAAAAACTACACGTGTCCTACCTAACAGCCTACGGTTGGGAGCCCCGGGTAAGCCCTCGGAAGGATACCCCAGCTACAAACAGGTGGAGTAAGATAGGCTGTATGCAATGAAGTTATTGATAACATTAAATAGACCGCGCATCTTCAAGCAACTTCAGCTAAGCAATGAAACTCTCCTTTTGAACGGATTTCGGTTAATTTTTATGAACGGCACGTCGATCTCATTTATCACCCAGAGCGGTACGATTCTACCTATTAATAATTACATGTCACGTAAAAGCATCTATCAACCGAGTAGGAAAATGTGGTAAGTAAAAATATCAATTATTACCTTTTTACGTTTAAGGGAAAGAATTGTTGTTAGGTGAGAAATTATACATTTTGAATCATTTTTCTTTCATGGCATTTCGTCCGAATTTGTTTAATATTAGCTTGTAAGTTGAGATTCACGCACCAGAGAAATCTTTTACTATGAGTTTTTGTATATAAGAACGTACATAAACATTGAAATAAAGCTTAATTTACCAACATTATTATCAAATAATACGCTTAGCAGATATAATTATGTCCTGGATGGTAATTGAACCCACAAGCTCCAAATTCGTAATAAGGTTAGTCTTACCACTACACCAAGAGGATCTTTAAGTACTGGAATTATTTGTTTAAATATGCATACTGTGGCTTCCGTTTAAATATATGTATTGTATAAATAAATTCACTTCAAGGGGATGGATATTTTGCTACTAAGAGAATGTGTTAAGATTTTTCCCGTATTGAAAATAACCGTTACTTATTAGCAGCTTCAAATTTGAGATAAGATATCTGCTCCCTTAATTCTGCTCAGTCGGGAACCACCTGGTGTACGAAATAATGATTGAACGTGCGAAACGCGTACTTTGAACCAGGTATAAATTTAGAGCGATGTTTAAGATTCTAACTTAAGAAAATTTGTTTGTTGGATTACTAGTCCTTCTTTCGTGTATAATAACACGAAAGAAGGACTAGTAATCTTTTGCAAATGATTCGTAATTACTTGCCCAATAAAAAATAACATTGAATAAACTGGGTAGGTAGGTATCTACAACGTGAACTTTTGTATAACGCAAAGCTCAGACACCCCAACTAGAGTTTCACTTCAAAATACAGTATAAAAAAAATTAAATTAAACTAACGAAAACTGGCCAAGTCATAAGCCTTTGTTTACAATTGCACTATTTTTTCCGCGAACAGTGTAGGTGTAGGTATTATTCGCAAGGCAGTTAGTCACTATTCGTGTGGTATTGATAATAACATCAACAAACCATTTTCATAAGTGGTAATTATGGAACAGTGTTTTAGACAGAAACCAGCCAAGTGTGAATTGGACTCGCGCATGTAGGGTTCTGTACCAGAATACGGCAAAAGACAACGTTTATTGTATGGGAGCCTACTTAAATGTTATTTTGATCTGTTTTTAGGGTTCTGTACCCAAAGGGTAAAAAAAAACAGGACCCGGTTCATAAGACTTTGTTGTCCGTCTGTCTGTCCGTAACAAGACTATCGGAACCGCGATAGTTAGAGCTAGTTACAGATACTAAAATCAGATAAAAGGGGGCGATTAAAAGGGATTCCCATACAACAAACGCGATTTTTGCTCCTTTTTTAGTACGGAACCGTCTGTGCGTGAGTCCGTTTCGCATTTGGCCAGTATTCATTATTATAACGGCAACAGAAATGCACTGTCTGTGAAATTTTCAACTGTCTAGCTATAATAATGGTTAGTGAGATACAGTTAGGTGACAGAGGGACAGTGGAGTCTTAGTAATTAGGTCTCATTTTTACCGTCTCCGATGCTAAGGTTCACTAGCATCAGAGTCTTAGTAAAAGGGTCAAGCTGTAAAGCCTATAAAAGTAGGTACCTATGTGTTTAAGGGCTGAATAAAAAAATCTTTCTTTCTAGCTGTTACCTTTTGATTACGGAACCCTAGAACTGCAAGTATGTACATACTGGCATTTACGAGTAGTAGTCAATACGATTACGTGACTATTCATAATGCCTGCACACACATTATTGGACAAGCGGTGTCGGAAAGAGTTCTGACGGGGTAAATGAGGATTATTATGGCGACAATAGCGTGCGTTATCAGTATTGTGTAATCCTCTACGCGTAAAATTACACAAAACACTAACACTGTTATTTTTTTAAGCACCACTCACTAAAGTTCACCCATTGCACTGTGTCACTTCCGGTAATTCCTTCTGCCTTTCGATATTGGTATCGCAGCCCGTGTGTCGTACCTCTGGTGTTCCAAACATCCATAGGCTAAGGTTAGCAACGATCAAGTATGCTGTAAGCTTTTCTGTCACCTTAGTAGTATAAAAAAGTTTAATAAAAGACATGTTGTTACACGATCGCGTATTTTGCACAGCGACACGGGATGCGGAAAGGCGACACGTATGACGTCGCGCTCGTGTTATCGGTCACTGACTGGTGGCCAGCCCGGGTGGCGCGAGCGCAGGGGCGCGGCCGGGGGGTGTCTGGTTGAGGGCACAGGATTGGCTGGTGGCGGATCGCTTTTGATCACGCGTAGTGATGTTATTTTATGATATTCACTCTGCGATATTAGAGTGTTCAATGCTTTAAATTTTTTCGTGAAGTTTTGAAAAAAATTAACATAGGTTGAAACCGGTTCCATTGGATAATGTTACTGATTCTGATCAAAGTGTTTTCAGGTTTGCGCTATACAAAATTTCATGTTGTATAAGTACATAATTTTTCTCTTTCCAGGACTTCTAGTCTGTGGTATATTTTCGCCGCCTTCAAATACTTATCGCTTTTGGTATTTTATTCTCCCGAACGTCGTTAAGTAGGTATTCTATATTAGGTGGGGCTCGCATCACTTACGAAGTTTGGTCCCAAAACTGAGGGGGACTTCAGCTGCACTCGCGGTTGATGCCCAACATCAAGAGACCCAACCCAGGGAGGGTTGGGTTACAGGAGACTGTACCTAGGGATCGTGCGGAGCATGGCCCGTTATTGGGCCCCCGTATGGGCGGAAGATCGCTGAGCCCGCAGAAGGCGATAGCCATCAGGGTGATAAGGGGACACCGCACGATCTCAGGTGAGGCGGCATGTCTCCTAGCTGATCCCTCCATGGGACCTAGATGCGACAGCCCTTGCGTCACTTTTCAAATGGCGTAAGTTGGCGCTGGAGCGGGGCCAAAGGCCTGCATCTCTAGAAATCGAGGCCCAGCTGGTCACAGCCCTACCAGAAAAACGTGGAGAAATGGAAGGTGCGACATGAGCAACCAAAGGGGGGATTCACCACAATAGCGGCGGTCAGGTCGGTCATGAACGAGTGGCTGGAGGGGAGACACAGTGCTATCTTCTACCGGTTGTCACAGATAGTTACCGGGCACTGTAGCTGTGGTAAGTAACTGTGGCGAATCCACCTGGAAACCATGGCCGAGTGCCAGCACTGCGAGGAGCGCAGCGAGGACACAGCGCTCCACACGTTGGTGGAGTGCAGGGCGTGGGCGCAACAGCGCCAGGTCCTCGTGGCAGATCTGGACGTGGACACTCTCTTGCTTGAGACCATGGTGCGAGCCATGATCTCCAGAGGGAGTAAGTGGGACTCCGCTGCCATTTTCTGCGAGTAGTTCATGTAGCATGACCTGCTCGCAGAAAGAGGCATGATTCATGCTCGTGAAAGAGGCGGCGGAGAGGGAGCGAGAGTGGACTCTCTCTCCCGAGTTCTGCAGACGGCGGCTGACGCGCCGCCGACGTGTCTTCGTCCAAACTCAAACTCAAACTCAAAAAAACATTCATTTCGCATAAATCTAATACATAGGCACTTGCGACACGTCAAAAAAGACTCCAAGACTATTGGCCTACATGACCGGGAGCCTGAGGACGGTGAGGGGACTGCTCACCGTCCTTACAGTAGCAGGCCCTAGACGACAGCGTGTCGTGAGGGATTCCCGCACGTCCCCCCTTAGAAGTGGGATGACACCCGAAAAACCCCCCCAAGACGCGGGATAGCTCCCGAACCCCGAAGTAGCCTTTGTATTATTCCCGACGATAACCCACCCAAACGCTAGCAACCACGAGTTTTAAATTTTGAACGAGTTCCGAAGAAAAATAATTACGTACAGTCGAGTACCCAAGTTTAATTATTTACAAACAACTGGGGTGAATACCTCGTATTTCCTTTTATGTTTGAAGAACCTTTCAATGAGAACCAATTTGTTAACAGTACTTTATGTACTACACAGGCGGGGGTAATAAATTCGTGTAACAGAATTCTATGTATACAGTAAATCACGAATGACGTATTAATTTAAAACAAATACATATACATGCTTCGATCAAATAAACAACATAATAATATGAAATTGTATCGGATTGTATCGGTCCCTATTTTATATAATCATTGAGATATTATTCTTTGACAAGTACCCACGCACAAAATACGCATTGCTGAACATTCGTAGGTATAGTCGACATCAAAGTATCAGTAAACTCTTACCTGATAATAATAAATATTAGAGCTAGTCGCTACTTTGATATGGAATCGTATTAAATTATGTTATTTCTTTTACTGTAACGGTTACGATGCTACAGTTTTGTCCACGGCTGAAGGTAAGTATATCGTGAGTGTTTTCAGGTCGCATTAAAAACGTGATGATAATTCTAATAATCCAGAATATCACGAAATCCGTGCAAATTTTTTAATTGTCGCTTGATTACCAAAAATTGTAAAGGTATGTGGTAATTATCTATGTAAGATTAGAATGTTATGGCTCACCACCTACCACCACCTATAATACCACACCTATGATAGTGTGCCTCTGTCTTCTGGATATTGTATGTAAAAGAACATAATGATGGCAATTAACACAAATGCACACCTTACATTAAACGTGACTATGTTTTGTTTATAGGTGGCAGACAAGTTTACAAACCAAATGGAAAGTTGTGACCCTAGCCATGGACTAGAGACGCCAAAATACATATTGCGGACCCAAGCGCAGGCTTTTTTGTTTCATTGCAGTCTGATGTTTTGTATTCAATAGCCGCTGTATTTTTCTTAATAATGAAAAATTGCATACTTCAATGGATCAGAATTCCGAAGGAAATCCAAAGAAGAGAGACTGTAGGTAATTATTTATATTGAAGGCTATGCAAATATAAACGCTCATTGCTGAGGTGGGTAGACCGCAAACATTTTCGCTTTTCTGTTTCGCCAAAATTGAACTTGTTTACTGAACAATCCACAATGTACGTTTCCCAACGGCTAATTTAATTTTGTTACCGCGTTATGTTTTGTTCGTCTAATTAAAGTTTTCGTGTACTATTTGCATGTCAAAAATGTAACACAGAACCAACTTCAATTTTGTGATCTGAACCTAAAATTTTGTCTTTCTCCACGTCGAACTGTCATATTCAATACCATTCGTAAAGCACCGGCGATCAGCAGTTAATAAAAAGAAAAATCTACCTTTGGCGACAACGCGACGTCCGAAGAGACTTGACACAACTCTTGAAAAGGGATCTAAATAATATGTACTGTACAACCATGCACTATGATCCGGTTGTTCCATAGCGACCCCTGCTTGATTCAATAATGAAATAAAATAAATAAATAAATATTTGTGGACATTCACACCCAACATCATAAAGCCCAAATTAAGCTAATATAAGCTTGTGCTATGGGATCTAGACGACTGATATACATACTTATATATTAAATATAAACATTCTTACGTTTTATACTCAAAATTTCTCCCTAAAATCTTGAAAAACCACAGAAAAGGGTCGGTAAAAGCCATATGTAAAGAACAATAAATCATTTCACAACCTCTTCAAACATTCAGATTCAACGAGTTTGGCATACACATACAATGCGCGAAAGTTATCTAAGGAAACATGTTGAGTACCTCCACCCTTTAAAATAAATCATAATTATGTAATACCACATTGAGGGTGTGAGCCTTACGCCTTACTCAATAATCCGAGCTCGCGTATCTGGGGCTCAGATTTCATTACCATCTGATATGTAAATGTAGGAATTATTCGAATAGATGCTTTGTATCGTATAGCGATGAAAATATGAATGGTTTTTCAATTTTTATTTCTTTATCCTTACTGGTAAATGTATAAATGTTGATTATGATACTGAATATTGATTTTAAGAATTTAATGCTCATAATCTGTGAAAGGTACCTGTATTATGTTGGCAATTATGTAAAACGTATGTAATCCAATGATATATGAAAACTATAGATACGTTACCAACACTGAAAAATGGCAACAAAAAATCAGGCAATTGCCTTACTTTTCATAAATGCTACCATAGATAATTTCATAGAAATTCTTTTTTTAAATGTATAAAAGTTCTGCTGTTTTTGTAAGCCGTGATGTTCGTGCATGACGTGTCTATATGTAATACGTCGTTGATGTAATCACATTATTCAACAATATAGATGAAATGCAAATAGATTCTATGCGACCACTTAATAACATGCATGTTCACTTAATAACAATGCGTGATGATTACTACTATTTTGAGGATGAGATGAGACAGAAGTCAATGAGCAGCAGACGCGACGTCTCAGGCCGCAAATCTGTATAAATCAATGGCACCTTTTGTTGTAATTTTATAACTCGAGAACGAGCTTACCTACACAAACCAAATGTTTAGGCTTTGTTCGGACTATTTAGTAGATGGTTTATATAAAGTTTACAAAAAATCGGTCGAACGGTTTTTCATTTATCACGCAAACGAAGTTGCGCGTGTCAGCTAGTACAGTATAAATACCATTACATACTTGTAACGTGTAACAATCTAAGCGACATATTAAAGCTGTTAGTCCAAAATTCACTGAACTAAGCAACAGATTAAGGCAGTAAACTGCAATAAAAGGCTAAAAGGTTAAAGGGGGAACGTAGGTAGGAAATAAACGAGAGTAGGAAATTTGCTCTGCATACTGCAGTTGGAATGCGCTCAGCACCGAGTAGTTTAAAATTAGAACATACTTTGTTGTGCATTTTGCGTAACAAGCTTCACAAAAAGGGTGCAGCAAAAATTTAAAAAATGTCACAAAGAGAATATTTTGTTAGAGTCTGTTGTAGTAGAACCGTGCGTTGAAGGTAAAATGATATTAAAAATATTAAATTGAATTATGTTGCAATGCTTGATTATTGCGATTCTATAATTTATTTAGTTTGTTGAAATTTATCACTGTCGGGTAGCAAACAAGCAAGGAAAAAAAATGTAGGCAAGCTTAATTATGTTTTATGTATTTACTTACGAACTTAACAATTCCATGAACTAGAATTTAACTTTGTCACGAAGTGTTTGTAACGACATTATTTTACACGCACAAAGAGCAGATCTAATTAGGTAGGTATTCAATACTTGGAAATAAAAAAATATTTAATGTTCTAATATCGAATACCATACACAAAATTGTAAATCAAAATTCCACAAGAAAACTGTGTAAAATTTCCCTTAACCCTCGAGTGCCAAAACTATGAGATAAGTATAATACCATGTTAAAATTCAGGTGGTGTGCCTGAAGCCACCAGACATTAACCTTTAAAAAGGGGTCAATGCGTCAACTTCTGTCCCCTAATATCTTATTCTAGACGACGATTTGTCGAGGGTACTGTTTGGAGAGGCAAATACTTACTTTGAATATTGATGGTCTAGTCTCATTATAGAGACAAACATTTACTAAAAACATTGTAATAAATATTACGACTGTTGTTCGCTGTACACAAAATGTTTCTTTTATTGAACCATGTAGCAGGAGGTTGGAGGCTTGATGTTGTCACAAGAAACACGGAGAGAAGGCTTGACTATTTTATTCTCGTCTACAATCTAAAATATACATAAAATGAATACAGAACCAATCCCTTATAAAATCGGTTCTCTAATCCAAAAAGGGAACCATAGAGGTCACTCCGAGCAGTGTTTTTAGCGACTATTCCAATTAGGATGTAGCCCTTAGATGCGCTGCGAGTGGCAGTCTTGATTCCACACAATTTAAGATTATACATGGTAAGGTCATACCCTTATGGAAAATCTTGATAGCGCGATTTAGAAAATAGTGAGGTGACATCTAGGAAACATTACTAACACTAAAGGCTATGTTTACATAATGATACAATAATGTTAAAATTAGGTCTGTTACAGTCTCCCCCTCAGGCCCCGAAGACGTCCCGGCGAGAGGGACTGGCTACTGATGGATTTTCCGTGGTCGACCTCGTCGTCTCTTTTCCTTGATATGCAGCACTGGAACTATAGCAGCTTTCCTGGGTCGTCCACTTTTCCGTAGTGGCTGAACTGGATCAGGAAGTTTCGTAGAAGTGTCACTCTTGAAGAGTGTTAAGTCAGATGCATGATAGACTCCAATTGGAATCTGTGGCTCAGTAGGATGAGCTACTTTAAACGAAGCTGGCCCATGTCTATGTACAATAACATAGGGACCATCCCGATGAGGGGCAAACTTTGCAGTTATATCCTGAATTCCTTTGCTGATGGGATTAGTCTTGACTAGAACCATGTCACCAGGCTGGTACCTAGGATGCTTTTCTTCTCTCTCCCCCTGCAGGAGAGCTGCTCCAAAAGCATAATTACTTATGTCTGTTTTCAGAGTATATGATTGTGTATCATCGGCTTGTTTCCCTATGGGAGGCTTTCGATCAGGGGTCAGCGAAATGGCTATATCGCTTTTGGTAACAATACAATAATATATTTTCCTAATGAGGAGGGGGTACGTTTAATATTAAAAATGTCTTCGTACTCTACGAATAAACTATTTATTGAAGGACTATGCATCTTATCTATCTCTAAACTACATATAAAAGTATCTACATTCGAATCGTCTTGATCTGGAAAGAGTTGCTGTGAGTG
The DNA here is from genome assembly GCA_933228765.1 of Miltochrista miniata. Lineage (NCBI taxonomy): Eukaryota > Metazoa > Arthropoda > Insecta > Lepidoptera > Erebidae > Miltochrista > Miltochrista miniata. The sequence goes on along the minus strand of OW121757.1, from coordinate 20,989,679 downwards.
TGGGGATAGTTCTACTTCCGCTTCTCTTACATTTCTTTCCGCATCCTGCATCATGAAATCCGCAAAGCACGGCAAGTATCCATCAAAAAGAGGTCTCTTTCTTTTGTTGGGAGACAGGCTCAAAGGTATCAGCTTGTAGTCGGCTGTCTGTGAAGCTTGGGGCATGGTTGCTTCTCGCGATGGCAACGTTGCAGATCGTAATATGTTGTCAGGTACTGGGTCTACTGTACAACTTTTTGCGCTGGCTTCAAAAGTAACGAAATCTTCCTCATACATTTCGTAGTACGTAGGTGAGTCCACAAACTTCCAGGTGAACTGTGGAAGGTTCAATATAATTTGAGCCTCTTGGATAAACCCAACGCCTAGAAGGGTTCGGTTGTCTTTTGCCTCTGGTAATACGATGAAGGTGGTTGGTATTACTCGGTCTTCCAGTTGTACTGGCACTGAGGTAGTTAGTACATGCTGAGTTTTTCCGATTCCATCAGCGAGAGTGAGGTTGACTTTATCCTCCCGAAACTTGTAGCCTTGCGCTACCAACTGCTTATAGAAGGTATATGAAGCTACACTGGTTTTCGCGCAAGTGTCAATGAAGGCTGTCCCTTTGATGCCTCCTATCCCAATAAACACTATAGGTCGGTTTCGTATGTTCCTTTCCAGGCTAAATGAACAGAAACTAACGTCGGTTGAGCCGATCGACTGTCTTTTCGTAGCTGCACACTTCGGGCAATTGCTTCGTACCACTCCGGGTGTACCACAACCATAACAGGTCACTGTTGGTGTGGATGGCGAAGGTGCTTGGGTAGTCTTATTGACAGGAGCCGGGGTGCCACTAGATACCCCGAGTTCCTTTTGTTTGGCTTTTAGCTTGCGGCAATCATCAGTGTCATGCCCTGGAAAGTGACAGAAGCTGCATTTCTTTCTTTCATTGGGTTTTGGTCCCGACTTCTTATCTTCATGACTTCTTCCAACGTTGTCAGCCCACATTTGCTCTAACCCGCGTGCCTCTTCCAATAGCTCGTCGTAGCTGCTAACGGAGTTGCGTGGTATTCGGTCCCGTATACGACTCCTGAGTTGACCGTATATCATATGCAGTTGATGTACTTCAGGTATTTCCGGAGCTGGGAGCTGAGCAAACAATGCGCGTTTTTGTGCAATAAATACTTCTGTAGATGTATGGAAGTCCTGTTTCTCGCTCATTATTTGCTGGTAAATAATATAAGCCGGTTTCTTAGGCGCAAAGGAGTACCGCAGGCGTTCCCTGAAGTCTTCCCACGTTGTCACGTGGCCTTTGATGCCCTGCCACCATACCGCAGCCTCACCCTTAAGCAGGAGGGGAAGACCCGCAAGAGCGTCGGCGTCGCTGATCTTCCACACTTCTTTAAATATGTTTACTGCTGCCAGGAACGCTTCTACAACTTCCGAATTCTTTGTTCTATTGAATTCTGCGCGGCACGATGTAAACGTTTCTTGTCGTCCAGGAGATAGTTTCGCAAGCAGTTCTTGAAACTGGGTGTCCGACAAGGTAACCGACATCTTGGTTGGTGGAGATGTTTTCTTGACGAAAATTGAAGTCTTTCTTCCGTATCTTGTGACGTATCTTGCACTTCCGCAGACGTTTTCGTGCCCCACGTTGGGCGCCAGATTGTAGCAGGAGGTTGGAGGCTTGATGTTGTCACAAGAAACACGGAGAGAAGGCTTGACTATTTTATTCTCGTCTAAAATATACATAAAATGAATACAGAACCAATCCCTTATAAAATCGGTTCTCTAATCCAAAAAGGGAACCATAGAGGTCACTCCGAGCAGTGTTCTTAGCAACTATTCCAATTAGGATGTAGCCCTTAGATGCGCTGCGAGTGGCAGTCTTGATTCCACACAATTTAAGATTATACACGGTAAGGTCATACCCTTATGGAAAATCTTGATAGCGCGATTTAGAAAATAGTGAGGTGACATCTACGAAACATTACTAACACTAAAGGCTATGTTTACATAATGATACAATAATGTTAAAATTAGGTCTGTTACAACCATTGAATTACAATGAATTATTATGACTTACGACAAATTATTTGTAACTAACTGATGCCCGCAGCTTCGGCCACGGGAAAAAAAATCCCGTAGCTATTTCCAATAGTAAGCTATCTTTAAAAGATAGATAATGTACTATAATATCAATGCAAACTTTTTGTAGTTCAATTATAAAGGGAATAGTGTAACTAAATTGTTTTCAGTTCAGTTTGTCAGAGAGGTAGCACTTTCCCTGAAAGCTTGAAATCTTAGATCTGCCTTGTAATATTTCAACCGATTTCCACAGAACCGTGACATATTTTCTAATTAAACCTTCCTCATGAATCGCTCTGTATGTATGTTATTTATATTATAATACATTTTTTAGTTTTGAAGTTTATCGCGAATACACAAATAGTCGAGATTTTATTTCAGAGTGATATCTTATTTCTTGTAAAATAATGACACAATACAACAATGATCAGACGGTCTTCTCTCGTTTTCCATAAATTCATTTGCACTAATATTGTTTGCCATAATCATCCCCGATCATAATATTTACTTGCACTATTATCATTTATACTAATAACGTTTGCCTTAACAACTCAACAGTTATAACTTTTATTTGCCATAAAATGACTTTCTATAAAAAGATATACCATAATAATTAGTTTCTATAAGTAACACATCTCATAATCGACTCTTGACATATAATTAAAATTTGATATAATTATGAAAATAATACATAATATTGTTAGGTCGAAATTAATTATCGTTAACACCCCGACTCAGTGCACTTTAGTTCTTCAATACAATGTTTCGTGCTAGAGTTACAATATAAAAGCTATAAGCTGGCTTTACGAGTGTGTTCTAACAATACTAGTTTTACAGTTTTGTTGAAGTACTGTAGTTAAAATACTACCCATGTTCGGGTTTTATAACTCTATCAGTGCTGGTTAGTTTATTTATGAGTGATAATGCTTTTTGGTCAAACTAAACTTTGAGAAGTGCAATCATTAGCTAATTGTCGGAGTGAGCAAAGCGAATGAGATTCCCCGATTTGACAGTAGGTATTGACGTTTTTGCTATCGTCTATATGTCTCTGTATATATGTCAGTTTTGGTCTTGCCAGATATTTACCGAATATGGCACACGCGTTCCTTGATTTAAAATAAATATTTTGTTAAGAGTTTTTTATTTGGTGTAAAATTGGAAAGAAAAAGGGTGAAGATTGTTGTAGCATTATTTATGAACGGATCATGATGATTTTTGTCTGAAACATAAAGGATATAGTAGTACTAGTTTCGTCAAAGGTTGTTTCTTTTCCTGGGTGCTTGCGAGGTCTACTCTTCACAGAAGTACTAGTTATTATAAATGTGAAACCTTTGAATCGTTTGGGTGGTTAATAAGCTATCACGCTCAAACGACTAACCGGATCTGGCTGAAATTATGAACAGGGATAGATCAGGAATACTTGATCAATAAAACAGGTACATTGAATAATCTATAAATATAATAAACACAGTATAAGTCTGTGCAAAAAATTACATACAAGCACTCACGCCTTTTTTCCTCCGGGGTAGGCAGAGACAACAGCCTGCTATTCGCTTCTGTCCTTTCATGCAAGCGCGCCGATTTCGAGTAGGTACATTTGACCTGCCCTTTTTGCAATACATCACTAATTTGATTGGTGTATGTTCTGCGAGGTCGACCTCGGCTTGCCTGTGCTCTTACATGTGCATTCCATACTTGGTGTGTCATTCGCTCAGTACTCATTCGTTCTAAATGCCCAAACCACCTTAGCATACTCTTTCAATTCTTGTTACAACATCCACTTAAAATTATCAAAAAAAAAATATCCTTAAGCAAACTCGGTACCTACTGCTCGTTCGCTCTAACTTTGCAGCTCGGCTCCATACTAAAGTCGAATTTTTAATTAGACGAAGTAAATTAACAGCAACTAATGTCACTTCTTCATACAATGTTGCGTATTTTCTATGAAGAAGTGACATCAGCTACTGTCAATTTACTTCGTCTAATTAACAATTCGGGTATACGCCTCTACGCCAGCGGCAAAGTTAGAGCGAACGGGTAGTAATGGCGTGAATTCATTTGACACCTCGATCAAGAAAAGTTATTTTACCTATCAGTTAGTATCAGTTTTTTTTTTATAAATAGATAGGTTTGTTGTAACTGATAACTAATTCATCATAGTATTATTATAATAAAGACTTGGTTAGACACGTTTTATTCAACGAATAGTGTCCATTAGCGGCTGATGAATTTATATTGTTTCTAATAATCTTAATATATAAAACAAAGACGGGTTTGTTACCATAGGTCTAAGTAAATAAAAAACCTATTGTTTATTATAGTAGCGAAAACTAACAATACTAACATGGTTACTTAAGCACTATTGTTACTAACACCCAAATACTAACAATAATACCTATGGACAATTGTAGTCTGAAAATAAATTGATATTTATTTATTTATTTATTAGTTACAACATTTATAACTCAAGAACGGCCGTACCGATTTGGCTGAAAATTGGTGGGGAGGTAGCTTAGAACCAGGAGACTGACATAGGATACTTTTTATCCCGCTTGACCTCGCTTTTTTTTTCGCTTTTTTCGCTTTTTTTGGTCGATTCACTATTCTGCTGGCGACGTACACCGGTAGTCCACGTCCTATGCATGAATATGCGCAATTTCTACAATTATGCGACGGGAAACATCTATCGTTAACGAAATTATTCTGAAGGGAGTAAATGCGACGGGAACGGGTGATTTACTCTCTTATGTGACGCATACGAAGTTGCGCGGGTGAGCTAGTTATACATAAAGCCGGAATGTTATTTTTAAACTATCGCGGTTTTTAACACTCATACTTATAGAATTCGGGACTTCACGCGAAATACTATTTACTTACATTCTACCGACGTTTCGAGCACGTTGCAGCGCCCGTGGTCGCGGTTGGACTGAGGCGAGGATCGACAAAAACCACGAAGTTATTTCTTGTCGAACTACCCTCCGCTGCGCGTTGTTATTACAACGAAGGATAAGGCCGGCGACACACTACACTCACTACGTCAGTTTTAATTGGCACAGTTTTACGTTCAAGTTTATTAATCACTGAATTCCACATCCCGGAGAGCTTGTATCCATCATCCCTATTGAAATTTTTGTGTTTTCTGATTTCAATGGCTTCACGCACCATACGTGGATAATAATGGCGATCAGTGGAGAGGACTTTCGGTTGGTGAAGTTCGATCCAGTGATTAATGCCCGAATCAAGGTGTTCTGCTATTGCCGATTTGTTCAACTGACGATTTTTTACAGCTGCAATATGTTCTTTGACCCTTTCCGCGATGGTCCGCTTGGTTTGGCCAATGTAGGAACTACCGCAGCTGCAATCTACTTTGTAGACACCTGGTGTTTGCAGAGGAATGATGTCCTTTGGTGTTCGCACGTACCTAGCCACTTTGGTTAATGGTTTAAATATCGCCCGAATGGAGAACCGCCGTAAACACGACCCGATCTTGTCCGTTATTCCCTTTATATATGGCAGATAAGCTGGTTGGCGTTCCACCTCCGGTCTCACTCTCCTCGGTGCACGTCGTGCCTTTCTACTACTCGCTGCATACCCATTCATCTTCAGTATCTCCTGAACATAGTCTAACTCCTGCTGTAAATGCTCAGGGTCGCAGAGGTCATTGGCTCGCTTGATGAGCGTGGAGCTGACTGATTTCAAATGAAGTGGGTGATGATGCGAGGAGGCGTGCAGGTATCTGTTTGTGTGAGTGGGTTTGGGATACACAGTGTGGGCCAAGGAACCGTCTGTTCTCACCATCAATTTGACGTCAAGGAAAGGCAATGACCTGTTGTTCTCAATTTCATACGTAAACCGTGTTTTCACATGTAATGAGTTGAGATACTCGTTAAAACAAACCACCTGCTCCCTGTTGCCTTTAAATATGCAGAATATATCATCTACATACCTTTTCCACAACCTGATCTGACCTTGGACATCCTGGAATACCATGTCTTCTATATGCTCCATCCAAATATTTGCCACTACTGGTGCTAATGGACTTCCCATAGCTACGCCGTCTATCTGGAGGTAGTATTGGTTGTGGTAAAGGAAGTAGTTTCCTTCTATGCAACTTCGAAGCAACGTTTGTAGCATTTATTTTCTATAGATGCAGTATTTAGGATGTGAAAGCAGCCTTATCGAGTTATCTTTTTTTAATCGGTTGTCAGTGGTGACATTTCTGCTGTCAGAATGACAGGATGTCATAAGTTCGGTGACGAAGCGTTTCGCATTTAAAGGAACGGGTTTTGTTAAGATTTTTCGTGAAAGACAGGACTTTTGACCGAGACCTGCTTTGGGGCAGTTGGAGGTCCTTTGGCTTTTGCTCTGAGACTGTGCCGCGAATCAGTTTTTCGCTCAAGCGCGATTATTTGTTACCTCGCGTGGCCTAACGGGCTGTGATTGGGTTGCTGCATTGCATCTTGCTACATTTTACCCAGAAAACTGGGTTTTTTACTACGGGGCTAGTTGCCGGATGAGATATTTGGTGCCGCACCTATAAGTTAGTGGGCTGCACGTGGTACGACAACGTGGAAGTGCGGACTACACGAGCTTCTCATGTGAGAGGTATCTGCCGTCATCACCTGGCAGTAACAACAGGCAGTCACTCTCACTCAGCTCACTCTGCAGGCCAGTAAATCCACTACTTATGTGTAGCCTAGTAGTATTAATACCTGAGCCCTGACTTTACTTCTGTGTACCTGTGATATTTGTGTCTATCAGTGAATAAGCTCTCTGTGTGTCTCTGTGTATCTCTGTGTACTTAGTAAATATATGTGTGTACACCCTATTGTCTGTTTTCGTGAGAGCCCTAGCCTACCCTTGCACACAGACTGGAAACTTAGAAATAAGGCGCCCTGGGATAGAGTTCTCTGCATAGCTACCTCGCGCTAGTTGGTGAGTAACACTGATCATCACTGTGTTACACGTTGTATAAACGTCGGTAGAATGTAAGTAAATAGTATTTCGCGTGAAGTCCCGAATTCTATAAGTATAAAGCCGGAACTTTACGCGAAATACTAGGTACTCGTAACTACTATTTACTTGCACCGACAGTTCCATCTACCAACTTAAATAAAAGACGTAACAAAAAAAAATTATATCGGAACAGTACATTAATAAAATAGACATCGATGGGCAGGTAAAAAGCAACCATTATTATGATTTTCTACAAGTAAAAATGTTGCCGCATATTTCTTGGGTCGTTGTCTGAAAATAAGACATTCTTTGAAAAATAAAATCAACTCCCTAGGGGCGTACTGATGACGGTTTCAGAAGAAAGCAATTTTTTTCCTTCTCAATGAACACGTGCAAGTTACGACGTCTATATTTCCCTAGATTTCATTATACAAACCTTAGTTCAAACTTAAATGTCTTGCTGAATAAAGTAAAATCAAGTACTGATAAAATGGGGCGACTTTGACTAACGGGGCGTCTTTGATAGTACCTACATTCTATTTTTAGTTCTTACTATCGCGTATCCTCCAAACTCTTGATTCCAAGAGCTTACCCCTGAGTTTCCCGCATCGATAAGCGCGGTGTGTCAAGTTAAATAAAAATCGGCCACTTGAGAGTTGGACTCGCGCATGGAGGCTTTCTTACCTAAATTCAAAAAAAAAATATTAAAATAAAATAAAATTAAACATGTATTGTTGGACATTCTCACACAACATCATCTAGCCCAAACTAAGCTATAAGCTTGTGCTATAGGATCTAGACGACTGATAGACATACTTATATATTTTTAAATACATACATATTATACATAGAAAACACACAAACTCCGAAACAAACATTTGTGGATCACACAAATATTTGGACCGACCCAGGAATCGAACCCAGGACCTCCAGCGCCGCAGGCGGTATCACTACCGACTACGCTACAGAGGCAGTCATTTCAAATGACATTTGTTGTATGGCGCTCCTCTTAGTTATTATTATTATTCTGATTTTAGTATCTGTTGTCATAGCGCCAACAGAAATACACAATATATAAAATTTTCAGCTCTCTAGCTATTACAATTCCTGATATACAGCCTCGATATAGACAGATAGACAGACAGACGGACAACGAAGTCTCATAAACAGTTTTTATTAACGTGAGGGAAAATTCTTCATGGATGATATGCCGGACTACTACCGACTAAAGAACCTCACGTAATGCCCAACAGACTACGGTTGGGAACCCCTAAAGCCCTAGGAAGGATGTCCCAGGACTCATTACAGGGTCTAGTATAGGACCCTAAAAATGATGTTTATTTTACTTCTGTATGTTATCTAAATTATTTTAAACCGATGTGCAGCGTGAAGAGTACCACAGCCTATTATATATACATTTGCTAAATTACCAAGTATTTCATCATAATGTTTACAGACAGATGTCACTTGAAGCACCGCTGACATTGGTGTCTTAATGACGTTGATATCAGCAACATCATAATCTGACACGACAGAGAACATCCATTTTATAAATTTTATATCGGAACTAAATGCCGAGCACAGCTCCGCTAGAATCCGCTGGTTTGTTCTTGTTCCGGCATCCCATGGGATTTTATTGCATATAGTCATACATACATATAGTCACGCCTTTATCCCTGAAGGGGCAGGCAGAAGCATAGTATACGCCCACATTTTACCTTATAGTTTTATGTCCGACGTAATAGGTGGTGAGCCTATTTATTGCCGTGTGGTATTTTATTCCAAGAATAAAAATGTAGTATCCTATAATGTGTTATTCCACACTATGATTTATCCCTGTATTCAATTTCAGCCAGATCCGTTCAGCCGTTAGAGCGTCAAAGAGTAACGACCCCAGACATCTAACTCACAAAGTTTCTCATTTATAAATTAGTAAGATGTATTAAAATGTCGAAAGGGTGTGTAAGTCACCTATGATAATAATAAATCTGTTTATCCCGGGAATAAGTTTCCATGGAAAGTGGGAACGGGGACAAAATTCCACGCTGACTAAACTGCGGGCGCCATCTAGTGCTTCTAAAAGGCAAATTTACTGTAGTACAGCACACCATGTACTCGAATTCGTGATCATAACAGATATGAAACGCATAGCTTTCCTATTTGAGCTAAATAACCAAACTTAGTTATATTGTGTCGCTTCAACTATAATCTAAATGGAAACTACTATTCTGTTTTGAGAACAAAGGCCTGACTGATATTACTCTGATATCTCGACACCATTCCAGTTGTATCGTTTGCTGTAATATATTAAAACGTACTGTATAGTCTACATGCTCAAACAAATAATTGAGTTTAATTTTAATAATATACTTACTAAAAGTTGTTAATGCATTGTAGGGTAATCGTCACCGTCAGAATGGCAGGTTGCCTGTGACATACGAGTCCCAAAGTATACTGAAAAATTGCTACATGATTGCTTATATTTGCTACACGTCTCCAAGAATTGCTACATATAATACATTTTGAGAAACAAGCATATTTTTTTGACCAGCGATCCTGACGTTTGGATGGCTGGTTGCCTTCGCGTTCAGTATGAAGGACGTAGAATTCCAAAACTTTTATTGCATGAATAATTGCATAATAATTGCTTCATTCACGAATTTCAGGTCTGAGCTTTATACATACATCAGGTAAGAAGATTCAGCTTTGACTGAATAAGTGCCTGATACATTGGAATAGCAACAATTTGTGTTACTGCAGCGTCATGTTCTAATCGTGCAGGCGCTAAAAAATATTTTGCTATTTCAATGTATCAGGCACATCTTCAGTCAATGCTGTATCTTCTTACCTGATGCACGTATGAAGCTCAAACCTGAAATTCGTGAATGAAGCAATTAATAAGCAATTATTCATGCAATAAAAGTTTTGGAATTCTACGTCCTTCATACTGAACGCGAAGGCAACCAGCCATCCAAACGTCAGGATCGCTGGTCAAAAAAATATGCTTGTTTCTCAAAATGTATTATATGTAGCAATTCTTGGAGACGTGTAGCAAATATAAGCAATCATGTAGCAATTTTTCAGTATACTTTGGGACTCGTTTGTCACAGGCAACCTGCCATTCTGACGGTGACGGGTAATCACCATCATAAACTATTACCTTTATTCATCATTTAAAATAGTAAGCAATCTACCGTAGTGTAATACCTATAAGATAGTAAACTCTACTTGTTTTCACGATGTCTCTATTTATACATAAATAAATGTCAAATTGACCATAGGCTGCAACATTTTACGTACATCAGATTTAGATTTAGATTTAATTTTTTTTTTGGGACGAAGCGGTCCGTCTCAGTACCGTCAGTAGCTGAGCTAGGCGTGGCCCAAAAAGATTGTTCAGACCCCCTAGTCCCCTTTTCCAAAATTTGTACGATTTAATTTCCTATAAATCAAATTAATATTGAAATCCGGATTAAGTGAGAACCCACAGTGGCACAATTACAACATTAAGAGGCTTATGTAGGAGTATATTAATAACAATATTATAGTTTGATGCCAATCACGGTAGGGTTCTGATATACAGCGAACAGCAACATTTCAAGTTAGCGAGTTAGTTGAAGTTGTGTAGAAATTACACTACGTTGAGTTAATATGAGCTACTTATACTTTGCAACACTGATTTAATATGGCACAGTTATTAGAATTAGCGATCTAGGTATAGCCTAAATAAAGTAATAAACTGAGTCGAAACTTCTAGGTTAATTTTAAAACTAAAACTATTATTTTCTTGCCAGTAGAAAGTGTGTTAGACATGTTACATTATGTTTCAAAATGGAGTTATTGAAATGTAATTTTGAAACCTCATTTTTCTTATTTTAAAGATATTTTAATTCTACCTTTTTGGGATTTTTATTATGTAGTCAATATTATATAGTTTTTATCTTTGCTATAACTCCATGGTAAATTAACATCTTGCTGTCCTTGTTCTACGTTATAGGCTTACATGAAAATTCCCTGTGGATGACACTCTTTTCATAACCAATATTCAGTGTATGCAGCCACAGGAGTCGTCTAGTACAAAATAATTGGCAATGAAAGCAGGAGGTGATAGTTTGAGGTACCCTAAGGTCGTCCTCGGGAGGGTATTTCGATACCGATATAAACAGTAACAGGTCTAACCCATAACTTGCGGTCCGTCGACGTGGTTCGATGGTCTATTAAAATGTTGCTATCGGTTTTGTTTCCATAGTTTGGTGTTGCTCGATAAGAAACTTTTAAGATACAGCTTTAAGAGTTTTATATGACTGCCATACTAAAATTATAATCCAATGTAAAAATTTTGGAAACGTTTGCCCTTTTATTACGAAGTTGGCACAGGGATAGATTATAGTCTTGAATAACACGGTCTACTTTTTAGGGTTTCGTAGTCAAATGGCAAAAACGGAACCCTTATAGATTCGTCATGTCTGTCTGTCTGTCCGTCCGTGTGTCACAGTCACTTTTCTCCGAAACTATAAGGCTTATGCTATTGAAACTTGGTAACTAGATGTATTCTGTGAACCGCATTAAGATTCTTATATAAAACTAGAAAAAAAGCAGTAAATTTTTGGGGTCCCCATACTCAGAACTAAAACTCTAAATTTTTTATCTCATCAAACCCATCCGTGTGGGGTATCTATAGATAGGTCTTCAAAAATGCTATGGAGGTTTCTAACATCATTTATTTCTTAAGTAAATAGTTTACGCAAGAGACACTTCCAAAGTGGAAAAATGTGTGTCCCCCCCCCCCCCCTCTAACTTCTAAACTAAGAGAATGATAAATCTAAAAAATATATATGATGTACATTGCCATACAAACTACCAACGAAAATTAGTTTGAACGAGATAGAGCTGATAGTTTTTTTTTAATACGTCATAAACCGCAATTTTTGGTTAGAAAAACACTACCACTGCGAACGTGTTAAAACATCAATCAAAGTAACGAACTATAAGAACCTTTATATTATGTTACTTGCTGCTACGAAACCCTTGGGCGAGTCCAACTCGCACTTGGCCGGTTTTTAAACCTAGGCTAGGTTCCCATGAATTGCTAGAGCAAAAATCTACGCGGCCAAAGCCACGGGCAATACTTACAAATCTAGGTATTCAATGGCTTCTTTGAAACTACACTTGGAAAAATTTTCTTATTTTTTTTTGGGTTTCAAGCAGCTTTAAACAAAATTTCCTCTGTTTCTGACGTTTTATGTTTTGAGGGCAACCAAATCTCAGTTTGATAAATTATCCTGCTCTGAAGCCACCAACTAATGTAGGCCAAGTATGTAAGACAATCTCATAGGTCTTGTTCCTCGAAACAAAGCCAACTTGTAGGTAATATAATGTAATTAAATATCACGGCATGTTCTACAATGTGGTTGTTGTTTATGCATAATGCCTGTATCTGTATTGTATATATTATGTTTTAATTTTTCTCTGTGTGCTATAATAGCACATTAGCAAGGAGTTTTATTTTGACTTTTTTAAATGAATTTCATGGCATAAATTCCTACAAAAACCTTAAAGCCAGCCAAGAGCGAGTCGAAGAACAAGGGTTCCCTACCTCAGAGAAAATACTGCCGAGGGCTTACATAGGGTCTTGGCCATCGATTTTTTTATCTTTTACTAGCTGACCCGCGCAACTTCGTTTGCGTAAGAGAGAAAGAGAAATAGGAAGATTCCCCGTCGCGACTATTCGTATCGCATGGTAGAAATATATCATCTGAATTTTGCAGCTCTCTAGCCATCACGGTTCCTGAGATACAGCCTCATGACGTAGGTACAGATAGACGGACAGCGAAGTCTCGTGAATAGGGTACGAACCCAGACTGACGTCAGGGATTCACGCACGCCCCGAAAAAGCGGAATAACACCCAGGCCGCAATTGTATTCCGCAAGGGTATTCTTCCGAGGACTTATCTGGGGCTCCCAATCGTAGGCTATTAGGTAGGATACTTGTAGCTTTTGGTCGGTAGGAGTTGTATAGCATGTATGTAGGATTTTCGGGGTACGAACTCTAAAAATCGTTTCTTCATGCGCACCTAAGCCATTTTTAACTTCAAGGTTCTAGATCGATCAGTTAGTCAGTTTTTATCCGGAAATATGGTCATATCTAGAAGAAGACAAAACAGGAAATGGGCATAAACTACCAAAAGGTTTTGTTTTTATATAATTCTATCAAATCAGCATGTACGCTCCTGGACGTAGGCCTCTTCAAATTTGCGTCCTGCGTCTTCCGGATCCAGTCTGCAACCACTTCGTCCTCGGTCCATCTGTCGGGTAGACAGAGTCGCGGTGGCCGCTTCAGAAAATCAGAACTTATTCGGCCGTTTCCTTCCGCAGTTTTCTGTTTTTTATAACTAAATCAAAATACGTGTTACTTTGAGCGAAGTAAATCTGTATCGGTGTCTGTATCTGTTTGTAAAAATAGATGATGTCTAGTGTATTCCCGTTCGTCCCCTCGACTTTATCCCCCGAAGGGGACGAACGGGAAGTCACAAAAATAATATTTAATCAGTTTCCGATCGTCCCATTCCTAATTCAAGAGGCAGCAGGCTCTTCGCCGAGGACTATCGGCCTCCATGACCGGGGGCCTGAGGACGGTGAGAGGGCGGCTCACCGTCCTTACAGAAGCAGGCCCATGACGGCAGCGTGACGTGAGGAACTCACGCACGCCCCCCCTTAGAAGCGGGATCACAACCGAAACCCCCCAAAGACGCGGGATAGCACCTGAACGACCCCTTGGGCGAGGCCGCAGTGGCGGCCGTGGGTCTCTTGGGAGTCCTGGGAGGGCTCCTTCCGAGGGCTTACCCGGTGCTCCCAACCAAAGGCTGTTGGGCGTTACGTGAGGTTTTTTAGTAGGTAGGAGTCCGGCATAACATCCTTGAGGATTTTCCCTCACGTTAAACAAAAATAAAAGAGGCTGCAGGCTTTGTCCTCTTACTGTTTTTGTGCTAATACATAATACTTTGTTTACAAAATGCTAATACAGTTTCTCCTATTGTGACCAGACATTTACTGTAGATTTTATCTGCTAATTTGTTCATCGATAATGCCTCTGATTGTTTTTATTCATCTAATTGGCAATCCTTGTACAAAATATAAGAGTAAACGAAGATGGAATACCTACTCTTTGTTATTCGGATGAACCGTGTACAGAGCACCTTATCTAGTACTTATTCTTTCATAATTCCTAGCCAGCCATGTTCAGGTTTTCATCTCACAAATGTATTTTGACATACAAAATAATATGAAGGCAATTTCGCTTATTGAAATAAATATACGCATAAATAAAATACACAGTTTTAGTAAAATTACATAATACAATTTGAAATGTTTTGACGTTTATCAAAAATAAGACCAATTTTTTAATTAAAAATTCAGCTGTCATGTGTCAAAAAAAAAAGTTTAAAAAGTACCGACTACGGAGTATCAATATGAACTATGAGGCAAATGCCCCCAACTTTTTTTTTGAACCCATTTAAAACATGTTAAATGATAAATTTCAATAAAATAAAATACACGTCTCCCATCAATTCGGTTAAAGATGTTTTATGCCAAATTTGAAGAAGATCGGACCAAGGAATCACCTAGTCCCATACAAACTTTGCAACCCTTGTTTACCCCCTTAGGAGTTGAATTTTCAAAAATCCCTTCTTATTGCTCGCCTACGCCACTTAAGGAGCATTTGTGCAAAATTTCATGCTTTTAGACCCAGCGGTTTAGGCTGTGCGTTGATCGTCAGTCAGTCAGTTCTTGTTTTTATATATATAGACTAGCGGACGCCACGCGGTTTCACCAGCGTACTTCCCGTTCCCGTGGGAGTGTAGCTTCCTAAAAGTGAGTTTTCAAAACGGGCTAGTAGTTCTGGAGCCTATTCGTTACAAACAAACAAACAAAAAAATAAATCTTTCCTCTTATAATATTAGTATAGATATAGATAATAGTTAAAAGAATTTTAAAAAAATAAAAAGAAATGCTATAAACTCGATTTTTATTTGGTTCTAGTAAAATCGTTAATCTAACCAAAAAAGATGTAGGTATAGAAAAGCTTGCATAAGTATTGCAAAAGATTTTATAACCTTGGTGAACTATTTGTCACCTGGTTCATAAAACAAGAAAGTTGTCCACCGCAAATGATCAGCGAAAGTAATCTACGCAAACATTCTACCTCCGCCGGGCGGGAAACAATTTTCGTTGATGTTTTTTTTTGAGGAGGTTGTGTCGGTTGTGTGCTCCAACATTATTCTAAAGTAATGATGGATCCCAGTTTTTTCAAACGTTTGCATTTCAAAGAGGGTTGTATTTGAAACTTTTTCCTTGGCTGCAGAAAATAATAACATCGTTGTTGCATTGATGGGCTATTGTTGAGCGTAAGTTTGATAGTACGACTGGTAATGAGTTAAGATTCTTACTTTCTTTTGTCTGCCTTTCTCAAAGTAATAAGTTTGAAAATACTTAGTATGGTAACTAATGGAAATTATTTTTGCACTGTATGAATTTAAGCCACGTCATTGACCGTAGCGGGTACTCTCACCAAAAACGTGGTGGCAAGATCCATCATGAAGGAAGGTCAATGTAAGGTTGAATGGAAAACGCTGTATAAATATAAATAATATAAATAATAATTTGGCTCCAAATATTAAAATTCTTGAAAGACATTCTCTACGCCTCCTGGGGTCTCCTATTCTAGAAGATGCTTATGATTCCTTTATTGAAGAAAAAATTCAAAATTTTTGTGATGTTTCGGATCGACTCTTTCAAATTAATATACATTCAGCATTTACTATCATTCGGTATTGTCTTTTCGTCCCAAAATTAACTCATGCTCTCCGTTCATCTCAATTTTTTAAACATAAAACACTTTTGGAAAAAATTGACAATATTATTCATACCACTCTTTGTAAAATTTTGAATGCAAATTTGGACGACCGGGCGTGACTCCAAGCGTCTTCACCGATACGTTTGGGCGGCCTCGGCGTACGCAAAATTTCCGACATCAGTTTACCAGCATTTTTGTCTTCAGTCCATGGTACTGGTGAATTAACCAGGAAAATCCTAATTCCTACACTGGTTAATTCTGAAGTGCCAGGCAAGATTGAAGCCATTAATGCTTGGAAAATGTCTTGCCCGGATACTGTTTTGCCCACACATCCATGCTCCCAGAGGCAATGGGATAGGCCGCTCTGCAACGAAGTAAGGAAACAGTTATTGAACACGTGTTCGAATGTTGCATAACGTGCTCGCCTATTGGCTGTGGGAGAATGGGAATCAGGTGTCTGGCTTCAGGCTCTTCCGTCGCCCACCATAGATACTATGTTGGACGAAATTACATTCAGAATTGCTGCCTGTCTTCGTTTAGGTGCTCCCTGCGTTTCTCCTCATTGTTGTCAATGTGGAGAAGCAGTCGACAGCCTTGGGCATCACGGCCTGTCTTGCGGCAGGAGTGCTGGTCGCAGGTCCCGCCATGCATACATCAATGATATTATCCGCCGGGCTCTTGTCACCGCCGGCGTTCCAGCCGTGCTAGAACCTAATGGTTTGGCTCGCGACGATGGCAAGAGGCCGGACGGTATGTCATTGGTGCCTTGGAAGATGGGAAGGTCTTTAGTTTGGGACGCTACTTGTGTGGATACCCTGGCCCCTTCTCATCTTCCTAGCATCTGCCGAGACACTCAAACGGCGCAAATATAATAATTTGATAGGAAATTATATTTTTGAGCCGTTTGGGGTCGAGACATTGGGCTCGGGCTCGTGGGGTCCAAGTGCACATTATGCTTTACAGAGACATCGCAAAGCGTTTGATCGACTCTTCTCGTGACCATAGGGCTGGCCTCTTCTTCGCTCAGCGAATAAGCATACTATACAACGCGGTAATGCGGCCAGCCTTATGGGAACCTTACCATTTGACGTTGATGGGGAGGAATTCTTCGACACCTAGACGGGGCATTGTCAGTTTTGTATAGATAAGTATTTTCCCCCCTTTTTTTATTTTGTTGTAGTATTTTTTTTTTTCTGTTATTTATTTTACTCTGTACATAGTTAATTTAATATTTAGTAACCTTGTAAATTTATGTAAATACTAGCTGATGCCCGCAGCTTCGCCTGCGATGGCGCTGTATGTGAAATTTTGCTGAATTTTCTTTGCTATAAACCTCACGGAGCCCGAGACCTTTCCAACGAATGTAAAACCGTGGAAATCGGTTCGTGCGTTCTAAAGTTATAGCGTCAGGAAAGAAAACCCGACTTATTCTTATATAATAGACTAGCTGATGCCCGCAGCTTCGCCCGCGATGGCGCTGTATGTGAAAAATGATTTTCCCGCTTTTCTGTTGAAATTTTTCCTGAATTTTCTTTGCTGTAAACCTCACGGAGCCCGAGACCTATCCAACGAATGCAAAACCGTGGAAATCGGTTCGTGCGTTCTGGAGTTATAGCGTCAGGAAGGAAAACCCGACTTATTTTTATATAATAGATATAATCCTTACTAATATTATAAATGCGAAAGTAACTCTGTCTGTCTGTCTGTCTGTCAGTCTGTTACGCTTTCACGCCTAAACGGCTGAAGCGATTGAGATGAAATTTGGTATGGGGATAGTTCGAGGCCCTGAGAAGGACATAGGCTACTTTTTAAGCGACTGCGCAAAAGGAGTGTTATGATTTTATACGATAACGACTTTCACGCCTAAACGGCTGGAGCGATTGAGATGAAATTTGGTATGGGGATAGTTCGAGGCCCTGAAAAGGACATAGGCTACTTTTAAACCAACTGCGCAAAAGAAGTGTTATGATTTTACGCGATAACGACTTCTACTCGGCTGAAGTCGCGTGAACAGCTATTTAATGTAAACAAGCTTAAAGATTAAGTCTATTGTAAATATTCAATCACGCTACTTAGCCTAGAGGCTTGGCAGAGAAGGATTAAAATCTATATAGGTATACTATATTATGGGCAAAAGACATGCTTACGAAATAGGTTTAGTTCAATTTTTACATGCGGATAGTTTTATATAAGCTTCATAATTATAATTATTTTTATTTTTATTTTATTTTTCTTTATTAGGAAAACAAACAGTTGTTATATCTATGTTTACAAAATCACGCTACTACTAAGTCTAGGGGGTTGGCAGAGAACAATTGAATTCTGTATGTAGGTATGCGGGAGTAAAAATTCAAAAGCGTCTAGATCTTATTTAGTAGCATGCATAATATTATAGTCACGCCGTTATCCCCAAAGGGGTAGGCAGAGGCATAGTATACGCCCACATTTGACCTTATAGTTTTACGTCTCACGTAATAGGTGGTGAGCCTAATGCCGTGTTGAAATTAATATGTTTTTTCAAGCCGCGTATGAGGCCAACTTGACTTTTAACGATTGTCATTTTACTGACAACCGGGTTTCATTTCGCGATTTTGCTGCCATTATATTCAGTAACTGTTTGAAAATCAAATAATTGTCTCACTGTTTCCTGGGCTGAGGCAACCCTCTCTTCTGCTAGGTTTTTTTTTCTTGCACGGATCCTACCGACTCAAAAATCTCACGTATCCTGCCTAACAGCCTACGGTTGGGAGCCCTAAGTAAGCTATCGGAAGGCTACCCCAGGACTCCCATCAGACTTACGACTACCCACTTACGGGGGGGGGGGGGGGGGGGTGAACCCCTCGCATCACGCTGTCGTCTAGGGCCTGCTTCTGTAAAGACGGTGAGCGACCTCCTCATCGACCTCAGGCCCCCGATCATGTAGGCCGATAGTCATAGGCGAAGACATGTCGCCGATGCGGAAATCGGGTGGGAGAGTTCTCTCCCGCCACCTCCCCGCCGCCTCTTTCACGAGCATGTCCTGCTCGCAGAAAGAGGCAGCGCAGTCCCACTTACTCCCGCTGGAGATCATGGTCTCCAGCGAGAGAGTGTCCACGTCCAGAACTGCCCCGAGGGCCTGGCGCTATTGCGCCCACGCCTTGCACTCCATCAATGTGTGGAGCGCTGTGTCCTCGCTGCGCTACTCGCAGTGCTGGCACTCGGCCGTCTTTTGCTAACTTTAATACCAATGAAAAGCAATCTCAACATCTCTGTTTGTTTGTTTAGTAATTCATCAACAATGTTGATCATATATGAATTCAATAGCAAAATAAAACTTTTATTTTTACTTGCAGCGATGTGGTATTCACAATAAATACTATCCTGAGGTAACTGACAGCCTTGAATCACTGGTGCAGTGTAGAAAAATGTTTTTATTAATATATTAATCTCGCCATATTGACGTCGCCACTGATGGAAAGCCGTGGCCCATCTAGCGATTGGCCCCCAATCGCTAGATGGGCCACGGCTAACTTGTGTGTAACTTTCACTGTTCGTAAGACTTAAATTCATTTAATAAACCGAATCTACCAAGGTGAGGAAACGAGTTCTTCAACTTAACTCCACCCTCTCCTTTCGATCTTAAATAACACGGGCCCATGTACCACTCGCATGCAGTGAAAAGACTCTTCGCCAGAACCTAGCAATGCAAAAATCGTTTCTCTTTCGAATTATAGCAATTTGGAACCCTCTGTTGGCGTGTATCTTCTCTTAAATCGCCAGGTTTTTAAGCAAAGCATGAAAATATCACAACACCTAATGTTGTATTATGCCTACAACATTATGTATGACTTTCCTCACGTTAAAAAAAATCCATCTAGCGCATAGCTCCCCGGGTAAGTTGGAGGATGTCCTTAATTTGTCCCCACATTTTGGTTACGACTTATCTTAGAGGCTCGATAGAATACAGTTCAAACTTTGCTTATAACATAATTTCCACGCGAACGAAGTCGCGGGTAACAGCTAGTAATATAAATAAATGTTTATTGCAAAACTTCAGTATAGCTTTTTACCCATAAACATTGCACCCACAAAATGCAATTGACGAGTACTACAAACAATATAATACGACAAAAAATCAGCGAAAGCATTTAAAAAACAATAAGCAGCGGACCCGGCTTTATGGGCTCCCACCACAGAGCATCGCGCGCCTTTACAGAGGGAGAGGCCAAAGCTGGCAAACCCCCTCCGGCAATAATTTGACATTTTGACGACTAAAAGTGCCCACTTACATAAAAACTGTTTTTTGAAGTTTCTTTCACTAGACTAAGTCTAGTTGACAGCGTGAGCGGTTGAATTGTCATTTTATAATAATGATAAAATAATTAGATATTAATACAAAAAGAAATGTGATTAAAGAAATCTTGTGTAAGTAAGTAATTTTATAACAAGTTATTATTATTTACACCTATTTAAACGTATAGATAATATTCAGATTTGTTTAGCAACTTTACCGGACGTCACATCAATACATGGATTGGTTGAGCGACTTGGGGTGATATGACACAAAATGTATCATGTGTGTGTAAAATTTATGAGTGTATTGTTTAAAGTGTATATATAGGCTTCGTATTGACAGTCGATTGCTATTGTAGTGCGAGTCTAAGAAAGTGTGGGTGAGGAAGATTTCCCCCCGTCCCCCGCAAAATATGACAGACAAATTTGTACCGAGCAATCGTTCTATGCCGTCTCCCCTTAGACAGTTCGCGTTGCTCTATGGCTCCCACATATCCATATGTATGCCACATTTATCTTTGGTGTTCATCAATAGTAACACTACTGCGGCGCACAGCCGGGCCCGGGGCGATGTTTGACGCAGCAGAGGGGGAACAGTAGGCGCTAAGTGAAGTCTAGTGTGGCTGACGGGGGTCGACCCGCCGGCCAGGGAGACCCGTAGAAACGGTTTGCCGCTGGCCGCCCCCGGCATAGTATAGGGGCCCAGCTGGGACTAACCACCCTGGGAGGCTGCCCCGCCAGGCCGATGTGGTTCGTCGTGTCGGATGGTGACCGGAAAGGGACCCGGCGACCATACTCGGGGGGGTACGGGGGCCCTTCCGTCCGGCGGGTCGGCCTCTGTCTCATCACCGTCGTACCTGTGTTACCCCGGCTATATCATCGAGGAGCAATTTCGAGAAAAGGACGGGGTGTGCGCGTTCGTCAGGGCGGATGTTTGCTGTCGCCGTCTACGCTGCCTTGAAAAACCGTCCTTTTCCGTCCTTTGGTTGCACGTAGATCATGGCTCTATGAGCCAGATCTACGTGTGTGTATACCGTTACCATACAGGGGCATGCTGAGACAACGAGGCTTTTTCGGTACCTCAGCGAGGGAGCCGATGACGCGCAGGTGCGGTTCCCGAACGCCGAGCTCGTGTTTCTGGGGGACTTCAACGGTCACCACACCGAGTGGCTGGGGTCCCGCAGGACAGATCATGCGGGCAATGCTGCCCACGCATTCGCTCTCTGCCATGGTCTGACCCAAATGGTACGCGGGATCACCCGCATACCGGACAGGTCGGACCATGAACCCGCCTTACTGGACCTACTGCTGACTAGTTGTCCAACCCAATATAGTGTGTCGGTGGACGCCCCACTGGGTAAGTCGGACCACTGTGTTGTGCATGCCCGCATGCAAGTACCATCTCCAGTGCGTGCAGTTGAGATGAAGCGGCGGTTATGGCACTACTCGTCAGCAGACTGGGACGGTCTTTGCGACTACTTTGCGTCTGTTCCGTGGAGTCAGCGCTGTTTTGCAGGCAAGACTTCTTCGGAGAGCGCATCTGCGGTGGCTGGTGAGAGCAGTTTAGGTATGGAATACTACATTCCATACACTGATGTCGCCAGCATCCGCAAAGCTCGTCCCTAGTTCGGGCGTGAATGCGCCGGGGCTGTTCAGCAAAAACAGACGGCGTATCGCGCCTAGCTCAGGGCTCGGGCAATGCAGGACCCGAGTGTGGCTTGCCTCAAGACAGCGTACAACAGAGCCACTAGAGCCAGCAAGAGCGCCTTTAAGAGAGCGGATGCCCAGCGCGTTACACGGCTGGGTCGGGAGCTAGCCTCGCACCCTACGGGTAGCCGTGGCTACTAGCAGCTGGCCAAAGGCGTACAGGCTAACTTCCGCCCACCCTCGTTGCCGCCGCTGCGTTACCCGGATGGATCTCTGGCTCACAAGGCCAAAGAGATAGCTGACTTACTAGCTAACCTCTTTGCGGCCAATTCCCGGGTCGACGATTGTGGCATGCAGCCTTCCACCATCGCCGATTGTGGCTACACAATGCCGGATATAGTTATCCGTCAGTGCGATGTGCTGGCGGTGCTGCGGTCACTCGACACGCGGAAGACCAGTGGTCCTAAAGCATTCCGGCGGAGGTGCTGAAAAAATGTGCGGCCGAATTGTCACCAGCGTTAACGCGCCTGTATCGCCTCTCCTACTTCTCAGGGGAAGTGCCCGAGGCTTGGCAGGTGGCGAACGTACAACCGATCCCCAAGAAAGGGGATCGGTCGGATCCTGCCAACTATCGCCCCATAGCCGTCACCTGAATTATCTGTAAAATATTTGAGCTGATCATCAACAAAAAGCTCATGCGTTACCTCGAGGATCACTCGCTACTCAATGACCGACAATACGGTTTTAGGCCAAAACGGTCTACGGGTGACATCCTGGCGTACGTGAAAGTACGTACGTAAAAGTTTAATATTTTCTATATTATATTTTGATAATTGATAGGTCCGATCCCGAACAACGCGTGCTGGACAGAGATGCCACTCTCACACAGTGGAGAGAATCTTCGCCAAAACTGAACGATTCAAAAGATCGTTTCTCTGTCGAACCTATGATTATTTTTCCCCAAGGAATATCATGGGCAAACACAGAATGTATTTTCTGTATATAAAGAGAAGCGTTTCGAGGCCTATTTATCCTTCTTGAAGGATTTATTCCATTAAATGAATATTCATTTAAAAGCAGAAAGACTACACAATAAATATTATAATTATTATAGCTACTAAGGTTATCGGCTCGGAATGTTTCATGTCAGAATACTTTCAATATCTGTAACAAACTACAAAGAAAAGGAGAAAGGAAGAGTTTCAAGTTAATTTCAGTTCTTCGTAAACATAGACTCGTACGAAAAACATTGAAGTCCAATTAAGTATTTACCTGGTAAAACTTCGCTTCTTCATTTTAGCGATGTTCCAGCAGTTTTCAAACCCTTCTTAAATTTCTAGAAGTAACCAAAATTTTACTTCCTAGCCCCGGGCACATCATGTTCAGATTAACCTCCTGAGACCCAGGGTATAAAACTTTGCATAATCAAGTTAATTTTCAGTATAGGGATTATTTTGAACATAAATATTACGTGAAAAATAACGAAAAAATTCCTCTCCCCACCTGAGTCCTAAAATGGGGGGTATCACTGATGATACTCTGGGTCTGAATAAAACCAAATCGTGACCTATTCTGATACTTTATTGGGAATTATTTTTAATATTTTTTTGTAATTTTTAGTAATATAAAACTCGTAGACTTAATGGCAATGGACTTAGATGTGGGCTACTGCGAGTAAGACGATCCAGACTGGGACTAAGGCACTGTATTATGCTTGATGGCGTTGTTCCGCCGTATATCAGATATTGAGCTACGTTAATTTTAAAATCCATGTAGGTATTGCATGATTTGCTTCCGAGGAAGAGCGCATGAAGGGAGTTCATGGCATCATGACGATATTCTATCCATGCTGAACCTGCAGCAAAATCAAAGAAATGGAATATTGCTCTCACTGTCCTGTCCATTTTCCAGTTCTCCCTCGCATAGGATTATTTAAGCAACCCGCGAAGGATCTTATCTCTTCAGATGTCATATTTAGTGACTTACCACTTCGAGCAATGGTAGTTAAATTTGAACAATTTGAAATTAAATCAAAAAATGTATGATGAATAACATATTGGTAGAAGTATTCATGAGAACTATTGAGTATAGGTTGTACTTCTAATGGCGGACCGAAATTTGGCGTATTATCGTAGTCATCTGAGCGGTTCAATGTTAAAGGGAAATTACTAGCTTTCCTGAAACCAGGGTCTTGAGACGAGTAAGCTAAAGGGTAAAGAGTTGAGTGAGTAGAAATGAGCTCCTCATCAGACTCATCCCACTAGGTTTCGGGTTCACGAGGTACCACATCTTCGTCGATATCTACTATAACCAGCGGCAGATCTTTTTCCAATTCATAATCATCCGCATCCCACATCTTCACGATCAAAAACATCGAGATTAGCTATTAATTCCGATATTTATTGACAGCTCATACCTGAAATTTGAAACCGTTTTTATATGTTGAGTGCCCAAAGTATCATATATGATACGACAAAAAAATGACTTAATTTCTCAACTAAAGAGTAAGATTTTATCACTATTTTTATTCATAGTACGCAATTGACTCATTAACTGTAAAACACAATAAAAAAATCACCAAAAACAATGTTACATCTAATATTTACCTTGTTGACTTTGCACCATGTCGTTACTTGTCAAAATAATTAACTTCGAATGACCACAAACCACAGTGAAAACCATCCAATCTAAGTATACCCACCTTTCAGCGATGAATGAAGGTGTCAAGTTTATCATTCGATAAGAAATTTTAACATACGTCGCTAGATGGAGCAGAAATATTTTTTTGTTTGCAAGTATCATAGGTGATACCGGGGGTCTCAGGAGGGTTGATTTGGCGGAGACCCCGTACACCCTGATAAACTTAACCTAACGTTTTATTTCCCTAAAAAATATGCTTGGAACATGCACCCCTTTCTAAGCTTACTGTCTCATATTTAAAACAGAAATGTAACCCCTATCTCATAATATATTATGGCGTGTTTAAGTACAAAAATAAATTATAATAATTTTCACAGCCTCACTTCATAAATAAATAGAATAGATTGTCCCTACGGGGTTGTGGTAGATGAAGGTATTTATTTATAGGATTGAACACAGGTGGGTCTTAGCAACCGTGTTTTACGTTGCCCCGGGGTACCCTGCCGTGACGCATTGGCGGTCCGAGACCATTAGATACCCCAACATACGAGCTGTTCCTATCGTAATTATTCTTGATTTAAAACTGCTTGGAAATAACCGTTTAGCGTTTGGTTTAAAGGAAAGGATTGATATATAACCTTGACCTTACCAGATGCCAGATCGGTGTGCTTTGCGCCAAAGTATAACTACTTTTCAGATAGAAGATGTTACATTAATAGAACTCCACTTGGTTTATCAGATACTCAACCCAATGACGTAGTGACAGTGTGTAGTGATATTATTTGACTGCAGTCACACCTATTTTAATAGTGCTTTATTATCAGCTATTTATTTTACTTCTAGCCAACAAAAGAAAACACACAAATTCCGAAACAAACGTATGTGTCAGTCAATAGGTAGTCGAAGCATAAAAACATTACATTTGATAAGACTGGAGACACGACAGCAAAATCAAACCTGATTTTGGTATCTTATAAAGTTTCAAAGATTCTAGAAATGGTTTTCAGGCGAATACTTTCATAGGTAACATTATAATCTTTGGTACCTACTTATTTACTCCACAGTTGGACGCAACCTAACATGTTTATTTTATAACTCTGCAAAAAGCGTGATCAATTACAGTAAGTAATCCATAAAACTGCCGTCTTGTTAAAATACGAGTGTTACTTTAAAATAGAATAAATATCTGGGTTACGTTGAGTAGGGTTCATTACGCAGACCTTTCCTAAAAGTATTCCTCGGTTCTAAAATTTGAACCAATATTTTTGGTTAAATGAATGTTTGAATGTTTAACAAGAAACAACAACCTGAGTTTCTATATTTCATTAAATATTTACCGCGTACGATTTAATGTAAACATTTCCTTTGAACCTCTTTACTAAAGATGTGGCTCTTGACAAAAAATTACGAAGATTTTTTCTCGTTTGTAACTTGATTAACTTTAGGGAATTCTCATAAAAAGGAACCAACCTATTTCTGAGTACAGTTTTTGTATACGTTTATCAGTTGTTTTTTTAGGATTCCGTACATTAATGGAAAGAAACCGACCAAGTGCGAGTCGGACTCGCGCACTGAGGGATCCGTACCAAGAAACGGCAAAAAGCTCACGTCTTTATTGTATGGGAGTCATTCTTATTGTCTCTTTCTTTTAAATCATTTATTTATATTTGATGAAAATATACAACTCAATATTCTGTAAGTATTTCAAGCTTCGACTTGTTGACATGAAATAAGCTAGCAAAAGCATACATACACACACATAGCCACAGGTATAGTTTACACGCCCTCATTTCACCTTATAGTTTTATATCGCACGTAATAGGTGGTGGGCCTATTGCCGTGTTAAAATGGACAGGCGTAGGTCTTGACACCCCTTTTCAAGCCTCCCATAAGGCCCTTAAATTGGCTTAACGATTGTCAGTTTAATGACAACCTGGTTTCATTTCGAGATTTCCTTCAATAAATCATTTTGCCATAAACTTTACAATTTAACAAAGTCTTAATCATTAAGCTACTTTATGACCAAACAAACACGCCAGTTTAGAAAATGACATTCAAAGCAATCCTTGAAGTCTAGGTTTAGCGTAGGTTGAAATGTCTCTAATTTCTGAATATTGAAAGTGCGGAACAATTGTCAAAATACTTCCTTTCTAAAGACAAAAAAATAATTGAAATTGAACCACGCGTTGAGAAATTACATCTGAAAAACCATTTTATTTTTCATCCCCTATCCCACAGGAACCGCGCTGAATATCTTAATCAAAAGTATTAAACCTTACTCAGATCATAAGCTCCGATTGTGCCAAGTATCATTCAAATTGTTTCAGTAGTTTCGGTGTGATACTTATTTGGAATTTAGACAGACAGACAGACAAATAAACAGACAAAAAGACAGAAAATAATTCTTTTGGGCCTTAGTATCGAGTATAGAATGCCCTGCAATTAAGATTTTCAAAATATCTTCCATGTACAGATTTTCGAACCTCTACAGTTTTCTTATGAAGGTATACAATATTGTTGAGACATGTCAGTTTGCTTTAAAACTGAAGCAGAGAGGCGCGGAGATTAATGCTCTGCTCATATCTATAAAAGTATACAGACAGCTGGTAGTATGCATTGTTTAAGAATTTACTACAATTTGATGGTTGTTAATTATATCAACACACTTGTCATTACTATGGAAGGCTTTACCATAGAATAAATAAATGGTTTAAAAAACCCTAGAAAAATACGTTTTTATAATGCACGAAAAAACCAAAAAATAAATTATGGATCGTTCAAGTTGCCTATATTTCTAGGCTGAAGTGTAAACTATGTGCTTTTAGTTATAATATTCGATTGCAAAAGCGTGGGGCGCTGGAACAGGATACTTCCGCCAGGAAAGTCTTTCCTGTCAAAAGAGTCTTGTCAGATTAAGGATAAGGTCACATTTATAAAAGCGTGTTTTTCTCGTGTTTAAACTATTAATTTACACTGTCACGCTTTTATATATCTATTGTGACTTTTACTATTATTATTATCATTTTAAATTTCGGAAATGTATTAACGATGATAGGCTTTAATCGAAATACATAACATACTTACTTGAAAAGTAAAGTAGTTAATCACGCCTACGCATTTTCAACACCCACTTTTGCCAGTTTTTCGTGACTCCCGCGTAATAGGAGCAAACCTATTACCGTTACGGATCTCTATTAGATAATTCATAGGTAGGTCCTTAAAGTTTCGGCATTCCGAGATATTTAGTACAATATGTAGTAAACATGTAATAAGAATACAAACGCATATATCCCTAAGCGGGTTTTTAACGGTAACCAAAGATATCTCGTTCTCGAACAAGAAATCTACATTTTGCCACTGTTAACGTATTCCCCTCATGTATCTACTTAATTGTCTGAAAGAAGAGGCATTCCCTTTGGCAGCATAAACGTTATGCTCTTGTGCAACCTCATGCAGCTTTCGCCAGGATTTTTATTATATAAGGATTAGTATTAATAGGAATTTGCTGACTAAAAAGTCTTTCTTGTTCTAGCACCCCACGCTTTTACAATCAAATATTATAACTAAAAGCACATAGTTTACACTTCAGCCTAGAAATAGAGGCAACTTGAACGATCCATAATTTATATTTTGGTTTTTTCGTGCATTATAAAAGCGTATTTTTCTAGGGTTTTTTAAACCATTTATTTATTTTATACTTTTTGGTCACAACATTTATACCTTTACTAGCTGTTCCCTGCGGCTTCATCCGCGTAGAAGTCGTTATCGCATAAAAGCATTACCCTCCTTTCGCGCAGTCAGCAGTTAAAAAGTAGCCTATGTCCTTCCCTTAAACTCAAACTATCTTTATAACAAATTTCATCAAAATCGGTTCAGTGGTTTAGGCGTGAAAACGTAACAGACAGACAGACAGAGTTACTTTCGCATTTATAATATTAGTAGGGATTTCTGTATTACATGGTGTTTTGACTGAGTTCGACTAATGTGAAAATATTTCATAATTACTCTAATACATATACATTTTATGCAGGTACCTATGTCAATATTTACACTCAAAATTAACTTTAATATAAAACAGGTTTGTTATAACCTTAAACCCTAATCGTGGCCAAAGTTCATTACACGACTTTTCTAACAAATCCAAACACAGCTATGGTACGATGTTCAATCATGAAGTTACAGTTCATATCTTACGACCCCATCATCAGATCAGTTTGACAGCACCATATTATTGTATTGTTATCAGAACTACAAACATCTGCCAATTTTCATGACGCTACGATCCTTGGAAGATGGTTAAATTAGTTACCTGAGATTCCAATGCATAGTTTTACAAGTCAATTAAAAAAAGGTTTGTTATAACCTTGAAACCTAAGCCTGGTCAAAGTTCATTACAAGACTTTTCTGACGAATCCATAAACAGATATAGTGTGATATTCCATCATGAAGTTCCAGTGCATATCTTCCGGCTCCATCATCAGATCAGTTCGACAGTACCATATTATTGTATTGTCATCAGAACTACATACAGCTGCCAATTTTCATGACGCTACCATCCTTGGAAGCTGGTTAAATAAGCTACCTTAGATTCCACAATTTCCATCGAAGTTTCAGTGTCTATCTTCCGGCTCCATCGTTACATCAGTTTGACAGTACCATATTATTGCATTGTCATCAGAACTACATACAGCTGCCAATTTTCATGATGCTACGATCCTTGGAAGCTGGTTAAATTAGCTACCGTAGATTCCACTTTTTCCATCGAAGTTTCAGTGCCTATCTTCCGGCTCCATCATCATATCAGTTTGACAGTACCATATTATTGTATTATCATCAGAACTACATACAGCTGCCAATTTTCATTACCCTACGATCCTTGGAAGCTGGTTAAATTAGCTACCTTAGATTCCACCTGTTTTTAGTGCCTATCTTCCGGCTTCATCATCATATCGGTTTGACAGTACCATATTATTGTATTGTCATCAAAACTACATACATCTGCCAATTTTCATGACGCTACGATCCTTGGAAGATGGTTAAATTAGTTTCCTTAGATTCCATTACATTGTTAGTTACATACACGACGACCTAATAAAAGCGTATTAAAAAGGAGTAGGATAATTATGTAAATACTGTGGCGCCCCTTAACTAGGTGAGTACTAATCAAGTCAACTTTAATTGCTCCGTGAAATTCGACGTCCTCACAAATAATATACTATTGTTTAGTCAATACATTATGACTGTAAATAAACATCATAATTTGAAATGTTAACTTCCATAACAAGCCTCAAGTTATACATTCGAACCCAAAATTACGGAACCACTGTTTAGGTGATATTATATTTACTTTTAGCGTTGATTGCTGATATTAACAAGCCGGTGGCGGTCAAAAACAAATACTGTCAACTGTTCTGTAGGTCGCTAGATATTGTAACGTTTGCCTATTGTTGGCATAAACTATTTACATTTACAATGAAAGGAAGATAATTACAGTACCAGTTTAATTTTTATACAAATATTGTTCTTCATTTGTTATTGTCGTCAGTTTACTAAACAGGACTTAAATGTTTTATGTTTTAATATTCATGCGAAGAAAATAAATAGAGCACATTTTAAAAATTAAAATGTTCAATTACTTGCAATAATGGTCGCAACAAACAAGGCGTTCATCCCCACACCCCGCGTCTCGAGCGTTCGAGCAGGTAAAGTTCGATAGAGGTACTTTTCCGCGAAAACTTAGATTTTAGAAGGATCTCCAAGCCTTAGTATTCCCAAACACCTTAAATATGGAGGTCTTCAAAAGGGGTCTTAGAAGGATCTTGCAGGGCAGCTTCTTCAGGGCAAGTGCAGCGCCTCTAGAGTCGCAAAAGTTCATAGGCTACGGTGATTCTATCAGGTGGCGCCGTAACCTTGTTTGTCTCCTTAGTAGTATAAAAAAGTTGAATTATTTTGCAGAAATAATTTTTAGAAAATTAAAATTTTAAAGCATGTTTAAAGTGCATAGGCTACGGCACAGTATAAATATGTTGTGTGGCTACGGTACCCAACCATTAGGTGGCTCTGTAAGCTTGTCTGTTACCTTAGTTGTATTAAAAATATTAATAAGTTACACAGGAAACAACGTAGTATTAAAATCATTTCAAATTATTGGACCTAAGCTGATATCGATGTACATTTTGCTCGAGTTAACTTGTGCGTATAACGAAATGAGATAAAAGTATTTCGTAATGTTTACCGTCGATAAAAACTTTTATATCCATCTAAGACGGGATACTTGCTGTTATTTATGTTTCTTTTACAACTTTAATCCTTTTCTTTTTCATTGATAAGAGAGGCTTTAGCGAGTTCAAAAGCTTGTAAATACTTTCAGAAAAAGCTATTTTTATTATTTACCAAAGTAACCACTTAAGTAATAATGGTTATTGTCTCAGAAAGTTTTTAGAGTATTTTAATCTAAAATTTCTGCTGTTCATTGAATAAAAATTTTTAATGCTAAAGATTTTACGTGAAACTGTCTCGAGAATTGTTGAAAAATGTAATTTAAGTATACTTTAAGTAGGTACCTATATTAAAAGTAAATTAAATTGCTTTTATTATTAAATTCTGTAAGTGTTTTCTTGCAAAAGGTGGTATTTTAAGTAGCAAGTACTAGCTCTGCCCTCTAGCTTCACCCGTTTTTTTGGTTCATTAATACTGAGAGATTTCGAGCAGTGTTATTAATGGAACTTATAGTTTCTAATTTTTCTTCAATATTCAAAGAGCAATAATAAAGCCATTCAAGTAATATCGCATAAAATATCAAGGGATTATGAATTCGGTTCAAATATTTGTGTGATCCACTAATGTTTGTTTCGCGCAAGTTTATATTACCTTAATTTGGGCTAGAGGATGTTGTGTGAGATTGTCCACAAATGTTTTTTATTATTTATTAATACATACGTTTAACCTTAATCCCATGTCGGTAAAATCTGACAGCGTGAGGAAAATCTTGTATAAATGCTATACCGGACTCCTACCTACTAAAAACCACACGTTCCCTATCCCTATCCGTGATCCGATACCCATAACACTATGTGATTATTCCTACCTTATGGGATTAAACCACAGATAACAGAAAATTCTTTTCTGATTTCTGTGGATTAGACAGTGTTGTGAGAAAATTTTCGTGTAATTTATATATTTATTTATTCATAGAAGTATTTAACTTATACTCTGAAAATCTATTCCGTGCTTTGTAGGTATACTTTAAAATTTATTAACAAATTTAATACAAGAACTTATTCTGTTTTGCAGTTACTTCTACTATTTTTCATCCGATATGTTGATAATTTATTTAGAGCTTTTACTACAATTATTTATGATACAATCAAGCCTTTTATGTTGAAGGCGGGAAACATAGCCTGAACTTTTACTATTATTATTATTTATTATTGTCAAAATTATTTTCCTATAATAAATAAATATTTGTGGACAACCCCACACAACAACATCTAGCCCAAAGTAAGCTAATATAAGCTTGTGCTTTGGGATCTAGAGCTAGAATAATGTTTTACTAACTCGTACTTATATAAGGTAAAGAGACAACAAGATAGAGCGTGTTGCTTTTTTTAATATGACACTATGTTCTATGATGACTGGAGGCGACAACCACCCGCACTTTCGACCAGAATGTTTTCTA
Source organism: Miltochrista miniata (assembly GCA_933228765.1). Classification (NCBI taxonomy): domain Eukaryota; kingdom Metazoa; phylum Arthropoda; class Insecta; order Lepidoptera; family Erebidae; genus Miltochrista; species Miltochrista miniata. The sequence goes on along the minus strand of OW121757.1, from coordinate 20,957,568 downwards.
CCATTAGTCATTGACTGCCTCTGTGGCGCAGTCGGTAGTGATACCGCCTGCGGCGCTGGAGGTCGTGGGTTCGATTCCCACCGGAGACAAATATTTGTGTGACCCATAAATGTTTGTCTCAAGAGTCTGGGTGTTTCTATGTATAACATGTATGTATTTAAAAGTATATAAGTATTACTCTCCGTGGTCTGATACCCATAACACAAGCAGGTTATTCCTAGCTTACTTTGAGATCAGATAGCGTTGTGTCCGTGAATATTTATTTATTATTTATTTATTTATTGGTTTCAAAACGTACGTGTGAGAAATTCAATCTCTATTCTAGCTTGTTTTAGTACCAAGTCGATGTTCGAGTATTAAAGCATGTAATACTACATGTACTTGATTTATAACACGACTCTTATCTAGTCATGATTTCAATCAAGTGCACACTTATATTTGCTTGACTTGTTTCATTACTTTGATAAAATCTACTTCAGGCAAAAAGTCAGTTAGAAAAATAATACACTCCTTCTTTATTGTATCTGCTACGAGTAATTTCTACTTTTATGTTTGTAAAATTAGTTAATCTTTTGTTAATGTGTGCATAAGAATTAAATATATTCTATTATGTGAATATTATGAAAATTCAAAATTCAAATTCAAAATTGGCATTAAAATCCGTTCTCTGTTATTTGAATTCATCTAATACATACAGAAAGTAGTGGTTATGGCACGTTATGGGCTTTGAATTATTTTCAGTAGCTTAAAACTGTAAAATTAAGTACATGATGTACTTATGTACTTGAGCTGTTTACTTCAGACTTAAGTAACTTTAGATCTAACTACACAGAACTTCTAACTTTCTCGCCGGGTCTTGGGATCTGATTTGAACCAACTTTCAGTACTCATGCAAAATCTAATAATTACAAGTAATTGCTCCCGGCAAAGTTTCAGTAGCTGGTTCAAACTTATTATAAAATTAATATTATATAGCTACGTAGGTACTCTATGATTTAACAGTTTTAGCAGAAAATTTTAATTCATTATACACTCGAGAGCAATGAATCCGGGTCACTTAAAGAATGTTAAAAATCTCGGAAACTAAAAATGATAGGTTAATGCAATAAATTGTATTTAATAGACAATGTAATACTCCTTAAATGAAAGTAAAAAAAATATGAGTCACCATACATTTTATTAACACAAAATTACATAAAGAAAAAACTGCTGATCTCTCCTTAAAACAAAAATAGGAAACATGAAATTTTTGAACTTTATTACGATTTTCTTGAATTTTAATACTTCGTATTGCCTCCTCGTGCTTCCATTACTGCGTTTACGCGGTTTGGCATGCTGTACACCAAGTTCCTTATACGATTTTGGGGAATATTCTCCCATTCCTCTGTGAGAGCAATTTTGAGCTCGAAGCGTGATTGGGGGAGGGTTTCGTTGTTTTACGCATCTGCCTAGCTCGTCCCAAGCATGCTCGATCGGGTTGATATCCGGGCTGCGCGCTGGCCACTCCATACGAGTAATGTTCATCTCTTGAAGGTAGTCATTCACAATCCTACCTGTATGAGGTCGGGCATTGTCATGCATAAATATAGCATCCTCACCTAAATTGACCATAAATGGACCAACGTGATCATTGAGGATTTCTTCCACATATCTTACGCTAGTTAAAGAGCCGTTTTCTATGATCACCAGCTCTGTGCGACTTTCAGAAGAAATTCCGGCCCACACAAGTACAGACCCACCACCGTAGGCTACTTTTTCTTCGATGCATGCTTGCTTGAATCTTTCCCCTGGTCTTCGATACACTCTGTGTCTTCCATCGTGCTTGTAGAGCATAAATTTTGATTCGTCGGAGAACATAACTTTTGACCAATCTTCAATACTCCAATTTACGTGGCTCTGGGCATACCTTAGTCTCGAAATACGATGCCCACGCTCCAGTTTAGGGCCGTTTGCAGGTCTAAGGGGTTTTAAGTTAGATTCAGCAAGCCGACGTCTTACTGTCCATGCACTTGGGTTACTTCCTCCGAGGCGTCGAAACTGATTGGTGAGTTCAGTTCCTGTGAGAAAGCGATTTCGAAGCATGGTGTTCACCAAGTATCGGTCTTCTCGTGCTGTGGTACACCTGGTTCTGCCCGTTCCTGGTCTGCGTAGGTTAGAACCAGTTTCTTCGTAACGTCGGAGAACTCTTTGTACTGTTGACAGCGACACACCGACAGTCCTGGCTGTATCGCGCTGACTCCGGCCGGTTTCCAGCATTGTAAGTATTCTGGTGCATTCTTCAGGCGTAAGCGACATAATTTCAGCTTGATTAATGAATATAGAGCACTATCAACATGGTTTATGTACCCACATAAATGACAGATTACAAACAAAAGCAACACCAAATGCTGTAATTTCGTAGTTCCATCTTCGAAAGTGGCCCTTTTTCAAATTTGATTTTTTTATGATATAACTTTACAATAACTAAGAAGTTTTAATACCTTCATTTAAGGAGTATTACATTGTCTATTAAATACAATTTATTGCATTAACCTAGCATTTTTAGTTTCCGAGATTTTTAGGATTCTTTAAGTGACCCGGATTCATTGCTCTCGAGTGTAGTATAGCTTTTAACACAAATATAATTATAGATACATTTTAAATTGTATCGTCATTTATAGTGAAAATAGACAACTTGGTTATGAATAGGACTGAATCAATAATTATAATTTTCTAGCTTATGCTCGCAGTTACATCCGCGTGCGCTTATAAAAGTCCGATATTATCCCATAGTATAAAATGTGTCATCTTCTAAACTTCCATTCCATGCCAAGTTGTTATTTTTTGTTTAGTTCAGAGAACTGAACATAAAGTTCTCCAGTGAAGAAAGTGGTTATATTTTTAAAGAATATTTCAAGCTTTTCTTTATTAAAAGAACTTAAAAGCATACCCAATACAAAACTTTTGAATTTTGAAGTTTACTCAAACTGGGACTTAGGCAAATGATGCCGCGGGGACAAGAATATTCTGCAATCTTTTCATAAACCAAGATAGAATGCTCTCTTAAAGTTTTTTCCCAAAAGGAAGTTGCTTCGAAACGAGTGGCATTTCATAGCCGCCGCTGTTTCATAGCTCAAACAAGACAATGGATACCAGAATAGTTGAAACGTTGACTTTTGTTCTTGCAGTTGACAATCGGCTTTTAGAGTGCATTTCTCGTAACCTTACACTTAATAAAAAGGCCCTGTATTCAATAAAAATAAATAAACTCGAATTAGATATTGACTGGACTCAACGGCTACACATATAGATGTACTATGAAATTATAAAGATTTTAACTTGGGGGCTCACTGGCACTGTGGCCTCTTCCGCCGCTGCCAACACTGTCACCCCATAGACGGCGCGCCTTCAATTTCCGCATTTCATACCAAATCAAGCTGACTTTCACAAAGAATTAGATCAAAGTCCACATACTTTTCATTATATTCAAAATGCAAGATGTTACGAAGGCGACAAAATAGTTTCTGATCGCACGAGCATGATGGCAGAATCTGCCCAGTTTCTGTATATAAAGCTACATCGGGTTTGGGGCAGTCAATGATACTAGAACTTTGTCGAAGTCAGTCAGTTAGTTTCTCATTCATGGATACTGAAATTACACTTGGATCTGTCGATATTCACTTCAAATTAGCAAGCGCTGAAGTTAAAGGTCGAGAAGAGGAGTGGACATCATTTGTAAAAATAGCTGTGGTCAGTTTTATACGATTGTATAAACATAATATATCTCTATTAATAGAGTTAACGGGATATTTACCATGAACTTTTGAGTATTTCCGATATTTCGGCGCTGTTGCAAACACCATGATCACTGAGGAACTGAAGTATAGGCGGTTGAAAACGAAAGTCTCAGCACATATATCGATCTACCCTCCTTCGCAGTCGTTTATTACGCGTTACACCACTACCACCGGTCTCACTTTCGTTTTCACTAACTCGATGTTCACGACACACAACGCTCACCGTGTCTACTTGCGGTTTAGTTAAACAGTTCCATTGTTTATGGTTATTCGTACACAAACGAACCACTGGATGCCAGACGCTCGGCAACTGAAACCCATCCTCCCGATTGAAATTCTTATACTTTTTAATTTCAATCGCTTCTCTAACCATTCACTACCCTCCAGTACACAAAAAATGTCATCTACATACCGTTTCCAGATTTTAATGCTTGGGGTGTTGGCTGTGGCTAAGGCTTCAAAATGCTCCATTCAAATATTTGCTACAACTGGAGCTACTGGACTGCCCATTGCTACTCCATCTATCTGTAGGTGGGCTTTTTTTTGAAGGAGGGTAGATCGATTTATGTGCTGAGACTTTCGCTTTCAACCGCCTATACTTCAGTTCCTCCGTGATCATGGTGCTTGCAACAGCGCCGAAATATCTAAAATACTCAATAGTACTTGGTAAATATCCCGTTAACTCTAATAATAGTGTTAGTGACCATGAAAGTTTAAATACCTATAATATAGCTCGTTGGTCACATGGTAGAAAGAAATCAAATGCTCTATCACCATTCATCACCAGCATAGTTTTCTCAAAAACTTAGGTGTCACTATTGACTTAAAAATGTTAATCAACAATTCAAAAGTCCATCCGTACAATACGCCTGCGGTATAATCGTCGCGCGTCGCATGTGGCTTGTTCGGGAAATGAAAATCGGTGGCGTACATCCTTTCGCCGAGCCATGCTAAATTGGAAAACCAACACCTGTGCCCGTCGTGTTTTCAAACAACACTTCCCGCCCATCCACGATGCTGTATTGACATTTATAGATTTGAATTGTGTAAACTGTTAATTGTTAATGGTTTTTTTTAACGTCAGGAAAATTCTACATGGATGCTATGCCGTACTCCTACCGACTAAAAACCACACGTATCCTACCTAACAGGTTACGTTTGGGAGCCCCGGGTAAGCCCTCGGAAGGATACCCCAGGACTCCCAACAGTTACGCTGAATTAAAAGGTGTATATTAGTCGGTAGAAGTCCATTCTACCGACTAAATCACGCGGTGCTTTGTCGTTTGCCTAAGGCCAGGGCTTCTGTTGTTATCTATTAAAAGAAATGCCAGCTGAGAAACTGAAAATGAATTCTATAGAAATTTTGCGTAATGTAATAAGATGAAGAAATACGTCGTCATATTTTTATGGTGGTTGATGAAATTTGACGCCTAGGCACTGTGGAACCTTTTTAGGGTTTCGTAGCCAAATGGCAAAAACGGAACCCTTATAGATCGTCATGTCTGTCTGTCTGTCTGTCCGTCCGTGTGTCACAGCCATTTTTCTCCGAAACTATAAGGCCTATGATATTGAAACTTGGTAACTAGATGTATTCTGTGAACCGCATTAAGATTCTTATACAAAATTGGAAAAAAAGCAGTAAATTTTAGGGGTCCCCATACTCAGAACTGAATCTCAAATTTTTTTTTTTCAATTAAACCATACGTGTACGGTATCTATAGATAGGTCTTTAAAAATGCTATTGAGGTTTCTAATATCATTTTTTTCTAAACTGAATAGTTTGCGCAAGAGACACTTCCAAAGTGGAAAAATGTGTGCCCCCCCCCCCCCCTTTAACTTCTAAACTAAGAAGATGATAAATCTAAAAAGAATATATGAAGTACATTGCCATAAAAACTACCAACGAAAATTGGTTTGAACGAGACAGAGCTGGTAGTTTTTTTTTAATTCGTCATAAACCGCAATTTTCGGTTAGAAAAATCACTACCACTGCTATCGTGATAAAACATCAATCAAAGTTACAACGAACTATAAGAACTTTTGTATTATGTTACTTGCTGCTACGAAACCCTTCATGGGCGAGTCCAACTCGCACTTGGCCGGTTTGTTTCTATTTGTTCAGACCCCAAAACATGAAACAATTTTCGTACTGGTTAGGTAATACGACATATTTCTATTCAGCGGAGCTTTCCTTGATTTATGTAAATATATAAATTTGGTACACACAGTGGTAGTTTCAAACTTTGTTATGTACAGATAAGTACTTTTTATTGTTTGTACGTGAATTTATTAAAGGAATTTGGGCCTCTTACTGCGGGGCAACAAAGCTACCCACAAAACCGAAGTTTGAGTCATTGGGCTCTTCTCAACCAGATGGGCGACCCCAAACATAAATTGGCTCTCAAGGTTATATTTAAAATGAACGGGGGACATACAGCACCATTGAACCCAAAATAACTTATAAGCATATATGATTATTATAGGATCTAGATAACCAATAAACATGCTACAATTTAAACGCGAAACTTAGTAGGTACTTGTAAAATGTATGTATGGATGTTTGTTACTCTTTCACGCTCTAACGGTTGAATGGTTCTGGTTAAAATGGGTACATGATTATATTATACTAGCGGACGTCACGCGTTTCATCCGCATAGCTCCCATTCTCGTGGTAATACGGGAATAAGCTTCCCAACAGTGAAAGAATTTTTAAAAATCGGTCCAGTAGTTCCGGAGCCTATTCGATGCAAACAAACAAACAAATCTTTCCTCTTTACAATATTAGTATAGATTCCTTGGACATTCTTCCGAGGGCTTAACCGAATCTCCCGACCATAGGCAGTAGTAGGGCCTCGTGTGGCTTTAGTCGGCAAAAGTCCGGCATAGTAGCCATGAGGAATTTCAGCATGTATAAAAAAAAGCATATATTATATTCTATAACAACACATAAATTACTGTTTATCCTCGAAATAAGCTCATCTGAAATGCGGGAAAAGAAACGATACCCTGCAAGCTGAGTCGCGGTTACCATCTAGTTATAGACAGGGAGATTACGTCACTATAAAAATAAATATTCACGGACATTTCACACAACGCTATCTGATCCCAAAGTAAGCTAGGAATAACCTGCTTGTGTCATGGGTATCAGACCACGGATATTAATACTTATATACTTTTAAATACATACATATTACACATAGAAACACCCAGACTCTTGAGACAAACATTTATGGGTCACACAAATATTTTTCTCCGGTGGTCATCGAACCCACGACCTCCAGCGCCGCAGGCAATATCACTACCGACTGCGCCACAGAGGCAGTCAAAATTTGAAGCGAAAAAATGAGAAAAAAAATGGCAGTCGTTAAGCCAAGTTGAAGGCCTTTTTAGGCGGCTTGAAAATTTTCAACAGCAGGCAGTCACCAGATTGTCCATCTCAACAAGGCAATATTACGGGGGACAAATTCCAAAATCGTGAAATGTGGGCATATGATATGCCTCTGCCAACGCTTTTGGGGATAAAGACGTGACCGTATATAGTGTAGTACACCCAGTCACAGAACAAATTATCATGTACAGAAACTCGACTTTCTAATTCATCAGCAAATATCAATAATAGACAGAGAACCTTGCCACAAGAATTATCGCAAGCTTTGAATTCAACGAATTTTGAGTTCCCCAGTCCGGAATTAATTAATCCGGATTTAGCCATCCCTCATGGCAACATGAGATAAAATGAAGCAGTTTACATGTACTTAGATACAAAACGCTGTAAGTCATATTATCATATATGCGTTATTCTCGGTTGAAATCTTAAGAAATTCTTGATAATTCTAATGCTTCTTATTTATACCACCATGGTGGCAGTCAACAACAAAACCTATGAACTCGTGCAACACCAGAGGCGCTACACTAGCCCTGCCGACCCTGAAAAACCTCAAGTGATCATTTGGAGGAGTGGGGCTACGAGTGAATCAAGCTTTTATAAGAAAACAGTAAAACAATCATATAAAACTAAGCTTTCCACATGAAACCTTTTTTTAAAGAAAATACGTAAACACTTTATTTTTACTCGTACGAAGCTGGGGCGTGTCGCGTGTAGTTTATACTACAAATTCACACTCGTAAAATATATACATGTTAACTATATCATGTACATCAGATACAGTTTCCCAGTTTACATAACACAGACAGTAATCCATTTGAAATAGTCCGTGCAATATCCGTACTACCGGCTCGTTTCACATATTGAACCTCACCCACCATTTCACGTCAATGGGGCTTTTGTATGGAAACCACACAGTGGTCTGGGCAAAGGTGGCCTAAGCAATTAGCAGATAGCATTCGCTCTATCTCTGTCTATTGATGCATGCGGATTGAATGGTTGTGCAGCAATATTACGAGTTTATGTTGTGAAGTGTGTGTATAACAGTCTATTTCTAAATAGGACAAAATGAAATAAAAAAACTGCGCAATAGGAAACTAAATACTTTTTAGCCGACTTCATAAAATAAGGAGGTTAATCAATTCGACTGTAAATATTTTTTTACCATTCAATTTATATACCTATAACCATAGACTTATAACACCGTTAACGACTGCTATTTGCGGTAACGTTGCTATTTGCGTTAATTGCGTTAACGGCTGCGTTATAATTCTGTGCATATAACCATACGACCTAACTGATAAAAACTTGTATGATCCTGTTACACCAGCATTGTGTATTATATCCAATCAACATAAAATTCTGAAAATTTTTAGGCAGCCTCTATTTTCACAATCTAGATTAAATAGCGCGCTGAGCAAAAAGTTCCACAATATTTAATTAATTATTTATATTTGTACCCATTCCATTACATTAAGAACTTCTTATTTTTTATTTTATTTATTTCAACTTTCTGCACAAATACATGTACAAAGGCGGACTTAATGCCAACGGCATTCTCTACCAGTCAACCTTTGGGTGATGCAGAGATAAGATAGAGCAGGTGCTAAAAGTACAATGACGAAAAGTTTGTATAAATTGGTACAAACTACAAATTTATACAAGGGAAAAAAAAAATAAGAACTTAGTTACTACTTACATACATAAATATAACATACTACGAAAATTATATAATGTAGATACTTAAATAAAATAAATATTGATAGATATTTATATGTAATATAACACATATAGAATATAACACATAATATGTATAAATAAATACAAATGTGAAAATCCTTATCTTAATGTAATGGAATGGGTTGTAAATGGGAGTTTGTAATTACTCTACTTAATAGTTTTCATTTATTTATTCATGAACCATTTTAGAATTGTTTTGGAAGTAAAGAAATATTCTATTTCAATAGAGTTATAATTAGATTGTAATTACTATAATTTAATAATTGTCAGAGCAAAAATAATTAAAATTTCAAGTTCTCTTCTATTTCACAACTACAAAATGATGTCAACTACTCAATTATAATAAACTAGCTGCTCCACACGGCTTCTTCTTCGTAGAAGTCGTTCTCGCGTAAAGTCATTTCCCTCTTTTGGCTCTGTCAAATAAAAAGTAACCTATATCCATGTCCATGCCTTGGAATCACACTATCTCTATACCAAATTTCATCATAATTGGTTCAGCAGTTCAGGAGTGAAAACGTAATAGACAGACACAGACAGATAAAGTTGCTTTCGCATTTATAATTAAAATATGGTAGGAAAATTTCGATATCTCAGTACATTATAAATAGGTACCTGTTATAAAATATCATGCTCACTCTTACATGATTACAATAAATTAATAAAAATGTCAATATTAGTAATATGAATTCATGATTAAATCGGCTAGGCAAGGGAATTAGGGTAAGTTGCAGTAGATAAACGATTTAACCATTTAAAATGTGAGCATCACACAAAAAGCTTCAATAAATATTTGATGATTAACGTTCTGATGAAATATATAAATTAAATAAGTCTTCGGATCCGCTCGTTGAGATTTTTATTGATAGGCGTAATTTATTTGAACGGCACCCGCAGTGTACTTTGGAAGAAATATGAAAGGCATTACAGCAAAAAGGCCTTTCCAAGTTTATGAGCATCTCTTTCGTTGTTCCATAACGTTCGAGATTTCATGGGGAGGCTTAGAAGAGAGCCTCATTTTGTTTTTATGGAAATTTCAAAATATTAATATGCGCTCACTGGTCAATTCATCTTTCATCATAGTTGAAAATATAAGAAAATCGTCATGTGTGAAAAAATTGTTTCATGTAATTCATAAACAAGAAGCCGTGAGACGGTCTCACCCGACTCTAAAACGTTTATTGTGAAAGTGAAAGTTCAATCCAATTGACGTTGTCATTTTTGTTTTATTTCAAACTTTGAACAGATGACCCACCTGACCTAGTGACGTAGTTTAATGCAACAGAGTCACAAACTACAGACACAAGTCTCGCCATAAGCCCCTCTGCACTCTATTTTATAGAGAGGGGCTAAAATGAAAAATTGAAAAAGTTCGGAACTGTTTTGTATTTTTGTTTAATGGTGTACCAATATTCAATCAAATCAGCCTATGGCAGTCCACTGCTGGACGTGGGCCTCTCGCAAAATACGCCACAATACACGATCCTGTGCCTTATCCAGTCACTCCCTGTTTTCGTTTTCAGGTCGTCGTCGGTTCGTCTGGCAGGTCGGTACAGTCCCATCACACCAAACGTGTTATATTGATAATACTCCATTACCAATCATAGCTAAATTAATAAAATTAGACTGGCATTATTTTATATTGGTACTTTTTTTTTGTTTAACGTGAGGGAAAATCCTCATGGATGTTATGCCGGACTCCTACCGACTAAAAAACCTCACGTCACGCCCAACAGCCTGTGGTTGGGAGCCCCGGGGAAGCCCTCGGAAGGATGTCCCAGAATTTTTTTATATAGGTACTGATAATTAAATTTAGACTATTCCCAAGAAACAACACTGCATTTTTTTGAATATTTATGTTTAGGTCAACAGTATAGGTACAAATAATTAGGTAATATAATTATTATAGCACTACAAGTAATTAGACACTCTTTAAAGGTCTGTAGGTTTTAGAATACCTAATATACGTAGGTTTTAGACACTTACAATTCACTAAAGTTATAACCTCAGCCAATAACAGTAACAGCATAATAATTATCCTAGAATATCAATATTCGCATTTTATCGATACCTCCGATATTGGATAGGAGTGCGGTATTCTAGACTAGACTAATTACCCTTTATGCATAGCTGGCTCAAGAGAACTAATTGATGTCTCGACGAATATCACTTAGTCACGTTTCCATTGTCGCGCCATTGTGACGCAGCTTCGTTATATTTGAACTAAAATTGGACTAGACTAGACGAATGAAGAATTAGATGAAATTTTCTTGTCCTAGTTCATAATGATTTGATTGTCTCTATGAGTAGGTAGTTCTAATTATTTTTTGTCCCTTTCCTCTCTTCAACATAATCATTTACCGAATCTATCACAGTGAGTGTTCTGAAGAGCTATACCACTTAATACCATCCGTTCTCGAACAACACGTGCGGGTCATAGGTCCACACGGTCGATAGAATCGTGACGATAATGACCCAACGAGTCTTTTACTTGCTGTACTTACCATAGAAACTTGGAATTCTTGAGCAGGCACGTGTTTTCTCATTCTTTCAACCACGGGCTCCTAAAGGAAAACTTTTCAATATTTAAAACTAGATAGTGCTTGCTGCTCTGCCCACGTTGATTTCTGTTTCCGTTCCCATGGGAATTTATTCCTGGTATAAAAATATTGGTTATTCTGTTTATCTACCCTAAGGTCGAGCCACGGAAACATGTGTACATCTATCCACCCTGAACAAGGTAGATAATTAGACTCCACTTCAGATTATCCTTTCAAAATTTTCCCTTATGTATAGTATGAATAAATTTTTCCCTACTTCCTCTCCGACTCTGCGAACTAATGGGACAGACTCAGGATTAACTATTTTTATTTTCCAACCGTACAACTTTTCGAGAGTAATAACTAATGAGGCAATGAGATTATCCAGACTTTAATCAATCCCTGAAACAAATTTCAGCCAGATCTTTTCCTTTTGCAGATGACTGCCTCGGTGGGGCATTCGGTAGTGTAACCGCTTCCTGCGCGGTCTGTCCGTCCGTATAGTCCGTCGTTGCTCAGTGACACTTATTTTCGGAAGAAAAAGTAGCCTAGATATGTGTTATTCCAGACTATAAAATATATAATATACTAGCGGTACCCTGCCACGCTTCGCTGTGACTTTTTTATGGTGGTTTTATGTACCTATGAGAAATGAGTCCAAAAGCCCAAAGTCCAAAAGTCCAAAACTACAAAGTCTAAAAGTCTAAAAGTCCGATAGTCCAAAAGTCCGATAGTCCAAAAGTCCAAAGTCCAAAAGTTTAAAACTTCAAAGTCTTTAGACTTTGAAGTCTCAAATTCTAAAAGTCCAAATCTCCATAACTCCAAAATTCCAAAACTCCAAAACTCCAAAACTACATAAGTATAATAGTCCAAAAGCCCAAAGTCCAAATGTTTAAAGCTCCAAGAGTCCAAAGCCCAAAACTCCAAAACTCCAACTCAAAAAGTACAAAAGTCCAAAAGTCCAAAAGTCCAATAGTCTAAAAGTCCAAAAGTCCAAAACTCCAAAGTCTAAAAGTCTAAAATTCTAAAAGTCCAAAAGTCCAAAACTCCATAACTCCAAAATTTCAAAAGTCTAAAGTTCAAAACCCCAAAATTCCGAATGTCCAAAAAGTTCAAAAATAACATGCAAAACATAATATACAGGGTGTGGCGTAAATAGTGGTCCAACGTAAAGGGTGTGACATAACAGGTAGTCAACTACAACATACTACAATTTTGTCCGGTTTTGCCCAAGGGTTGCAGAAAAAAAGAACTTTTTATGAAATTCACCCCATTTTTTATAAATTTGGCTGTAGTTTGAAGAAAAATCGTTAGTTTTGAATTTTGATTTCTGTTTATTAAAGCCTAATACATTAGCTAACAAACAATAATATAGTTTGTTTATTTCCATTTCAAACTTGGAAAAAAAAGATAAATTTATCTCAATTTTACCTCAAGTTTTAAAGTATCACTAAAATACAAATGCATTTTAAAAAAAAAAAATGTACTGCACTGTTGCTACCCATTATTTCAAAAATATGCCCGTCTAATACCGATTTCGAAATGGTATCACACTAACAAATATTATTTTTTAAAAGCTGGATATTTCATTTTCATTACAAACTGAAATTTTAATTTCATAGTAGGGAATCAAACTGTTTATAACCACATGGTCTCTACTTATTCGTCTATTGTCGGGCGCCTCGGAAAACTACTCAGAAGGATGTTACAGGATTCCTGACAGACTTTGGTCAACACCTTGGTCCCACTAAGGGTCTGCGGTGTCCTTCCGATTCTTTTTTTTTTTTTTTTTTTTTCTGCAACCCTTGGGCAAAACCGGACAAAATTGTAGTATGTTGTAGTTGACTACCTGTTATGTCACACCCTTTACGTTGGACCACTATTTACGCCACACCCTGTATATTATCTGACCTCTTCATTAGGTAAGTACTCTCTTTTATTGTTCTGAATCCAAGGAGGCCACAATCAAACTTCTCATAAAAAACATTAATCTGGTAGGTACCTTCTAAATAGGTTGTTTAAAATATTTTGTTCTGAAGCTGGCAGAATATAATTAAAAAAAAACGACCAGCGCCATCTATTGGTAAAATCACTTTTTAAAGCTATTTTATTCTTATTGCTGTTATGATAAAAGTGTATAAAGTAGCCTAAAACCATCTCTAAATCCTATTGTATGTCGTGTCCAATTTTGAGCTCAGTCGATTCAGTACATTTTGAGTTTTAAATAGATACGTAAAAGCACACAACATTTTTATATATATATAGATTCCCGTACTTAATTCAGCCAGATCTCTCCATCCCTTAGAGCGTGAAAGGGTAATAAACATCCATACATCCTGACGTATACACAACTACAAACTTTCGTATTTTTATAATATTAGTAAGATAGTAAAACAATAACCAACAGAAACGTGTTCCATATTACTATTTCACTAAGCACAGCGCAAAAAGTATTACGATACAACATCAGCAACGCAAGTAAGATATTGATATCAAGAATCCCCAACACAAACGGCTATATATTAGGGAGTTATCAACAGATAGAAGGAACTATTGTTTTTCGGAACAGACATGATGTTAAAATAAATAAAAGCGTAGGTACAGCACTCGATTTCCTACGTTCCGCCGCTTCCGTTCCACTTTGATGTTACTAGAAATATATATTTCTCGCCTTTGCAAGCTTATAAAAACGTGGAAATAATGATTTAGATGAAGTTTGTTGTGTTGATTTATGAACTTCCCGTGCTTTGTTTCTGCAATAATGATAAAAGCCGTAATATGCCAAGCATTCAAATACAACTATTTGTAAAAATTAGAGATAGAGTCTTGTTAGATCAGTTCAGGCATCTTAGAAAGATTAAGAACTCATAGTAATTAATCAAATCATTCTCCCTTCCCTCCTGAACTCTTTGTTTAGAGTTCCAATACACGTAGTCTTACTGTAAAACAATTTTGACTGCCTTCTCATGCGTGTTCTATCGCGTGTATGTGGATTGTGCTCTGAGGATTGTTTGGTTTGCCCACGGCTATATTCTATTAACGCACCGCTCGCCACAGACAGGGTGTTCAACCTCACACGTTCGAGCACGGTAAGGTCCGATAGGGACTTTCTTTCGCAAACGCTTTAATTGAGCTCCTCAGTTTTCTCGAACGCCTACAGTATGGGCCAATGCTGGACTGCTTTCTCAATGGTACAAAAAAAGACAAATGTTCTGTGTCTAAACAATAAGATAAACATTGAAATCTGAATTAGAATAGCCTTATTTTACCTTATTTGTGGAATTTCTCATAGATGCAATATTTTTGAGTGTTATTTTTGAGTGGAGTACTGCTTCGTAGTACTATTAGTTATTCAGTGGTACTGCTCGTATCTTTAAATGCAATTGTAAGCTCAGATTAAGTAGGTATTTACTTTCCAGTTATTTGCTAGCTATTAATAAATGAATTATTATTGTATTTCAGATAGCTATCACGAACACGGCTGTAATGAATATGAGAGTTTCTCAGAAATGAAATAAATGCGTAGACTGTCCATATCAAAGGAATAAATTCGTGTTTCATGTAAAATATTACATTAAACCAATATTTTCTTAAAATGTAATTACGTTACTATTACTAAGGGGTACAATTTAAATATACAGCATAAGATGAAGGCTGTTTTCATCGTGGAAATCCATCATGCATACTATCTCTACAAATTAGATAGTACAGATGGAAACCTACATACCAAATTCGCTAAGGAAACGCACACTTAGACACCGCTCACAAAGGTCAAGAGTTTTTCATAGTAGTTTTCGATACTAATTTGTGCACGAGTGTGCGTAGCAGAGGGTAGGGGTGAAAAGAAGTACATACATGAGGTCTGTACTATTTTTTTTAACGTGAGGTAAAATCCTTCATGGATGCTATGCCATGGACTCCTACCGACTAAAAAACTTCACGTAACGCACAACAGCACGCGGTTGAGAGACCCGGGGAAGTCCTCGTAAAGATTTCCCAGGATTCCCAACAAAACATGAGATGAAACCTTCTGAAATAATTATTCAAAGCGTCATATTACGTGGCATGTACACCAAATATGATGTACTGCTCGTTCGCCCTAACTTTGCCGTTCGGCTCCATACTAAAGTCGAATTTTTAATTAGACGAAGTAAATTGACAGCAACTAATGTCACTTCTTCATACAATGTTGCGTATTTTCTATGACGAAGTGACATTAGCTACTGTCAATTTACTTCGTCTAATTAACAATTCGGCTATACGCCGCTACGCCAGCGGCAAAGTTAGAGCGAACGGGTAGTATGTACATTTTGCAAATTACTGGTGTCACGTGTTTTAATAACACATTACTTTGAACCATAGATTTAGAATGTACAAGATGAACAGTGTCAAACTGAAGACGAGACCAAAAATGAAAGATCTATGTGTGGGTTAAATAGTGTTGTTGAATGGTCACACCTATGTTATCGATAAAAGTATCTGTATAAATGGATGGAATGGAAATGAAACTTCTAAGCACACAAAGTGCTTAGAAGTTTCATCTCCAACTTCTTGTTTTGGGGAATAAATTGTTAATTTGAATGTAATCGACTATGAAAAAGTAAAAATGGGATTATATGGGGTAACTCGTAATATTAGAAATTCTGTAGTGATTTTACGAATTTTGATTCAGTGTGTGAATGTGAAAATACACTTTTAACATGTAATTTATGGCATCGTACATTGCATTGTTGCCGTACATATATACACGGTGTTTCTTTTAGGGTGTCAAGCCGCCACTAGCTGATAGCAGGGTTCCATACCTATCGATTTAACCCCCATGTATGTTCTACGATTTTTTGTAGTTTTCGAGATATAATGTTCTGCATAATTCCCTATTTTTTATTATCGATTAAAATTTTTACATCTTGTATCAAAGTTAGGAAGGAGATTATTTTGTCCATAATACTGCAATCAATAGGCATTATAATAATAAAAAAATATCCAAGAAAAGTCGTGGACACGTAATTAAAAAAAATTACGAAAAAAAAATTATATCTCGAAAACTACAAACAATCGTAGAACATACATGGGGGTTAAATCGATAGGTATGGAACCCTGCTACCAGCTAGTGGCGGCTTGACACCCTAAAAGAAACACCCAGTATTTTGCCAATTGAATTTGAAATTTTACTAAAAATCCAACTCTTATCGTAATACGAAACCTAGAAACTCATTTATTATTGAACCCTAGTAACAATAAAAGATATTACTCGTAGATTTTATTAAATATATTAACCTCGCCAAATTGACATCGCCACTGATGGAAACTAATGGAAAACCGTGGCGCATCTAGCGAATGGGGGCCATGCTTACAGCACACAAGACTTCTGACAGTAGTCCTCAAGTTGGCGACCCTATGATGTGCCTCTTCACGCTCCGCTTGTAGAACCCGGGATTGTAAAATGAGGGAAACACATGTGCGGGCAGGTCGTTCCAGGATTTTGTAGTTCGACAGAGGAACGATCTTTTGAAACGCTCAGTTCTGGCGAAGATTCTCTCCGCTATATATGAGTGGCACCTCTGCCCGACGTGTTGTTCGGAATCGGAAAGGAGATGGTGGGATCAGGTTGAAGAGCTCTTCAGAACATTCGCCGTGATACATTCAGTAGAAGGCAGCCAAGGACGCTATGGTTCTTTGCTGCGCTAACGGCTCGAGGCTTACCGTCATCTTAGGACAACCTATAATTGATATCGGATAACACGTCTCTGCATAGCGCCAAGCGCGTCCAGTAAGTACCTCGCACAGTCATCCCAAAGGTGAGAACAGTATTCGACGCAGAGGCTAATCTGCGCCTTGTACAGCAAACATCCCGGTGTGGCGTGGAGTACCTTAAGTGAAGTAAAATTATAAAAATTCAACTCAAAAATTTTGGAAATATTATATTAAAATAGGCACAAAACCCTAAAAAAAAAGGTTAAATAACACAGTTCGAGTAAAAATCAATCATTTTTATATTAAATTAAATCCAGATAAGTTTGTTTGTAGCAATGTCACTACTGCTCGTTCGCTCTAACTTTGCCGCTCGGCTCCATACTAAAGTCGAATTTTTAATCATACAAGTTAATTGACAGCAACTAATGTCACTTCTTCATACAATGTTGCTTATGACGAAGTGACATTAGCTACTGTCAATTTACTTCGTCTAATTAACAATTCGGGTATACGCCTCTACGCCAGCGGCAAAGTTAGAGCGAACGGGTAGTATAATGAACTATCGACATCCTTATCGATACCTACCCATGACTATTTTACTGTAAACAGCCCTTTCTATTTCTGCCTTATATATCCTCCAAAAATGCATTTACACATTAAATATTGTGTTATGTATGAAGCAAAATGCATAATCTACGTTATGAGTTGAACTTTCAGTGAAATTTTACATCCAATTTGGCAAAATATGTACGTCAAAAATGGAATGAACGAAGTCACAAATGACCTGTTAAACGAGTCTTTCTTCGTATAATTGCGTTTTGTAATATCCTATTTACACACTAAACACGACAATATTGTTGAAAATATAAAATTTTCTATTTTAATCGTAAGATCACTACAGATTATTGGATATTATGAATAACATAGAGCCGCCATAGGATCCCAGCGGGCTCAGCGATTCAAAATACTGACATATGAGTACACAATTCGCTTTCTCTTTTCCTCTCGAGCTAAGTGCTATGGATAATGAGGTCTCGCTCGCACGCTTTGTATATCTATTGAGAGTAGCGAAAAATTCTAAATCTATGCTTTGAACATAAATCTAAAGTACTTTTGATGCTGACTGTACTCGTACATTATACAAACTTCAATTTGACATAACAAGACAAATTAGAAAGTGATACGTGGGGTTTGTTAATGTGTGTGTAATTATCTTCAATTATGTACTTTAAAAGTTTAATGAGAATTAAATTTGTGTCCTCAAATTTTCGTTAAAATTTTTAAGTAACGGGATGGTAACTCTCCATTTTGCCGTGAGGGTTGTTAAATTTTCGAACCTTTTGATATTTTCGAACTCGAAGCCGTGCTGTATGTTGCATTCCAGTTACAAGAAATGTTGCAATATTTAAAAGTAAAGTAAGACTGGAAGATTATTATGATTGGCAATAAAGTAT
Source organism: Miltochrista miniata (assembly GCA_933228765.1). Classification (NCBI taxonomy): domain Eukaryota; kingdom Metazoa; phylum Arthropoda; class Insecta; order Lepidoptera; family Erebidae; genus Miltochrista; species Miltochrista miniata. The sequence continues at coordinate 20,938,979 of OW121757.1, read as the reverse complement.
CATTCAATCAAATCAGCCTATGGCGATCTACTGCTATAAAAATCTGGTCATTTGCGTTTCTGGTCATATGCGTCGAAAGTTGCTGAACGTGTGCTTCTCCCAATTCACGCTACTACAAACTGTAAATGTTCAAAAATGTTAAACCAAATTTGCGCCTTCTGACACAAAAGAATAGTGTTGTAATTATAGCCATCAAAATATCCCGGTACAAATAAATTCCTACTAATACATAAATACGGAAGTCTGTAACGCTTTTAAGCCCTAATTTTTCTGAACCAATTCTTATTTGCTACAAAGACATAATATTTGCTTACCTTACTAAACCATATTTCTAAAGACATACTGGGAGCAAATATTTTCGAATTGAAAAACACAAATATTTTTATTCTTACAATGGAATCGAACTCTCCAACAAGAGTCGTAATAGACTACCACAGACAAATATTATCCTCCATTCTGCTAAAGTACCTACATACATCTTACATGAGATATAATTTAAAACAGCAAATTAGTATGCTAGCTAATCATAAATTGAACATGGTAAAAGGTATCGGTCTTGAACAGGCATCTCCAGGCAACTCAAAACTGCATGTTCTGGTATCCCGGGCCACAAGCTTTACCAACTAGACATCAAAACCCTACTCACTACCGACAAATTCTCCACCTTATACGTCACTAGCAGACGTCACGCGGTTTCACCCACATAGCTCCCGTTCCCGTGGGAATACGGGAATAATAATATATGATTAGCCTATGTTCACCGGGAATAGCGTAGCTTCCTAATCAAATGGTGGAAGATTTTTTCACAACTTTCCTCTTTATAATATTAGTTTAGATAAGGCGACGTTGGCACCATCTACCGAAACTTAAATTACACACACATTTTACACCTAAATTCTGTACCCAAACACTTCGCCGTGATAGGACCATGTACATTCATTAGGCTTACGAGTAAACATTGTCGCAGGTTAACGGTGAGTAATTGCAAGCTTACTGACAGCCCGTGGTTCCGTATCGACACGCCTTGACTCAACAGTGTGTGTAGTTTAGAGGTGATTTGGGTGGTTTTCCTCTGTACGGCTTTGGCTGGTTTTCTTTCTGATTTATGATCGTAAAGCAACGTGTTGTGATTATTTTGAAATTATCATGACTGGTTTACGTAAGTATTTATGTAATAACTAGCGGACATTCCGCGATTTCACCCGCGAAGCTTCTGTTTCCATTAGACTACGGGAATAAAATATAGCCTGTATTCACCGGGAGGAGTGTTTTCAAATCGGTCCAGTAGTTTCGGAGCATATTCGATGCAAACAAACAAACATTCAAATGTTTCCTCTTTATAATATTAGTATAGATATCAGTTGCCTGATTACTTAGCATAAATTGAAATGGTAATTCTCACTAACAACTGAAATACCAATGAAGGTTCCATCAAATTCGCTTCAGCCGTTAGTAAGATTTTCAAGACAATTGGGCCCAGTCCAAACCCTTGACCTAGAAACTTAGAATTTTCAGGGTAAGCTATCCTTATATATAGTAGTCTACCTATCAGAAAGGATTTTTGGAAATTTCACTATTAAGGTGGCAAAATAAGTGCATGCAAATAGGTGTAACTATTTCAAATATAGCACTCTATCATCAATCTATATTCGATATTCCAGCCCTAACGGTATAAATAGGACATATAAGTTTATCGAAGTAAATCCCGGGCAAAGCCGGGGAGCACAGCTAGTACCTTATATTTCAAATCAGACAATTACTGAAACAAATCTTTCTGAAGCACATTTTTCCATAACCCGTACTGTGGAAATAAGCTTCAGCAGTTCAGATAAAATGTATGTTAGTTCATAAGTCAATATTCCAAAGATAAGAAACTCAGCTCAGTGAACCGAAAATAATTGATTATATAATTTAGCAACAAAGAATAATATTTCACTGTCGCTTCTACCAATCTACTTCGACGGAAACAAATATCTTCAAATATATTATCGTCTAATCTGATGGCCCGGATGCCAAGGTATTTGTTACCGTGATTGTGAAGGTAAAGATTACATTGAAAGTCGCTTGATCTCACTGTTGGTAATCGTAACTAAGATAGCATCGAACATTTACGATTACAATGACACTAGAAAATAGAATGATAGTACAGACAAATGTAGGTTTTAGAATTAAAGCTAACTTTACCAAGTATATTGAATGGTTCAAGTAGCAACTTTAACACATAATGATGTGGTATGTACTTGTATACTATGTAATATGTGCGCACATTTCTTTGACCACACTGCCTGGTCAAAGCAATGATGAGAAATTGGCAGTTTTGTTTAGAAGATTCAAAGATGGTACAGTCAGCATCAGATAGATATGTGCTTCCAAAGTAGTCAAAATTATGTAAAGAATATAAATTCAATTTTAGGTTCGCAGACATAGCATTCAAATAGTTGTAAGCATCCAGAGTGTTCAAAACATCTTCGATGTAAGTTGTCAATATTATGTTAGCTGTTACAGTGTTCATATTAATGTTGTCAAATAGGTCGTTTAATGGTATCTATGCATTCATACTAGTCAAAAATATCTTCACAATTAAAATGTTAGTAATAAATATTTTGTTTCCCTTTTTCCTTGATTATCCATCCTGCTCATTTCGTGCATGACGTAATTGATATGTCTTTTGTTTATTAGAAATTTTGATTATTAGAAAGGAAACATAGTTTAGATATGTTCTAACATCCCTAAATAGAATGGAATTTTCTTTGAAAAGGAAACTCTTTTAAGGAAAATATCATAAATAACAAACTTTAATAAAATTATATTAATGTCACTGAATAATATGTCATGTTGTCTATGTGTATTACATTGCAAATTTAAATGAAATAGTTGTAGGTATTATTTTATTAAATTAGAATGCCTCCATATCATTTAGATGAGCAAACCAAGCATCGTATAATAAATTTACATCGGGAAAATGTTTCTGTTACTGACATAGCCGATGAACTTGGCATAAGCGTGAGTATTTTTTTATTACCAGGATTATTAACATTCTCCTTTTAATTTATATTGCATACAATGTCCGACTAACGATTTTTATAATCTTTTAGAGAAACACTGTATCTCTCTGGATATCGCGCTGGCGTGAAACAGGAGGGATTTCACGCCATGTTACAACAGGTCGTCCGCGTATTAGTAACATCCAACAAGACCGTGCACTGATACAAAATGTGCTAGTGGACCTTTTTGTTAACACTTCCCAATTGGCGACTACTCATAGCATGTCCCAAAGTACAATACGTCGAAGGCTTAAGGAATCCGGCCTCCATAATCGTGTGCCGGCAAAAAAACCTCATTTAACACCCAGGCATAAATCTTTAAGACTCCAATTCGCACTAAGCTATTTAGATTACAATTTTAGTAAGGTTGTTTTTGTTGATGAAAAAGTGTTTTATAACTCTACGCATGGTCGCCTCTCTCTGTGGAGATACAATAATACAAGATATAATGAAGAAAATATCTTGCCCAATAACAGAAGTGGACGCATATCGCTTGGTTTTTGGGGATGGATTTCGGAAGTTGGACCCGGTGAGTTAATCGAAGTTGGTGGGCGTCTAAATGGATTGACTTATAAAGATGTTTTGGTAGAGGTGTTGTTACCCACAGCACAAATATTTTATCCCTTTGAAGAGGCGATAACTTTTATACAAGACGGAAGCTCTGTACATAATTCAAGAGTGGTTCAGGATTATATTTCTGAAAACGGAGAGTTAAATTTTATAACCCTACCTCCCAAAAGCCCAGACCTTAATCCTATTGAGAACGTCTGGGGTAGAATGGTCCAAATGTGGGATCATGAACAGGCTCGCAGTACCGAAAATTTACGGATGCATGTAAATGCAATTTGGGAATCATTGAGGGGAAGTTCATTCTGTTTTAACACAGTTAGATCAATGAGACAACGCCTACTTGATGTAATCAATGCCAACGGTGGTTACACTAGATTCTAAGAAAATATAAGTTCTTTTTTACGGGAACACCCAAAAATTCTGAAATATGTTTTTCCGAATTTCAATATTCCGATGTTCAAAATTCCGAAGATTATAATTCCTAAGAAACAAAGCTCCGAATATTCAAAAGGACGATATTCATTTATCCGAAAGTCGTAAGTACGAATTTTTATTTTTCCTAATTTCATTAGCACGAATAATCAAAAGACCGGACTGTTATTTTCCCGAAAAACATTATTCAGAATTTCAAATATCCGAAAATTCACTGTTAAAGCTTTTTAATAAAGTACGGTCAAGTCTAACTACCGAAGATATTATTTCCCAGTGAGTGGAAGGCAAACAACAAAACAAAAAAAATAACCACGATGGCTAAGGCCGGAGCTCCGCTCCGCTTCGCTTTCGCCTTAGCCTTCTAACCTGACCTATTCAAGTCGAGGTGTTAACCATAATAAGTGAATGATTAACACCCCGACTCGGATAGGTTAGGTTAGAAGGCTAAGGCGGGAGCAAAGCGGAGCGGAGCTCCCGCCTTAGCCTTCGTGGTTATTTTTTTTGTTTTGTCGTTTGCCTTCCACTCACTTGGAAATAATATTTTCGGTAGTTAGACTTGACTATACTTTATTAAAAAAACGGGTGGAATCGGGAACATAAATAATCGTCTTTAATGATAAGTTTTCGGGTTGAAACAGGAACGGGTGGAAACGACATTCACCCTTCGTATTTATGATATTTGGGATTTTTGATAATCGGAGTTCGTATTTATAATATTGCGGATTTTTAATGATTCGGAATTCAACGGTTCGGTTTCTTGAAATTCGGCATTCTGACAGTCGGAATTGTAAACATTCGGAATTTTAAAATTATGACTATTAATAAAAAGGATTTATGAAACATCGGATTTTTGACTTTCGGGATTTCGAATCATTCGGACTTATGAAATTCGGAATTATGAAATTCGTGATTGTGACTTTCGGAATTAAGTTTTTCGTATTAATGTAGTGTACCCCTTTTTTACAACTCGTTGTTTTGATTTATTTTATTTAGATTTTTTTTTATTATACATTATTATATTTATACAGTCAGTGCAATAAATATGCCCCGAAATATTACTAGAAATGGGTAACGCAGCGATTTTTTGCGTTAATATAATAACGTTGACGTAGTTTATGTGAGTTCTTACAAGACTAGCTGTTGCACTAGTTTTAAGCCATCAGATTTTAAATATTCATTTAACACACCTGGTGAGCGAACTAACAATGCACTATGTGTGGCAAGCCTTAGTTTTGAGGAACATGACTCAAAAGGGGATTGTAGCCGGCCTTAATGACTTTTGGCTCTACGGTGCATAGATACCATTAAACGACCTATTTGACAACATTAATATGAACACTGTAACAGCTAACATAATATTGACAACTTACAGCGAAGATGTTTTGAACACTCTGGATGCTTACAACTATTTGAATGCTATGTCTGCGAACATAAAATTGAATTTATATTCTTTACATAATTTTGACTACTTTGGAAGCACATATCTATCTGATGCTGACTGTACCAACTAATTTCGGTTTCGGAATTCGAATCGGAAGTGGGTTTAATATGACGCTAATACGACACTTGCGACTGACAGTCCGGTATCGTCAAAAATGTTTTATTTTACTTACCGTCATAAACTGTTCACTCAACTGAGGACCAGTCACAGCGAAAATGCCTTGCGCATTGATCGCTAACATGTCATTGAGTCAGTAAAGCTACGAGCGCTGCAACTGACATAGATAATGATAATCGAAATAAATCTTACACAAACACAAATTGAATGATCGCTAGATTATTCAGTTAATGCGATCAATCACATGAATGATTTTAACATTCAGGAAACACCGCTGTCGCTATTTCAATATTGGTCAGCGTGATATTAGCTTCACATTAATCGCTAGATGACTGATAATTATGATGTTTGGTCGATATAGGGTCGTCGTGTCATTTTGGTCAATATTTCACACATTAGTGACGTATGTGTTTTATGATGGCAACTCATCTTAGTACTCGTAACATTACAGTGGAAAACGTACTCATCTTAGTAACATTACAGCTGAAAACATTTGAATTAGTCTCTTTGTCCATACTACTTGACAATCAAATCTGAGGCTGTGGGTTAAATTTCCACTAGAAAGAATTTTCATTTTTTGGTAAGCAAAATATCGATTTGTTTTTTATTTGGATACAGAAAAGCGTATTATGAATTTATGTTCCTGTACCTACCTATGTAATTATAGATGAATTTTGTAAAATAGGACCGTGAAAAAATAAGTTCGGCACCCTTACCACTATTGATCTTCGTTACAAAACTAGCTAGTCACACAGATATTAATTTAATAAAAATAAGCTTATCATAGTATTATAATGGTATACCGTATACTACTAGTAAAACTATAGAACATAAGTATAGTTCTCTTGTCGCGAAGTAGTGTTAAGTTGTAACTTAAACAGGTGCTAGTTATCCCAAAGTTATACTAGAGTTTATCAGTCAGCGGTCAAGACATAAACTTAGTACTAACTTGATTGCCCAGTGACTTCGGTTTCAGAATAAGTTGTTCATTGATTTAGCGCCTCTGTGACTCGTGTATGTGTAGAGTGAATGCTATAGTAGTTGATCACTTAACATGTAACTTGGCCGATCTATATACATAAAGGCAGCCGTGACCGACTGATCTATTAACGCAAAGCTTAATGACTGAGCGGTTTGGCTTTGATTTGACATTAGGGGACTGTTATGGCGTAAGCAACTCGTAAATAAAAGCAGACCCCAGACTCAAAATTCAGAAAGGCTTTGAAAGTAACTAGGAAGACTAAGGTGAAGAACATAAAAAGGTAGCCAAACTTGTCACATGTCAGATAAAAAAGTATAGGTAGATCTATCGGCAAAGTGAGTATGTTAGATTCAGAACAACCAAACCGAAAGGTGTCTTTTTTTGTCTGTATGCTTCAAGGCTATGAAGTATGTTCCCAAAACCCTATACTATTACCCTTTTAGTTTTACTTAGTTTAATTCTTAGTGCGACAAATTATTCAAGGCGCATGACAATGTAGTGCGGCGTGATTTGGGAGAAGTCTACGTCCAGCAGTGTTCTGTTAAAGGCTGATTTGATTGTGACGAGATATTTACAGTCCATAATAAAGTTACATACTGATCCAAATACATACAGAAAAAGTATGTCTTAACTATAAAATACAAGACTGACTGTCTAGATGCACAAATAGTTGTACATTAAGAATTTGTCTTAGTGCAGTACTGTTACACAAAGTGAGTACAATAATCACAGAACAAAATTATGTAAGCCAGCGTACTATGACTTGAAAACAATTTCATAAAATTCTCAAGCACAAAAATGCCTTATCAGACCAACTGCTTATTTGCATGAACGGTTCCTGCAAAAATATTTTGTAATCGCTCAAGTTAAGAGGTACTTTTTAATCTTTTCCCCCTTTATTATTTCAAGTTGTGTCTCTAATTCTTCGAATATGCCATTGGAACACAATAATTGCGGGAAGAATAGGGTGAGAAGAAACAGAAAGGAAAATTTTTAATGAAGTCTTGTTGAACCCCACTTTCATCATTTACTTGCCATTCTTTAATAATGTTTTCAAGGGTCCTACACAAATTGGCATTTCGACCCTATTATGACGTCACATGTAATGTGGCGTAATTTAGGAGACCAACATCCAGCCGTGGACTGCCAACGGCTGATTTGATTGATTGATGACGTGAATTTGTAATGGTGAAACTCAGACTTGAAGAATATGTTATTCTTTTAGTGAAACACGTTGTCACGGAACTCATCTGAGACAGTATCATTGTGTTACAAGAACTGCAGTCGCACACATAGCAAAACCGTGTCACATTGCCACTATTACAAGCCGCGTGAAAGTGAGAAAAACGGTTACCATCTTTTGTAATCGCCCACACATAATAATATTAGTTTCCATTTTCATGCTTTATCCGAACACCTAGGTTATTTACTCGAACTTCTTTTTTCATTGTTCAACGTTATAATTTTACTTACGACCTTACCCCGTAGTATGAGTCCATTTGTTTTCAGTTCTTGTTGTAATCAACAACAATAGCCGATTAAAAAGGTTCTAAGTTTTTCCGCGGCGCCACGAGCATACTATAAAAGTATGAAAAGTGTATGAATAAAATTAGTTCAATAAACTATGGCACTTACTTCAATAATCTATCTTCGTTAAGTAAACGGTATTCTAATCTTATTTCATTAATCAGTAGAATATTATTATGTACTACTTATTATTAAAATTAGACTACAAGAAAATGTATGTAAGGTTATTGGTACTAATTTGTGTTTATAGATTTTTTCAGCGTCAGAAACATTAAAGAGTGATAATGTTTTAGAAGAAGCCTTAAACCGATTTACATATTTTAGAAAAATATTGAAAGATTTATCTCATTTCTTCTATACATATTTAAAATTTCATAGTCACTAAGTAAAGGATATTTACCATGGCTCATCTAATAGTGCCTTAATATCGGAAAGACTCAAGTATTTTACGGTAGGTATTCTGTATTTACAACTTCTATCTTTTGAAAGTAAAGGCCTAAAATGTACAATTTAATATCTCAAGTCAATGTCATATATCATTGAATTCCGTCTAGCTTGATCAACAGAATTTTACTACCTGACCAAACTGCTGATCATTTGAATACCAAGAACTGCTCAAAATATTGTTAGCAAAATACCAGAACGTGCATACAAGCAGTTCTGGTTTTACTATGATACAAGTGTCGTTTTATTACAGACGTTCACATTCCAGGTATTGCAATTTGGGTGGTTTTATTTTAACGAAACAACAAAATAACATTCTGAAAACCTACCTATAGCCAAAATGTTATTTTTCTACTTGATTTAAGTACATCGTATATGCAAAGTTTCATTTCATTGGATAGTGGAAACTGGTCAATGAATTAATTGTCAGGGAGGATTGTCAGGAAGTCAGTAATAAAAATACTTACTCCAAAAAATGATTATAATCCCCACATTTCGCGTCCGGCACATTCAAGCACGATCAGATCCGATGGGCTATCGTCTGCGCACGGTTAGATTTTTGAACGATCTCGCTGCCTCGATTTTCCCATACTCCTACAGTACGGGGTTCTTAAACAGTTGTTTTAGAAGGTTTTTGCAGGGTTGACACCGTGAGTGTTGCGCCGCTGGCGTGGCCAACGTTCATAGGCTACACGATGACAACTTTCCAACAGGTGGGCCGTTAGCTTGTCTGCCACCTTCGTGGTATAAAAATAAACTTTCCAAGTGAAACTCGGTGACAATTTTTTTTATCATCTTTCATAACTACATGCCTTCAACTTATTTCTATTGCCTAAAGTATTGTAATCATCGGTCTAGTATAAACCTCAGTTTCTCATGTTTGCGTGTGAACCGCATTCGGACGTATCCTCTAGTTAATTACTTTCACTTGACACCTGCCTTCGTGCCACTACCTGTTACTTAATTGACAGTGGAACGGCTTGACAACCAAAGCTAGGGAACGGATTTACCGCTGAATATTCCCGTATAATGTCTGGCATCGAGCTATTGTAAAACACGTTTAGTTAAAATTTGTAAAGAACTATTTTTACTGAATTGAAATAGCTTTAGTATTATATACAAGAATATCGACTTGATAACTGAGTATTTGAATAATTTAGATTTTAAATAAATAAATGGTTTAAAAAACCCTATAAAAATACGCTTTTATAATGCACGAAAAAACCAAAAATAAATTATGGATCGTTCAAGTTGCCTCTATTTCTGGGCTGAAGTGTAAACTATGTGCTTTCAGTTATAATATTTGATTGTAAAAGCGTGGGGCGCTGGAACAGGAAAGACTTTCCTGGCGGAAGCTGCATGATGTCTTGTCAGATTAAGGATAAGGTCACATTTATATAAGCGTGTTTTTCTCGTGTTTTTAAACTATTAATTTACACTGTCACGCTTTTATATATCTATTGTGACTTTTGCTATTAGTAATATCATTTTAAATTTCGGAAATGTGTTAACGATGATAGGCTTTAATTGAAATGCATAACATACTTACTTGAAAAGTAAAGTAGTTAATCACGCCTACGCATTTTCAACACCCACTTTTGCCAGTTTTTCGTGACGCCCGCGTAATAGGAGCAAACCTATTACTGTTACGAATCTCTATTAGATAATTCATAGGTAGGTCCTTAAAGTATCGGCATTCCGAGATATTTAGTACAATATGTAGTAATCACGTAATAGGAATACAAACGCATATATCCCCAAGCGGGTTTTTAACCGTAACCAAAGATATCTCGTTCTCGAACAAGAACTCTACATTTTGCCACTTTTAACGTATTCCTTTCATGTATCTACTTAATTGCCTCAAAGAAGAGGCGTTGTTCCCTTTGGCAGCATAAACGTTATGCTCTTGTGCGGCCTCATGCAGCTTTCGCCAGGATTTTTATTATATAAGGATTAGTATTAGTAGGAATTTGCTTACAAAAAAGTCTTTCTTGTTCTAGCGCCCCACGCTTTTACAATCAAATATTATAACTAAAAGCACATAGTTTACACTTCAGCCCAGAAATAGAGGCAACTTGAACGATCCATAATTTATTTTTGGTTTTTTCGTGCATTATAAAAGCGTATTTTTATAGGGTTTTTTAAACCATTTATTTATTTTATACTTTTTAGTCACAACATTTATACCTTAACTAGCTGTTCCCTGCGGCTTCCTCCGCGTAGAAGTCGTTATCGCATAAAATCATTACCCTCCTTTCGTGCAGTCAGTTAAAAAGTAGCCTATGTCCTTCCCTTAAACTCAAACTATCTTTATAACAAATTTCATCAACATCTGTTCAGTGATTTAGGCGTGAAAACGTAACAGACAGACAGACAGAGTTACTTTCGCATTTATAATATTAGAATTTCTGTATTACATGGTGTTTTGTCTGAGTTCGACTAATGTGAAAATATTTCATTATTACTCTAATACCTTCATATACATTTTCTGCAGGTACCTATGTCAATATTTACACTCAATATTAACTTCAATATATAAATGGTTTGTTATAACCTTAAACCCTAATCGTGGTCTAAGTTCATTACACGACTTTTCTAACAAATCCAAACCAAAGCCTGGTCAAAGTTCAGTACAAGATTTTTCTGACGAATCCAAAAACAGATAAGTATAATACGATATTCCATCATGAAGTTCCAGTGCATATCTTCCGGCTCCATCATCAGATCAGTTCGACAGTACCATATTATTGTATTGTCAGCAGAACTATATACAGCTGCCAATTTTCATAACGCTACGATCCTTGGAAGCTGGTTAAATTAGCTACCTTAGATTCCACTTTTTCCATCGAAGTTTCAGTGCCTATCTTCCGGCGCCATCATCATATCAGTTTGATAGTACCATATTATTGTATTGTCATCAGAACTACATACAGCTGCCAATTTTCATGACGCTACGATCCTTGGAAGCTGGTTAAATTAGCTACCTTAGATTCCACTTGTTTTCTGTGCCTATCTTCCAGCTCCATCATCATATCAGTTCGACAGTACCATATTATTGTATTGTCATCAGAACTACAAACAGCTGCCAATTTTCATGACGCTACGATCCTTGGAAGCTGGTTAAATTAGCTACCTTAAATTCCACTTTTTCCATCGAAGTTTCAGTGCCTATCTTCCGGCTTCATCATCATATTAGTTTGATAGTACCATATTATTGTATTGTCATCAGAACTTCATACAGCTGCTAATTTTCATGACGCTACGATCCTTGGAAGCTGGTTAAATTAGCTACCTTAGATTCCACTTGTTTTCTGTGCCTATCTTCCGGCTCCATCGTTATATCAGTTTGACAGTACCATATTATTGTATTGTCATCAGAACTACATACATCTACCAATTTTCTAGACGCTACGATCCTTGGAAGATGGTTAAGTTAGTATCCTTAGATTCCATTACATTGTTAGTTACATACACGACGACCTAATAAAAGCTTATTAATAAAAATAGAGGGTTTAGAGAATTTAACTAATTGAACACATTATGTAGACGCCGAATAAGGCAAAGATCCTACAGAACTTAAACTATGGGTGTGTCACAGAGTTCGATATTTGCGCCGTTCTATTCCTGATTTACATTAATACTGTGACTTCTAATCAACATTTTTCAACGAGTGCGGTGATGATTCACCCCCTATCCTGCCGAAGGTTAATTCAGGAATATACTAAAAACACGTCAGCTATTAGAGCCTGCAATTCAAATTTTCTTATCTTTGTCTGTAGTTTTAAAGCAGCAGCCTAACACTGTAAATCTTTATCCACTCAGTGTCACCCTGAGCTCTGGAAAGGAATAGAACATAGACTATCAATATAATTTCGATTAAGTTTTTGGGTCCCATACCCATACCTTAACCAGAAACCTTTGTTGTCCATCCGGTCGTCGGTCTGTCTGTCATGAACCTTTACATTACAACCGCGTGAAGGTATTGGTTGAAATTAAAAGTATACTATCAAGACTACAGTTCCTTGTTGTAAAAACGTTAAACTTATAAGTTTACGCGAAGAAAGGGGCCGTTTATAATGCAAGAATGTACCTATTCATTTAGACATTCCCAATATCTTTCAAATCAGAGTCGAGAACAAAAAACTGAGATTCACAGCAAGCCTACTGATACTACTGAAATTTTACACTTAGTTTGGTGTGGCTAGCTCATTTCCTTTGTCGTAATTCATTACAGAGCGGCACGGTGACCGAGAAATTAGTGATATCAAATTCGCCGGCAACCCTCTCTCCTATTTACTCTAGGGAAATTTAATTTCAGATTCGATTAAAAGAAGATTAAGATGAATTAAAAATGGGTCTTGTCAAAAATTCTTGGTTAAATTTGAGCATCTACTGAAGTTGGCTAATCCCCATTTAATACAAAAGCAATTTTGCACGAACGATTCAACGGATTTTTATTTATGAAACAGTGACATTTGTGGAAGAACAAAGCACTTGACGGTGTTGCGAGATGCTCTATTCAATACTAGATGGCGCCAGCGGCTATACTGGCATGGAATTACTGGTCTAGTTCTCGCATCCCATGGAAACTTATTCCGAGAAGAAAAATAGATTTAGCTAGATTCGTTCAGGCGTTAGTGCATAAACTGTAACAAATGTCCATACATATTCACATACATGCTTTCAAATTATCACATTTATAGTAAAAGTAAGGGTTTATTCACTGATACATTAGTTAGTTCTTATAGATAGTATAATTATACATTGTGTAAAAAAATTTTAAAGGCTTGAACATTCGTTGCGCATATTTTCACAAAACAAATTACTAAATGATTATACTAAGACTGTATATTGTTATTGTAATAACTTTAAGTTTCAATATCAAAATCAAATAATGTAAAGAGAGCAGCATAACAGTACCTACACCTCAACAATTTCTATCATAAATAAATAATAATAATAAGAAATATTGTGGGACATTTTTTTGATGATTTTCCCTATTCCCACAGTATTACCGTGTAGTCCTGTCAGTAGTACTACTGGGAATTTTATTCCCATTATAATTATCCTCAATTCGTAGATCAAAGTAAAAGGAATACCTTTGAACGGCGCAGTGGTGAGAGACATTAGTACTAATAGCATCTAATAAGATTATTTGCCAATAAACATTTAGTCATCTTTATGCTGAAACTAAAATTGTAATAAGCAGGTGTGGTTCGTGAAAATGGTTTCATTTAAATAGATTTATGCCGTAAGGGATGGGCAGAGCTTTCTTATATATAACTAGCTGAACCCGCAACTTCGTTTACGTCACATAAGGTGTATGAATGGAGAGGTATTTCTTCAGCAGACTCATCAACCCAGCGTGTGAAACTGCCCTGTTTGTCGGCGCGGACTGAATTGTTTTAAAATAGCCTTATTCATTAAGCTTTTTTATGATTAAGCTAGCGTGCCAGTTTAGATTTACTCATTTTTAGATTCATATGTCTATGTACGATTCTATAAAGTGATATAACTTTTTTATTTATAAACCAATTGACATGAATTAAACGCTAAATGTTAAGTGGAGCAAACCTCAACACAATAAAAAAAACCGCATTCGATCGGTTAAGCGGTAACTGAGAGTAGCTTGCACAACCGTACAGACAAACAGACATACAGACAAACAGACAAAAATTCTAAAAATCATTGTTTTGGATTCTATTGCGTTCCTAAAGCCCCCCTATAATATTTTTTCTTATTTATCTTCCATGTACAGACAGCGACTTGTTACGATTTTATTATATGTATTGATATTGATTGATTGATATTGATTGATTGATGTATTGATTAAGCCAACACGCTTGTTTAGATTTACACTCTCATTCAAAGAAACCGCTACAATAAAAATTTTAAACATATCTGATTCTTAAAAGTGTTATAACTTTTTTATTTATAAACCGATTGACATGAATTAAACGCTAAATATTAAGTGGAGCAAACCTCAACACAATAAAAAAACCGCATTGCAATCGGTTAAGCGGTTACTGAGATTAGCGTGCACAACCGTACAGACAAACAGACATACAGACAAAAATTCTAAAAATCATTGTTTTGGGTTCTATTGCGTTCATAAAGACCCCCTATAATGTTTTTTCTTATTTATCTTCCGTGTACAGACAGCGACCTGTTATGATTTTATTATATGTATTGATAATATACCCACATTACACCATTTGTTTTTATGTCATGTAATATGCGGTGACCGTTTTGCTTCCTTGAAATGAATAGGTGCTGGATATGATTATACCCGCCGTTTAAAATTTCGTGTCGCATATAAGGCCGTCAATTTAGCTTAAACGGCTGTTATGCAACTAGCAACCCGGTTAAACGGCTTAACGTGTCTTACGAAGAATGTAAACGCTCATAAATGGATGTCACAAATTTTAAACCCATTTAAAATTGGAGGATCTATGTTAATAAATTATTTACATTGCATCTGAATTAATTATAATTTTGTCCCAGCATGATAATTTTAATCGGAGCAAAACGATTGGACGAGAGGATTGCATATTAATAAGTTCAATTTGGATGTTCAGCGGTATTTCAACAGAATTGATTAAGTTGCACTTACAAATCTTTATTTTCGTCAGTCTATTAATATTGAAGCTTGCCTGAAACTCAGTACTGAATACGAATGTACATTTATCCATCGCTATTTACAGTGCTCAAGCATAAAAGATGATTATGGATTATATTAAGTGTATAGTTGAAGGTGAAGTCACATGGGCGAGAAGATAAAACAAATTGACGGTAGATATAGACCGAGATGAATATGTCCGAGTTTAAATTGAATTACTTTAATTGTAAAATGAAAAGAGGAATGAAAGGGGCAAAATCGCATGAAGATCTGCTAGAGTTGTTGCTGTCCGAGTATAATTTCCTTCGGGAAACTGTGAAGCTAGTTCCTGGAGATAGTTAACGAGTGGGTTATCTTTCAGGAAACGCTAAAGTTATGTTCCTGTCCAAAAGTTCCAGCGGTCACTCGTTGCGATCTCTTCGTGTCGTTTTGTGAAAATATCTTGGAAATCTGTAACTGAAAAAATATTTGTATAAGATGTAAGTATACAGCTAACATTGGAGTGTTATATATTACAAAAATAAATATTCCAAAAATGGAGTTTTGGAATATTTATTTTTGTAATTTGCAAGAAGCATGAAAATGTAAACGAGTAGTAAAAAGCATGTCTAGAGCTCCTTTTTAGGATTCCGTAGCCAAATGGCAAACGGAACCCTTATAAATTCGTCATGTCTGTCTGTCTGTCCGTCCGTATGTCACAGCCACTTTTCTCCGAAACTATTAAGCTTATGCTGTTGAAACTTGGTAAGTAGATGTATTCTGTAAACCGCATTTAGATTTTTACATAAAACTAGAAAAAAAAGCAGTAACTTTTGGGGGTCCCCACTCAGAACTGAAACTCAAAATTTTCTTTTTTCACCCATACGTGGGGTATCTATAGATAGGTCTTCAAAAATTCTATTGATGTTTCTAACATCATTTTTTTGTAAACTGAATAGGTTGCGCAAGAGACCAAAGTGGAAAAATATGTATGGCACCCCCCCCCCTTCCCCGTCCCCCTCTAACTTCTAAACTAAGAGAATGATAAATCTAAAAAAAAATATATAATGTACATTGCTATAATAACTTCCAATGAAAATTATTTAGAACGAGATCTAGTAAGAAGTTTTCTTTAAAACGTCATAAACCGCAATTTTCGCCTGAAAAATCAGTACCGCAGCGAACGTGAAACATCAATCAATGTTACAACGAACTACAAGAACTTTTATACTACTTTTATGTTATAGTACTTGCTACTACGGAACCCTTCATGGGCGAGTCCGACTCGCACTTGGCCAGTTTTTTTTATTTTACAAAGGGACAGTATTAAATATTCTCAGGTATATTTCATAGTAGCAAAACTCGTAATAAATATTATAGCCTGGACAGCTCTTCCAAATACTCCTGTCTTATCCATCCAAGGAACAACGATTTTACCCCTTCAATCAAAATCGGTACCGTCCTTATTCAGTGAGCCAACTCGTGCATTACCGATATTGCCAACCAGAACCAATCTTCTTTATGTGATACGTTGAGATACAGCATGAAAAGCTGAAGGCTTTCAGAAAAGGAGAAGAGAGAAATAAAAAGATGGAATTAAAATTTCAATTGATGGTATATTATAATTTAAACTCGGGGTCGTGGTAATTTCGAGCAGCAAGTGCGGTTTTCGAAGGCCTTCACAGGGTTCCGACTTATCTTAGTTTTTGCCTTCCTTGAGAATGCTGCAGTTGTTGATGTAGCCGTGCCGTCCACAACTTCGGCTGGCACGGTGTTTTCAACCCGGAGAGTAAGATATCTCCTGTAGCCCGTAGGGTAAAAGGTTCTCGTCGAACTCGAAGGGTGGATCTCTGGATCCCGTAGGCTGGACGTTCCTGCTTGGAACCCGCAGGGTGGATCTTGACAACCCGTATGGTGGACCCTGGAATGTTCCAGATGACGGGTTAGCTGGAACCCTTTTTCCCGCCCATTGCTAAGACAGCCGATCCCTGTTAGCATTTCAGGAGTCGGGTGCCTTACAATGTTTGCTTGTATTCTACTTTCACAGAGACATTTTTTCACACCCCTGTAATCTACCCTCCCATAACAGGGTTGACCAACAGCCGTTAATTTTCACTGTTTTAAAAATCTAGATTCATTATAAATAATTTGACTCACCCAATGATGGGGTTATTGACGCTCGCAGCTAAATCGCTGATCACTTTGGGAGCACCTGGCTCCTAACAATATTTTTTCACTTTGAAATTATACTCTGATGCACCTACGCCTTCGCGACTAGTGACTTTACATTATTTGAGTAATGGGGGCTTCGAAATTCGCGCGCGGTTGTTTTTATATTTTTGTACAGCGCCTCTAGCGGCACCACTCGAAACTACTAAACGTCAAGACCGCTTTTTAAATACGAATGAGGCTTCCGCCGTTGCGACAATAACTCGGTAGATGGCGCTTTCATTTATTAATCTACGTTTTCATTTTAAAACCCCTAATGTTGAACCCCTAATTGCACCCGTTGTTCCACAACGTTACATACTCCCCCTCCCCGGTGAGCGTTTGACGTACCCTAACGCGTCAAACGCTGCGTTCGTCCTCGAACGCCCCTAACACAATACCTAATACTCGTCTATGTGTGTGTGTATGTTAGTGTGTTGTGTGAATGAGATGATGCTGGGTGTAGCGAAGAGTCGGCCTTAACTTTAATGAAACCAACTCGCAGGATGTATTAAGGTGATTCTGAAGGATCTTATAGGACAGAAAGAGAAAAGACGTATTTGAGGCTTTGGGTTGAAGGTTCAGGTAATACGCACCGCCTGAAAGTGGGGTGTGTATAATAAGGCTTTTTGCTGAAGGCTGGGATTTATACAACCGTCCCAGAGAAGAACATCCTACTAGGGCTAGTGTAGCACTTCCGACTCATAGGATGGACTATCCCCCAGGGCAAGCCTCTAGCTTCCGAGTGGTAGGAGTAGCCATATGACGAAAATAAACATAACGGTGATCTACACCTACGACTGTTAGGGCAAGACAAATGCTGCCAAATAAAAGTACCATAATTCTGTTCGGGTAAGCCTCATGCTTCCTCGTAACAGTAACAAACCTACACCATAATTCTGTTAGGGCAAGACCATGCTGCCAACTAACAGTAAACGACGAACTCTGTTAGGGATAGACTCATGCTTCCAACTAACAGAAAACTCCCAACCAAACCAAGAAACAGAAAAGTGATAGAAAATAATTTACTTGCAGAATCCTCCGTGATGCTAATTTACCCCTATGTCCCCATGACGAACACGGCATGTGTTTGTCACGTTGTTCTGTGTACTTATTTGAAAGTCGTGTGTAGTGTGTAGTGTCCCTATCTAATTGCTAGGCTATTTAGCCCTTTAACCAAATAAAATCAAAAAACCAAGTGCATATTCGCAATCTTAGTATCAATAACAAAAGACAAATGCTTATTCTCAACTTTAGTAGAAGAATGTTGACTATGACTATTATGTCAACCTTAATAAATGACGAAGATCATTGATCTTTGGCCATTCTGCCAAATATCTAAACAAAATATGGTGCCCTTGTTTGCCACCATGTCAGTGTAAAATGTATTTAAATAAATAATGTGTATGTATGTACGTATGAAATCTCCCCTGTGCAAGTTTTATTTTGTTTGCGCGTAAGCTGCTGACGTAATCGTGTTGATGCAAACGTGTTATTCATCGTTGCATCTAAGGCCAGTGTCACACTATGTAAACAAACAAAAAAAAAACTGCTTGTTGAGTGTTTGGAATTTTGTGTGAAGATAATTGTGATGAATATGTAATGACTATATCTTACTTAATTATTATGTAAGTGTAAATGTGAAACTTCCGTATGATCATATGTATGCGTGTAACCTGACACGAGATGTGGTACCTATATGTGCCACCTATGTACTAAAGTTATATGACGGTGTGCTAACACCCTTATATTTTCCAAAAAAATAATTATCAAAACCTATTGTGTAACTGTACTGATGTACTATATAACCTATTAGTAAATGCCTCTTAATGAAGTCTTAGTGTGGTACATTATGTGCCACCGTTGAACCAGGTTCCTCTCCCCGGATCTTAACTTCATATGCAAGTTCCGCTTTTGGAAGCGATGTGAAATTTGATTTGAATGCCATTGTACTGACTATTTCAATTACTCTAGCCGGGAATCTTTAGTGATGATGATTATTTACCAATGTATAGTGTATTTATCTGCTACTTATTTTACATGAAAAGTTAATTTTATGTAAACAACGAATGTTCGCTATATTCGCTAACGAATTCTGTTGTAGTGAACGACGGCCCTTATCGTTGTCTGTTTACGTCTTGTTGAATGTTAAGGAATGTGAATATTTTTCGATCCACCCGCCGAATAACGAAAAATAAATTCTACTTTTTAGGGTTCGTTGAACCGAATTATAAATTGAACCTTTATAAAACTTAGTATTTGCTTTAGGAAATACTTAAGTTTGGAAATAGTACCTTTTAGGGTTCCTTCACTCAATTAATAGATTGGATCCTTCTAGAAATTAATTGTCTGTCTGTCTGTCTGTGTTTAAGTGTAATCTAATCCTAAGCAGTGAGTAGTGAAAGTGAAGTGTGTGATGATGGGTTGATGAAATTAACTAAGTGTTTTACAGCTTTACTCGAATAATGCAATTTTCGACGCTGCTATTATTTTTATTGAAATGTAACTATTCACACGAACGTACTACGAGTTAATTGTATTTTAACTCGTACCACTAATTTTTTCTTTAAATCGTTCCTTACTACTACGGAACCCTTAATTATTCTGAACTGTGTCAAAGACGATTCGCACTTGGACGGTTCTTGAAATAAACTATATGGTAGTAACCAACCTTTTATGTAAATTGTTCCTCACCACTACGGAACCCTTGAATATTTCGAATTGTTTGAAAACCGATTCGTACTTGGACGATTCTGGAAATGTTTTGTATGAGACTGTTGGTGCCCGGAGTGTATTATATTCACTTCCACCCACAGTTTATATGGAAAAAAAAATTTCTTCTACTATCGAGCTAGTAATTCAACTTACTCGTAAACGTTATGAAAGCAACATCTGCCGTTGTTTATTTGGAACACGAATCAAAGTTAATAGTTTATAATTGTTCTTTGGCAAGAATGTATTCACTGCGTGATCTACGTTTGGAATGTTTTTTCTTACAGTTGTACTTCAGTGTATCAGAATTCGACGTAATTCGAAAAGTGAAACAATTATGAATCTTTTAAAATTTACGTGAAGTGAAATTTGTAAAATTTTTGTTCTACCGTTTTACTAGAGTGAAATTTCAATAGGGATTGTCACCCAGAAGTGTGATTATCGGCTGTTGGTCTCGCTGTAAATTCACATATGGGAAATACAACAAAATAATACACAAATTGAGGCGGTTTGACGCCGTACAAAATAAAAACTGTGGTGGTGATATCCTGTGACTACTTTTTACGATGAATATAGGCAATACAAATCACTTACTAATATTAATGTAAGCGTTTCAAATGTGAAGTTTTACTTCAGACTTTAATAAAGTAATATTTAAAATTGGAACAAAACAAAAAAAACTGTTACTTTAAATTTAATTAAAATTTTTCCACCATAAAATAAATACGTGAGGGTGTGAAAAATAAAATGGGGACCGTTAAAATTTTGAAAAATTACAATTTATGTTGAGAAAAATTCAAATTTTGCCTTGTTCTTGTTTATGCCGAAATCTGTCTAAAATCACTAAAAAAACACACAAAATAAGCCGGAAAGAACAAGTTGGCAGCAGAGGTCAGGAGAGCCAAATTCCTGGGTAGTTGTAATAATTTGGAGGGAAACTACCCCGCTAACGGGCACTCTTAAGACTATTTTACACAAATTGAATAATCTTATAATTATGACCTCCGACTCCCGTCGGAAACCGCTTTCTCGCTACCCGAAACCACGATGTGGGCGCCACTGAAAAGCTGAAGGCTTTCAGAAAAGGAGAAGAGAGAAATAAAAAGATGGAATTAAAATTTCAATTGATGGTATATTATAATTTAAACTCGGGGTCGTGGTAATTTCGAGCAGCAAGTGCGGTTTTCGAAGGCCTTCACAGGGTTCCGACTTATCTTAGTTTTTGCCTTCCTTGAGAATGCTGCAGTTGTTGATGTAGCCGTGCCGTCCACAACTTCGGCTGGCACGGTGTTTTCAACCCGGAGAGTAAGATATCTCCTGTAGCCCGTAGGGTAAAAGGTTCTCGTCGAACTCGAAGGGTGGATCTCTGGATCCCGTAGGCTGGACGTTCCTGCTTGGAACCCGCAGGGTGGATCTTGACAACCCGTATGGTGGACCCTGGAATGTTCCAGATGACGGGTTAGCTGGAACCCTTTTTCCCGCCCATTGCTAAGACAGCCGATCCCTGTTAGCATTTCAGGAGTCGGGTGCCTTACAATGTTTGCTTGTATTCTACTTTCACAGAGACATTTTTTCACACCCCTGTAATCTACCCTCCCATAACAGGGTTGACCAACAGCCGTTAATTTTCACTGTTTTAAAAATCTAGATTCATTATAAATAATTTGACTCACCCAATGATGGGGTTATTGACGCTCGCAGCTAAATCGCTGATCACTTTGGGAGCACCTGGCTCCTAACAATATTTTTTCACTTTGAAATTATACTCTGATGCACCTACGCCTTCGCGACTAGTGACTTTACATTATTTGAGTAATGGGGGCTTCGAAATTCGCGCGCGGTTGTTTTTATATTTTTGTACAGCGCCTCTAGCGGCACCACTCGAAACTACTAAACGTCAAGACCGCTTTTTAAATACGAATGAGGCTTCCGCCGTTGCGACAATAACTCGGTAGATGGCGCTTTCATTTATTAATCTACGTTTTCATTTTAAAACCCCTAATGTTGAACCCCTAATTGCACCCGTTGTTCCACAACGTTACAAGCAGCTATTTGAGACTTCCAGACAGTCAAATATATGATAGGATTGATTTATTTATTTTTGTGAGATTTGAACTTATATTAGTGCTTGAATTCTGTTATCTACTGCTAACGTTGGGAGCCCCGGGCAAGCCCTCAGAAGGATAAGCCCAGGACTCCTAACAGATCTACGGCTACCACTGCGGCCTCACCAAGGAGGGGGGGGGGGAGGTACGGGTGCTATCCCGTGTCTTTGGGGGGATTGTTCGGGTGGTATCACTCTTAGAGATTTGGACTTGCGAGTATTAAATCAACATTTTGACCGCTCTCTTCGAAAAAAAAATCACAATTGAACATGCTGTGATCGTATTCGTCTACTTTTCATAATTGGTTACAAATACGTTCAGTTATTCAGTATTAATAAGTTCAAACTTAAATAGCTTGTTAGGTACCTGGCTATTTCTACTTTTTGCGTTTCTCATCGTCACCTTCATGGTAAATTTTAAATACTGATTATTTCAACTATTTTTGTGAACAAACACAAAGCGATCGGTAAGATAAGTAACATATACAACTCAACAAGTTAAATTGTGAGTCAGATTTGGAAGAATAACGTTTTGAATTATTAGATCCCACGTAGGTGACGTGACGATCCACGAAGGTGACGCAGTAGCTTTACAGACATTATTAATCATTATTTAAATACTAGCTGATGCGCGCGGCTTCGCCCGCGTGAAATTCGGTACCCGTTCCCGCTTCCCGTGGGAACATTTTCCCGGGATGAAAAGTAGCCTATGTGTTATTCCAGACTATATGCTATTTCTGTACCAAATTTCAGCCCAATCCGTTCAGCCGTTAGAGCGTGATTGAGTAACAAACATCCAAACATCTAAACATCCAAACATCTTCACAAACTTTCACATATTTAAATATTAATATAAGTTAATATGTTCATTCGGCAGTTATATAGTAACAGCTAGTTAACTAAAAACAATTACCAGGTCCTATACACATGCTTTTGACGTAAAAGTTATTTTGGAACCATATAACGCAGTACATCTCTTTGGCACAAAGTAGCAATTTATCAGTTATCTAGATCCCATAGCATAAGCTTATATTGTCTTAATTTGGGCTAGCTAGATAGATAATGTTGTGTGAGATTGTCCGTACCTGGCTACTTATAATGGAAGCACTCTGCGGCTGGACTATCGGCTCACCGAACTCGAGGTAGAACTGGGTCGCATAAACTAGCACATACTGGGGTTGTGCGGAGGCCGAAGAAAGGGGGAGGACACGCTAATTCTTGCGTCGGGTGACCTATTCTACTTTCGGGAAGGTGATGGAAGACATTCTTCCGAGAGCGGTGTCGGCTTTATGGTGAAAAAGGACCTTGTTAGCAGCATTGTGGAGATCAGCAGTGTTTCGTCTCGGGTAGCATACGTAATACTGAGACTCACCAACAGGTACTCCCTGAAGGTGATTCAGGTGTACCTATGCCCCGACTTCGAGAAGCACTGACGAGGCAGTTGAGACTGTGTACGAGGACGTGGTGAAAGCATTACAATGTACTGCCAAGACTCACTACAATGTTGTGATGCGGGACTTCAATGCCAAAATGAGAGTACAAGAACGCCGTGAAACGAAAATCGGACCCTTTGGTGTGGGGCGTAGAAATGACCGGCGGCGTATGCTTATCAACTTTCTTTATTTATTTATTTATTTATTGGTTTTGTACACACAATTAAAAACAAAAGAAATCATATGGAATATTGTACAAGGCACTACTTATTTCTAATGAAATCTCTTTCAGTAGGCCTTTCTTGAGGCTCAGGGGCTCTTCTTGATGAACTCATTCTTTAAGAAGAAGCCCCATAGAAGGTGGACTTGGCGAAGCCTCGACAAGGTCACAAGGAACGAGATAGACTTCATCATGTCGGACAAGAGGTGTATATTTAAAGATGTCTCAGTGATCAACAGGTTTAATACCAGAAGTGATCACCAACTCGTCCGAGCATCTCTGAATTTAGACTTCCGCGCCGAAAGGGCCCGGATGATGAAGCCTACTCTCCGACCTACTGCGCTCCAAATAGCTTTGTGTGCAAAGAAGTGTCAATTGTAGTTTCAAAATCGTTTCGATCTGCTGGAAACCACTGGCATCGATCACGATAAGGCCGACACTGTAGTCAGGACGCTATAACAAGTCTCCCGAAGGTTTCTGTTTGGAAAAAGCAAAAATAGGTGTTCCAAGCTTTCGCCCGAGACTCTCAAGCTCATGAGAATCAGACGGCAAACGCCATCTATCCATACGTCTTCGTCATACCAGAGAGATTTAAACATCAAAATCCGAAAGCTAATACGATGCGACCTCAGACGTTATAACACCAACATCGTCGAGGTAGCGATCGAACGAAATTGGGGTTCTAAAGTCTTTGAGCAACAGCTTGGAAGACCCCGTCTGACCAAATTGAAAACAGCGGGTGGACAACCGTGACCTCGAGGTTCAAGATTCTCGAAGAAGTTAAGAGCTTCTATAGAGACCTATATGCATCACGGAAAAAAAACCGATGGGAGCTAGCGACTGTGACCACAGAGCCCCACTAACGCGCCACTATACCGAAGAGAAAGACATTCCGGATATTGACCAGGGCGAGGTCAGGGTGGCTCGCAAACAACTAAAAACCAATAAATTCCCCGGAGAGGACGGAGTTACGACTGAGCTTCTTAAAGTTGGCGGGACTCCAGTTCTGAAAGAGTAATTCCGTCCTCCAATAGGTACCTAAAGCGTGGAGCGAAGTGCGGTGGCTCTGTTTTTAAAAAAAGGTGACAAGACCTTGCTGAAGAATTACAGACCCGTCTCACTCCTTAGCCATGTTTACAAGTTGTTCTCTAGAGTAGTCACAAACCGCTTCGCCGGAAAACTCGGCGAGTTTTACTCGACGAGTACTACCTAAATGTATATAATTTGATATAAGTATAAGGTATTAGGTGCCTTAATTAAGCTTTAAGTGCCATGACTCTTTCCCGGGATCTGTCCTAGAGACTTGGATGCGAAGGCCATTGTGTCTTCGTTTAAATAGCGCACAAAGGTGCTCGAAGGGTCACAGGTCTACGCCTAGAGAGCCAAAACAACGGCATGACGTGAAAGTTCTTAGCATGGTGCACGCCTCAAGAAGCGGAATTGCACCTGAACTAACCCAAAAGACGCAATACAACACCCAAACCCGTAGGCGAGGCCACGGTGATAGCCTACATCTACCCCGATACATCTTTCTAAGGTGTTACCCGGGGCGGCGCGGCGCCTAACACTAGACGGGTAAGTAGGTACGGTGTGAGTTTTAGACGGTATGGACTGTGGTTTGGATCTGGCATAACGTCCGGTGGGATTTCTACTCCTATAAAAGGGCATCAGCGATTATAGGTATTGCTCTGTCATTTGCCATGATTGTAGAAATCTAGTTATTTGTTCTGCTATCATTCCGCTACATACTACAATACGAATCTAAACGAGTACCACTCTTACTGAAACTAGTCAAAGATCACTTTCGTGGCATAAACTCACCTTCGTGGGTAAAACGCCACGAAGGTAACGAAAATATATCTTTTTTTCAAATTCCGACAAAGTTTAGCCGTTACGGTTTAAATCAAATAGTACATAAATATCTCAATTTATTTGCGGTTTCAATGAATTGACTCTGACTTCAATAGCTATTATAAAATGTACAAAAAGTCACCCACGAAAAGTACTCGAATTAAGTGTCAAATGTAGAAATTTGCCGATATTTTTTTTCTCATGGAGCCAGGAGATGCTCGTCGTACTCCTGCGATGCCATTCAACCAATAATGTTCAGTTACGTTGAGTTTTGTTATTGGGGCGGTCGTTTTGATCAACAGTCAACCGTTTACTACGCAAATCTAAAGTACCTACATTCGTGTGACCGACATATATTGTGTTTTAAGTTCTAAATAACAGTTACAAGTTTTTTTGTAATACTGTGTGTGTAGTGTATGTTATTACGGTGAATTTAGTGTATGTAACTTCAAAATCAGTGGAAATTTGGTGAAGCAGTAACCTCAGGTTTAACTGAATCGGGAAGTGTGACACGAGTAGAATGCGAAAAATTACCCCGATTTTGACCTTTCGTGTTGATTTTTGGTATGAATATTTAGCTTAATAGTTGTTTTATCCACCGTTTTAAAACATTTCTTTCTAACTCATACGGTTTAGAAAATATAAGCGTGTGACCATCAAATTTAAGCAACGAGTAGAAATAGCCACCTATTAAAGCTCCTCGACTTACATCAAAGTATTTCATATAGCATAGTATTTCAGTCTTCAAAAGTTGAGAAAATACTTTGTTACAAGTAACGGCAGTTTGTGTCAGTGTCTAATGACTCAATATTTACTCATTACTTATGAGAGATAAAATGTAAAAATAAATCCCCCAGACATTTTACACAGCTGGTGGACTGAATGAACCGCAAACTTGAGCCATTAATAATTCTGTTTTCGTGTAGGCGAGGGCTACTGTTTCATCGGGCATGTTATTGAGAAATTCCTTGTAAGCACTGTTAATTGGTGGTTATACAATTTACAAACCTGGTATGAAGATTCAACATGATTATACTAGGTTTTCGCCGTCCGTCACGAGGCTGTAATTCAGGAACCCTAATAGCTAGAGAGCTAAAATTTTCACAGTATTTCTGTTGCCGCCGTATCAACAAATAAAAATTAGAAAAAAAACGGCGAGATTAAGGGGAGCGCCCATACAACAAACGTATTTTTTTTGCCGTTTTTGGTACGGAACCCTCTGTGTGCGAGTCCGACTTGCACTTGGCCGGTTTTTATAACTTCTCGATGTGCATTGCACATTCATTTTTAAAAATAAAGTTTTAAAACCCGCTCCTTTAACTCAAATTCCATTATATACCT
Organism: Miltochrista miniata; assembly: GCA_933228765.1. Classification (NCBI taxonomy): domain Eukaryota; kingdom Metazoa; phylum Arthropoda; class Insecta; order Lepidoptera; family Erebidae; genus Miltochrista; species Miltochrista miniata. The sequence continues at coordinate 20,911,955 of OW121757.1, read as the reverse complement.
ACATAAAATTAGCAATAATTCGCATATCATCATTCGTGAGGTTCTTTTTTCTTTGATGGAACTTTCCTACTGGGACCTCATAAGCACGTGGAATGGTGTATTGATAGACATATTCTTTAGAAAATTGTAGGACGTTTCTAACAATGAATGTACCTATTACGAAGTTGTGCTATAATAGGACCTAGAGAATTAATGGCCATAACTAATTAAATGTATATTTCTAAATACCATACATATATTTATTTTTGAGTAAATACATACATACATAATCACGCCTTTATCCTTGAAGGGGTAGGCAGAGGCATAGTATACGCCCACATTTCACTTTATAGTTTTATGTCCCACGTAATAGGTGGTGAGCCTATTGCCGTGTTGGAATGGACAAGTGCAGGTCACCGCGACCCGCATTGGAAATTTTCAAGCCGCCCATAAGGCCTTCAACTTAGGTTCCTGCCGTTTCCCAAAAAATATGTTTTGTCAAACTTCACTTCCCAAAAAACTTTTCGCATAGTTTCATTTCTCAAAAGAAACTTTAGCAAATTTAAATATTTCGCATTTTAATCACTTCGTCAAATATTCATTTGGCAACTTTTTACTTGCTCAATTTTTATTTAGTCAAATATATGTAAACACCTCAACAAAGTCTGGGGAACAAGATGACCACAATTTTTTTTTTTGTGTAAATCTTGTTTTGCAGCAAATAAATAAAAATAAAATAAAGTAGATTACAGAGTTGTTCGAAATTTAAAAATAAATTTAAATAAGTAATGATTTTCGAATATGGAGGGCAAACTTTTAAAAGTGTTTGATTGTGCAGTTTATCTGAGGCAAAATAAAAATTATTTTCTTTGATTGTAAGTAACGTTTATTATCAATAATACGTCTTATACGTATGGTTTGTGCATTTTTGTGACTGTAGTCATCATGTCACGTCGTCATTTAAGTCGCGAAGAGATGTTAAGAGCTGTTTACCAACAGCTCTTAACATCATGCCTGCTGCAAGTTGGACGAACTCAACGCGACGTAGCGGATGCTGTCAACACCCAACCGAGCGTAATTTGCAGATTATGGGCACGCTACAGGTCTACAGGGGATGTTGCCGAACGTCACAGGGGACGAAATAGGGTTACTTTTTTTTTTTTTTTATATATTCAGCTCGCCAAATTGACGTCGCCACCAGCCTGATGGTAAGAAAGCAGTGGCGCATCTAGCGATTGGGGGCCACTTCTTACAGTGGTCCTCAAGTTGGCGGCCCTGTGATGTACCTCTTCACGCTCCTCTTGAAGAACCCGGGATTGTAAGATGAGGGAAAGACGTGTGTGGGCAGGTCGTTCCATGTTTTTATAGTTCGACAGAGGAACGATCTTTTGAAACGCTCGGTTCTGGCGAAGATTCTCTCCACTGTGTATGAGTGGCATCTTTGCCCGGCATGCGTTGTTCGGGATCGGAAAGGAGATGGTGGGATCAGGTTGAAGAGCTCTTCAGAACATTCGCCGTGATACATTCGATAGAAGGCAGCCAAGGACGCGATGGTTCTTCGCTGCGACAAAGGTTCGAGGCCTCCCGTCACCTCAGGACAACCAATTATTCGGATAGCACGTCTCTGCATAGCGTCAAGCGCGTCTAACAAGTACCTCGCGGAGTCATCCCAAAGGTGAGAACAGTACTCGACGCAGGGACGAATCTGCGTCTTGTACAGTAAACATCTCTGATGTGGCGTGAAATACCGTCTCACCTTATTCAGGATTCCCAGTTTCCGCGAGGCCAGACCAATACAGCTCTCTATGTAGTTTTTGTGATTGAGCTCACGCCGGACGTCTATACCGAGGATCTCCAGGTTGTCCTTTAGTGGAATTGTAATGCTCTGAAGAGAGGGCAGGGGTAGGAATGGGGACTTCTTAGCTGTAAACGCACACGCCTGTGTTTTTCTGGCATTGAACTCGACCGGGTTGTCTGAACCCCATTGGGCAATGCGGCCCAGGTCCAGATCGAGATCCGCCACGAGTTGTCGTCTCTTCTCATCCACGTCGCCTCGCCCTGCCGCTGGACGGCCTGAATAGCTCCCATGAAGAGTACTGTCATCCGCATAACAATGAATGCACCCAAGGGACAGCATGTCATTGATATGCAGAAGAAAGAGAGTTGGGGACAATACCGATCCCTGTGGTACTCCGGCATTTACCTGAAAAAAACAGGAAGCCTGACCATCACAGAAGACCCGAATCCGTCGCCCGTTCAGGAAGCTGGCCAACCAGCGGCACAACTGATGCGATAAACCATATGACGGCAGCTTGGAAAGAAGCGACGCATGCCATACCCTATCAAAGGCTTTTGCGATGTCTAGGCCAATAGCCAGAGATTCGCCGTGCCTCTCCATAGCCTCACCCCAGGTGTGCGTTATGTACGCTAGGAGGTCACCCGTTGATCGTTTCGGCCTAAAGCCATATTGGCGATCGTTAATTAACGAGTGATCCTCCAGATAGCGCATGAGCTGTTTGTTGATGATTAGCTCGAACACCTTGCAGATGACGGTGGTTACGGCTATGGGGCGATAGTTGGCTGGATCCGACCGATCCCCTTTCTTGGGGATCGGTTGGACATTCGCCTCCTTCCAAGCCTCCGGCACTTCTCCCGACGAATACGAAAGGCGATACAGGCGTGTTAGCGTTGGAGACAATTCAGCTGCACAATTCCTCAGCACCACGGCCGGAATGCCATCAGGACCACTGGCTTTCCGCGTGTCGAGTGACCGTAGCACCGCCCGTACATCGCACTGCCGGATTACAATTTCCGGCATCGTGGTTCCACAGTTGGCGATAGTGGGAGGTTGCTTGCCACAGTCATCGACCCGGGAATTAGCCGCAAAGAGCTTGGCCAGCATTTCCGCTTTCTCTTGGGCCTTGTGAGCCAGTGATCCGTCAGGATAGCGCAGCGGCGGCAGCGAGGGCTTGCAAAAGTTGGCCTGCACGGCTTTGGCCAGTTGCCAGTATCCACGGCTGCCCGTCGGATGTGACGTAAGCTCCTGACCAAGCCGCGTGACGCGCTGGGCGTCCGCTCTCTTGAACGCTCTCTTACTGGACCTAGTGGCTCTGTTGTACGCTGCCTTGAGGCGGGCCACATTCGGGTCGCGCACAGCTCGAGCCCTGATCCAGGCGCGGTAAGCCGCCTGTTTTTGTTGAACAGCTACGGCACACTCACGCCCGAACCAGGGGCGGGCTTTGCGGATGCTGGCGACATCAGTGTATGGAATGTAGTATTCCATACCTAATGTGATTTCACCAGCAACCGCAGAGGCGCTTTCCGATGAAGCCCTCCCTGCAAAGCAGCGCTGACTCCACGGGACGGCTGCAAAGTATTCTCGTAGTCCGTCCCAGTCTGCTGACGAGTAGTGCCACAGTCGCCGCGTCACCTCTACCGCCCTTGCAGGGGACGGTACCTGCAGGCGGGCACGCACAACACAGTGGTCGGATGTACCCAGTGGGGCGCTAACCGTCACACTGTACTGCGCTGGATTACTCGTCAGCAGTAAGTCCAGCAGGGCGGGTTCATGGTCTGACCTGTCCGGTATGCGCGTAATCCCGCGTACCACCTGGGTCAGACCATGGGAGAGTGCGAACGCGTGGGTGGCCCGTCCCGCAGGATCTGTCTTGAGGGACCCCAACCACTCAATGTGGTGACCATTGAAGTCCCCCAGAAAAACCAACTCGGCGTTCGGGAACCGTACCTGCGCGTCATCAGCCACCTCGCTGAGGTGCTGATACAGCCTCATCATCTCAGCTGTCCCTGTGTGGGATCGATAGACACACACGTAGATCTGACTCATGGAGCCGTGATCTACGTGCAGCCAAAGGACGGAGAGGGAAGGGTCCTCAAGGTAGCGCAGCCGGCGACAGCAAACATCCGCCCTAACGAACGCGCACACCCCGGCTTTTTCTCGAAATAGTTCCTCGATGATTTAGCCGGGGTAACTAAGGTACGACTGATCGGCAGGGCGGAGTATTTGCGTCTCCGTTAGGAACATCACAGCTGGCCGTGCCGTCTCTAGATGGTGATGGACGACGTTGAGGTTGGCATGGAGTCCGCGGATGTTAGCGAACTCCACCTCAAACAGTACGTTACTGGGAGTAGTAGCGGCCGCTGTGGTACCTGATTTTCTTTTATGCACTGCCATGATTGCTGGGAAAGGGAGACGTGAAGACGGAGTGACATTTGCTGCAGCAGTGAGTGACAAGGCGTAGGGGCTAGCTTCATCTATGACTGTGTGGTGAGACAGAAGCCGACCCGCCGGATGGAAGGGCCCCCGTACCCCCTGAGTGTGGTCGCCGGGTCCCAGTCCGGTCACCATCCGGCACGACGAACCACATCGGGATTATGCGCGGCCTGGTGGGGCAGCCTCCCAGGGTGGTTAGTCCCAGTTGGGCCCCTATACTATGTCGCGGGCGGCCAGCGGTAAAACCGTTTCTACGGGTCTCCCTGGCCGGCGGGTCGACCCCCGTCAGCCACACTAGAATCCGCTTAGCGCCTACTGGTCCCCCCCTGCTGCATCAAACATCGCCCCGGGCCCGGCTGTGCAGCTGCTGAACCCCGAACGCAACCCAACCGGGGCTGGGTTACTTGGGGGGCTTTTCACAGCTGCACGGTGGTACCCCCCCGGACCAACACTTTGTACCACCTGGCACCCACATGGGAGCCTAGGCCACCATGTGGGTACCTAAATTCGCGGAGCCTCGTTCATTGGTTAACAGGTGCACCACGTGTGGTCGCTTGGGCCCCCGAAAATTTGGTGGTGGTGGGGCCCCTTACACCCAAAACCCCGCGACAAGATCGTTTCTTGCAAAATTCCGCAAGGCGGCAACCCATCTTCATGCTCGCAGACCGCTTAGGGTTCCAGCTCTTCGACGTGGAAATCGTGGTCGTCGCTTATTGTGGGCTAACGCACATTTACAGTGGACCGACCATCAATGGGCACAGGTTCTGTTTTCCGACGAATCTCGCTTCGGTTTTCATCCTGATTCGAGAAGAGTGCGTATATAGCGAGTTCCTGGACGTCGGAGTCGTCTCCAGAATCCGCAAGAAGTTCATCCTTACCAAGGTGGAACAATCATGGTATGGTCTGAAATTCGCCTTGATGGAAGGACCGACCTCGTTTGGATACGGGGCAATTTGAATGCAAACCAATACATTCAGGAGGTTATACACCCCATGGTAATCCCTCATCGACAGCAGTTCGGTCAAGATTTTATGTTCATGCGAGATAATGCACGGTCACACACCGCGAGGGCAGTGGTCAATGCGTTAAGCGAGCACAATATTACGACGTTGGAATGGCCTGCTCAGTCTGCCGACCTCAATCCTATAGAGCATGCCTGGGATTTGCTTGGGAGAAGAGCTTTCAGTGATTCTTTGGAAAATCTGAACACTGAAGAACAACTTTTTTTACACCTTCGCAGTGTATGGAGCCATATTCCACAGACGATGATTGACAATCTCATACTAAGTATGCCACGCCGTTGTCGAGCTGTTGCTAATGCTTTAGGAGGTCCTACAGATTTTTAAAAACGTTTAAAGTACGGTTAATTACTGTATTTCTTACTACCTCATTATTTTTGTGCCTAATCATAGAATTGGCTCAATATTGGCACTATTCAATTCTTTCTTAAAAAAAAATTTGATAAGAATGTTTTTATTAAAATTAAAATTAATAACGGTATAGAAATACCCTTCTATTGATATAAAACACTCACTATTACAAGAAAGGGTTTTTAAATAAAAACTAGAAATGTCTTTGTTCCCTAGACTTTGTTGATGTGTGTATATTAAGCAAATGCTTTGTTTCGTAAAAAATGATAATGCAAAAGTAAGTTCGTTGAAATTTTGATTTTACTATAGGTGAAAAATCGACAAATCATGAAAAAATCAGACGTAAAAGTGGGTTAGGTTAAGTAAGACCTGTGACCCCAGCAGAGCCCGAGCCGAGCGAGCGAAGCGCGTATAATAGCAAGTTGCCAAGTTTTTAATGCAATGTATTTAGACTATAAAGGAAATCATATGACATGTAATATTTTGGGAAAGTATGTTATGCCAAACCTTATTTGACTTCCTAATACTTGGTAAGTTTTGCCAAACCATATTTGCCTACCTAATACTTGGTATAATGAAACTTTGCCATATAATTATTTTTTAAACAATATATTGCCAAAAATAGTTCTTGTTTTGCCAAATGTTTTTTTGCCAAATGAAAATTTGGGAAACATACTTTGGAATGTGTCACTTTGGGAAACGTTTTTTAGGAAACACTGGTAAACCCTCCAACTTGGCTAAAGGATTGTCATTTTTCGGGGACAAAGGCGTGATCATTTGTATGTATGCAACATTTTAGAAAAATCTCAAAATCCGAAACGAAACTGTTAAAGATCACAAAGATATTTATTTTGCAACAACACAGTAGTACACTACCACTGAACCAATTAGATAAATAAGGTAATCTTATCTTATAATAGTTATCTAATGCCTCCCCTTATATGCCCCTTACACAAATCTCTCAACAGTATATACCCAGACACGAGATGTTGAATTTACTTATAGATAACAGGTATCATCTATCTATCCTATTCATGGCTATGGGGACAATGCATCGTAGCATGATCTAACGGCTACTTTTCATGGCTTTGTTCAAACCGCAATTATTATTATTTTCTTGTGGGGGACGCTGGCCACGCCGAGCGGACGATCCGACCGCCTATTCTGCTGCCCATTTCGTCCATTTCCCCATCCACCTCTCTGGGATTAGGTTGGGTATCCCAGCATTCTTCACGGCGCCCCGTTAAATCTTCCAGTTTCCTTGCAGAATCGAACTATCTGATCCACCTTTAGAAGTTCCAGATCCTCTATGTTCAGTCTGTCCGTGCCCATAGTCCCCCATCTGCTTAGAGAATACATGGGGCACTCAGCCAGTAGGTGGAGACTGGTCTCTTCTTCCTCCAAGCATTCCGGGCATATGGGATCGTCTTTGACTCCTATTACTGTCAGGTGCCTGTTCAGGCGACAGTGCCCTGTGATTATCTCGATAACCAGTCTCATGTTTGCTCTGGTCAATTTGACCAGTTGGCTGGTTCTTTTCGCATCCATACCTTTGATGAAGATCTTTGACTGTCTCATTCCAGTCGACAATCTCCATCGGCGGTTGGTTTCTAATGTTATGCTCCTGCTGATTACTCCCTTGGTGATTTTGTGAGCAATGGGAATCCCAGGCTCAGGTCCCACCAAGTTTTCCTCTGCTCCCTTTCGGGCTAGACAGTCTGCTGTTTCGTTGCCCGGGACTCCTGCGTGCCCGGGCACCCAGGCTAGACTCACTTGAGTACTTTCCGCCAGCCTATCGAGTGACTCTCTGCACTCTTTGACAATTGCTGACGTTATTTCTTCTTTGTTTAGTGCTTTTAAAGCCGCCTGGCTGTCGCTGTATATGGTTGCCTTTCTGGTCTCGTGATAGGAAATCATTTGCGCGCACTCCGTGATGGCGCTGATTTCCGCTTGAAAGACACTGGCGTATTTGCCTAGGCTTATTTGTCTATTGATCACAGTTCCGTTTTCGCATTTAATATGCACTTCAGAACCGGATTGCTTTATTGACTCCATTCTGGAGCCATCTGTGTAGCAGATGACGCCCTTGTCGTCGTCTATCTGCCAGTTTCCCTTTGTTCCTATATGAACTCTGTATTTTTTGTCAAAGATCCTCTCTTTCCTGATTAGGTCATTGTTAATGAGAATCATTGACATTTTGTCCTCATATGTTTTGCTAATTCTTGCGTGTCCGCCATCTGCTGGTGTCGCCCTCCATAGGCCCACGCTCTTTAGCTTAAACCACTGTTCAACAGCTTTCTTTTTTATCTCTAGGTCCAGGGGGTGTAACCCCAGGATGATCTCTAGCGCGGCTGTTGGTGTAGTCCTCATCGCACCCGTGGTCATCAAGGCTGCTAGCCTCTGTACCTTTTCTAGGTTTGTTCTATTTGTCTTGTTGGCGGCTTTATGCCACCATACTATGGCTCCATGTAGGATTCTTGGTATGATTATTGCTTTGTACATCCATATTACTGTCGCGGGTCTGATTCCCCACGTTTTTCCTATTGCACTTTTGCACTGCATTAGTGCCATTTTGGCCCTCATGCATGTGTTTTCAATGTGCTTCTTAAAGGTTAGTTTGCTGTCCAGGGTGACTCCCAGGTATTTTATTTCGTTAACCACTTCCAGGTCCTGGTCATTCAGTCTCACCGGATCAGCTCTATCAATCTTCCTTTTGTTAGTGAATAGCACTACTTTTGTCTTGTCTGGGTTTAGATTAAGACCTTTGCTTTTACACCATGTCAGGGCCACCTTCAGGCCCCTGTTCATGATGTCGCTTATAACGCTCAGCACTGGGCCTGTGACGAGAATTACCCCGTCGCCGCGTCGTCGGAGTATGCCTGTGCGTATATATGCATCCTATTAAGTTTGCTGATTAACTCGTCTATTAGCAGGCACCATAGTAGCGGTGATAGACATCCCCCTTGTGGGAATCCTCTACTGGCTTGTACTTTAAGGGTGATGCCTGCCATCTCTGCCGGTATCAGTCGGTGTTTCAACATGTGTTTCACCCATTCTGATATATCTTTCCCAATTTCTTCTCGATTTAGGGTGGCCTCTATTGATTTTGGGGTGGCCATATCAAAGGCACCCTCTACATCAAAGAAACATCCTAATGCGTACTGTCTGGCGTTTATTGATCTCTGCACCCTGCTGACCAGGTTATGAAGGGCAGTGTCCGTTGATCTGCCTTCCATATACGCATGTTGATTTGCGTGCAGAGGATTTCCGCTCTTGTCTATTTGTTCTCTAATCAAGCGGTCTTGTATTTTTTCTAATATCTTTAGCAAGAAAGAGGAGAGGCTTATGCACCGGAAGGCCTTTGCCTCCTGGTATGAGGGTGTTCCCGGCTTTGGTATAAACACCGCTCTTACCTCCCTCCATGCTCTTGGGATGTATCTTAACTTAATGCTACAGTTGTACATAGCAAGCAGGTCTTTAGCTATGTAGCTTATCACTGTCTGTAGCATCTTTGGGAATATGCCGTCCGGTCCTGCCGCCTTGTAAGGCTGGAAGGACCTAACACTCCATTGCAGGTGTTCCTCAGTTATGATGCTATTCGGCCTTATTTCACCGCTATCGATGAAAGGTATGGCCGATACGGTATCATCTTTGTGTTCTTTGCATTCTGGAAAGTGTGTTTTGAGCATAATTTCCAGAATCTTCGCAGGTTCGGTAATAAGTTTGTCCCCCTGCCTTATGCTGCCTAGTTTGCAGGCATGAGCCTTTGATAGCGTTTTGATTAGTCTAGCTGCGTCTGGTTGCTTCTCAACCCCTTCGCAGAACGCCCTCCAGCTCTGGCTGCTTTCCTTTCTGCATTCATCTTTGAATGCATTTCTAATTTGCCTGTACGCTTGCCAGCTCTCATTGTCCCCTTTCTTGAGGGCTTGTCTGAGAGCTCGCCTAGTCTTTTTCCTACTTTTCCCTAATGCCTTCGTCCACCAGGGTTGTCCTTTGCCTGGTTTGATTTCTCTTAGGGGGCATGCCCTATGGTAGACCTCCCGAAGAGTTTCGTCCAGCTTGTTTGCTACCCTTTCTAGATCTACGTTACTTTGAATGGAGGTTTCGTGTGCTGGGCTCCATATTTCCTTGATCTCGTCTTCAAATGCCGCCCAGTTTGTCTTCCTCGCATTCCTAATCATTAGTCTATCGATTCTGCCTTCCAGACTGAAGGTGATTCTTCTGTGGTCCGACATGGAATCACTATCGTCCACCCTCCAGTCTGTAATGTGTTGGATTATCTTGTCATTGGCGACTGTGATATCCAACACCTCATTCCTCGTGCGAGTAATGAAAGTGGGTGTGTTGCCCACATTTACTATCCCTAGATCAGAGGAACTTAGAAATTCTAAAAGTAAATCTCCCTTCTTGTTGCAGTCTGTGCTGCCCCAGGCTACATGGTGTGCGTTAGCATCACAGCCTACAACAATAGGGATATTCTTACCTTGGTACTTTTCAACGACTTCCTGTAGTTCTGGCGTTGGCGGCTCGAAGTCTCTCTCACTTGGTAAGTATGCTGAGACGAGGAGCACCCTTTCTTTTTCCCTGCGCGTCTGTAGTGTTATTTCGACGCTGGCTAGGTCACTGTAACAATCCGCCTTTATTAGTCCTATCGTTCTCGTCCTACTGCTTGCATAGATGCATGCTCTAGGAGTTGACTCACCAGCCTCATGGTAGTAGATGTCTCCTCCCAGAGATCCGAGCCCAGTGATACGACCTTTCGATACGTATGGCTCTTGCAGTAAGGCGATATCTATTGCCTCACCCACCACATAGCGACTGAGCTCAGTCATAGCCTCGCGACAGTGGTGTAGGTTTAGTTGTACTATTTTTATTTTATTTTGTTTTGTGTTTGTGTGTGTGTTCATGTGTGTATTGTGCTTGGACGTGTGAGTGTGTGAGTATTGGTGTGTGTGTAAGTGAGTGTTGGTGTGTGTGTGTGAGTGAGTGTTGGTGTGTGTGTGTCCCCTACTTGCTGTCGGGTCCTGCGGCCCGCTCCCCACACCAGCGCGGTTGCAGCCGTGCTACACTCGGCGGGGGAGTTATGTCATTCCGCAGAGCAGGGGAGTAGTGGCGTGGTGTGTTTGAGGGTGTACTGAGGTTAGGAGGTGTCTGCTGGGTTTCAGCAGCTTCGCGATCTGCATAAGGTGTTTCCCTAGAAACTGCCTTTAGCCCTTCGCCCTTGCTGCTTGGAGGCGCCTCCTTACCCGTGCTATTTTGTGCTGTGTTGGGAGTGGCCCTTTGCTGGCTCGGCCTCCATACCCCAGTGTAACCTCCTGTAGAGGTCCCCGGCTGGGCTATGTCAGCACTACCAGCAGGTGCAGTTCCCTGCTGCAGGCTCTCCTCCTCTCTACCATCTCCAGTGCCCTTTTGTGGGAGTGGTCGGGCTAGGACCCGTGTGGCTTGGTAGTTTATCCACACGGGTCCCAGCCCCACCACCTCCTCTGGGACGCCCACCACTAGTCGCATTCCCAGAGGGAGTGTATCCCTACGGATGGGCACCTACTGTGATATTTTCAGTTCCTCCTCCCTGAAATCGTTTTGGGCCCTAATGAACACCATGGGATCCATGATGTGGTCCTCCGCGCTTCCAGGGAGCCAGATGGTGAGCCTATGCTTTTGTATCCGTTTGGCCTTTAGGGGAACCCCGTCTTGGTCGCCGAAGTCGCAACCAAGCAGCCACTCCATGGTCTCCTCGTTCCCTGGTGTGACGAGGTAGAAGCCTTCGGCCACGATGCCTGAGGCCACAAAGTTCAGGCTTAGCCCACGCGTCCCCTCGCTTATGGCCCTTTGTATGTGGCGCGTCAGCTTCCGCCTGACGTCAGCAGCCATCACCCCATCCATCGGCGCCCCATCGTCCCGATGAACGATGACCGAGAAGTCGCTTGGACCTGTTTGTGATCTTCGCGGCACCTCGCCCCCCTCATCGGGCTGACGTTTTGGACGCTTCGGTGGAAGCTGTGATGTCTGCTCACCCGGGTCGGTGCCCTGCCTCCTGATCTTTTGTGCCTTGGGGCCCGCCTGCCCTTCCTCCGCTTCAGCCGTGATGGCTGTGGCAGCGCCCTGGCCTGCTTGACCCTGAGCCTTCTTTCTCCTTTTTTTGAGGCGCTTCCACCTTGAATTTGGAATCCAGCCCTCCTCATTTAGCCTAACCCTGGACATGTCGTCCCCGAGAGACTCAGAAATAGTCCTTCCTGAACGCACATGTCCCCTTTGTGTTTCTGTGGTGTTACTTTTATTTATATTTGTTTGTCGCGCCAGTTGCTCCTCCACAAATACTACGGAGCTGCCCATGCCACTAAATGGCTCAGGGAGGGATTCTCCGGCTCCACCGGTACCCTCTTGTGGTACATCAAAATTTTTATCAGCGCTCATAGTTGAAGTTTTACCGGGGCTGCCGGTGTTTATTTGGGGGAAAAAGGTAGGAGAGGATGGGTAGGATGTTGGAAAGGACTTGTACCCGCCAGTCACGCTGCCCAGCCGGCTTTCACACCTTGGTGACTGCCGACCTACCACCGTCTCCGGCCCAGGTAGTATGGGTGAGAAAGGATTTTGTGGATTGGGGTGTTTCTCCCTGACGTACGCGTCAGCCTGACCACTTCCGCTCTCGCTTCCGACAGTCGAGGACCCGCCAGTCTGTCGGGGAGATGGATCTAGGGTATGGGTGGGGAGTGATGGGAAGGATTGGATATTGTGGATCATGGAATCGGGGTTTAGGGATCGACGTCATCTGCCTGGATTCGCAGACGCCGCCCTTCCCTTGTCCGGGGCCCATCAAGGGCGTCCCCGCACACTGCAACACTGCAACAGGTGCGGGGCGGTCTATCCGCAACCTGACCACCCGCTCGGTAGCATGGGAAGAGTGCTAGTCCCTGGGAGGCGCTGCCATGCTCTCCCACTTATATGGTCGAGCATGACACCCCCTCGTCAGAGACCGTCCGAGTTCAACCGCAATAGACATTCTTTGAAAAGGGATAGTAATACCCTCTTCATAGAGGTTTTATTTATATTTCGAATTTCATTTATCTTGGTCACGTTGCAATGATTAATGATAATGTACATAGAATCAATATTTTGAGTATTTTTTTAAACAACAATATGAACAAGTGGTATACCAGAGTATCTATCGCTTATTCTGTTTAGAAAATTAGATTTTTTTGCATTAAATTTTGTTCATATGTGTAGGTACAATTAATACATATTTATAGTGTTGTTTTAATATCTAGGCTTCTAACACATACATTTTTGTATATGTAGGCGTGAGTCTTTACAAAACTTAAGACTTCACTACTACTTATGGTGATTTTTGCTAGTAATATGCGTACTCCATTTTCTTAAAACCGTTACTACAAAGAAAATGCGATTCTCGGAAACAATATCGTTAAGCTAAACGAGGTAAGGAATTCAGGTTATGTACTTTGTTTCCACTTTAAGCAGTGTGTAATTATCAAAAGAGATTTTGTGAATATTTGCCAAAGTATTGTTTTCGGCTCTGTTTAGTAAGAATAAGTAAGAAGTAATCACTGCAAACTGCCAACAAGTCAATCAATACCTTTTTCACAAAGATTCGATCTCGCCACACTTAATTTTTAGGGTTCCGTACCCAAAGGGTAAAAACAGCACCCTATTCATAAGACATCGCTATCCGTATAGAGAACTGAAATTTACTCAGGTATTTCTGTTGCCGCTATAAACAAATACGAAAACCAGAAAAAAAAGAAGGGATTGAGTGCGGAACCCTCTGTGCGCGAGTCCGACTTGCAATTGGATTTCTGTGTACAAATATGTATCTCAAAGGCTGTACGGGTCAAGACCACAATATCACAGTCTTCTTACGTATGACCATATATTTCAATATTGTAACCTATTTGGCCGTTACTGAACAGAAATAAAACAACGCTGTTTATTAAATCGGCTAAATCGTTTAAAGTAGTTTTTCTCAAACACGCTAAGACCGCATTAAAGTTTCCATTGTGCATTACAAGTTGTAGCGTGAGTCGCGTGCCTGTCAACTTTTTGAAGCCAAGTCAGTTTTAACAATCGTGAATTTATTATAAGCTTCAAATTCAGGTTATTTAAAATGATTGTTACTTAAAGCAATCGATACTTATAATAAATCTATAGAAGTGAAAATTCTGTACATTCAAAATATCAAAAAAATAAATAGCAGGGGGTGTTACTAGACCGACACCGAACTCAAAAATGTGATTAAAAAATTTTTGTCTGTCTGTCTGTCTGTCTGTTTCTTCAGGCATCACGCAAAAGCTACCGGTTCGATTACGATGAAACTTGGTATAATTATTCTTTAATAGCCTGGGCACCACACTGGTTACTTTTTATCCCGGAAAAGTATATAGAATTCAAACCAAACTTAATTTTGCGGTTCGATCCCTAGACCCAAAGTTATTATCAATTATTGCTTAAACGGCTAATGGTAGGATGGTGAAACTAAGCATTTGAAAAAAGTTATTTTAACATTTTTGCAAATTCCACCTCCAAAGGTATAAAAAAGGAGGGTAAAGTTTGTATGGGACAACGTGATTCCTTGGTCCGATCTACTTAAAATTTGGCTATATGCCAAATTATTAACATAATGGAAGACATGTTTCGTATTTTATTGAAATTTATACTATAACGAGCTAAAAGGGAATGTAAATTATTTTGGGACTGATTTTCTCCGGAGTTGATATCAATACTCCTTAAATACTCTTATTTTGTACTTAAATTACTTTTTATTTTCACACATAATTTATGAAAGTTCAATACAATTGGAGTTTCATTTATATTTTATTTCAAACTTCAAATACATTTGTGAAAAGAAGAAGAAAATTCTAAGATCGCTAGCCAGAAAAAAATGAAAGACCACGCTTCAGGTAGTATCCACTGGTCAATAAAATAACACCGCATGTTACCATCTACGCCTCTACTTAGACTACATTCGACAGGACTGAAAAGAGCCATTACAATGAATATGAACGCTCAGCTGATGAAATTTACATTGTTATTACATTACCAGGTTTTGGTTGGACCATTTGTATTAGGAGGACAAAGCCTACAGTAGTTCGGTTTGTCCAAACGTCGTAGGCTGGGACTACCTGAAGAAGGAACTAAGTTACGATGTCAATTGCTTAGAAGCGAAGCCATTGAATTAAGAAATGTATTTAATAAATAAATTTACTTAGCTCATATTATTATGCATTATGAATTTGTTAATCAGAAATCTATCTAACTAGGTATTATTATAAATGCGAATGTTTGTGAGTGTGGATGTTTGTTACTCTTTCACGCTGTAACGGCTGAACGGATCTGGCTGAAATTTGATGCCTGCAGAGATATGTTATAGTGTTATAGTCTAGGAACAAAATTTCACGCAGGCGAAGCTGCGGGCATCACCTAGTAGAAAATAAGACAAGGCATATACAAGAAATTAGTAGGTTGGTATATTAATATAAATGACTAGCTGATGCCTGCAGCTTCGCCCGCGATGGCGCTGTATGTGAAATTTTGCTGAATTTTCTTTGCTATAAACCTCACGGAGCCCGAGACCTTTCAAACGAATGCAAAACCATGGAAATCGGTTCGTGCGTTCTGGAGTTATAGCGTCAGGAAGGAAAACTCGACTTATTTTTATATAATAGAATAATAAACAGTGACTTACATTCCCAAACTTTCTTGGTAGTTTTGTTGGTACCATGAAATATCTGTTTTCCGTCATCAATTGGACTATTTTTTTTTATAATCCAAACCTGAAGTAGGTATATGTACTTACAGATGTTACGCATCCACGAATACCATCTCTCCAGATTGAACAGTACTAAGTAAGTAATCCTTCTACCTAGTTAAATTCATCATTATACACGTTTGGATAGTAAAAATCCAGCAATAAAATGGAAATGAATATTTAATCGTTGCTAATAAAAATACTCACCGACATTCATCGAATTTAATGAAAAAAAAAGCTCAATAAATTAAAACGCCGACGTGACTTATCCGAGGTTTTTGCTGGCTGTACTAGGTACTCATAAAAGTACATAGCCGATAAAATCTGACGTGAAGCTCCGTAAAAAAAGAAGTAGGGATAATTGAAAAACCTGATCTCTCATTAAAATCTCTCGCCTCCTGTCGTTTCAAAATTAAACACGGGGCATATCGCAGTCACGTCGGTGGGTCTGCCCACTTTTTTTGTAAGTGCCCCATCCAAGAGTTGCGTTGGCAGATAATTTAAGATTCCATTTTCACTATGATCTAGAACAAAGAATTTCTCTCATCGCTTTGAATATTTAAACTCAATACTACTAGAGCTTTGCAAATTTCTTAAATGACATCAAAAGCTAGTAGCTGCACAAATCTTTTGTGTTATTTAAAGATAAGTACCTACTTATTTAAAATTCATCTTCATTTTATTGCGCATATATACTTTTGCAGGTATTAAAACGTTTTTAAAAGTATTTTGCTACCCAAACACAGAATTCAGAAAACAAACTCTTTTCTGATATCTGTGTACCCAACGGTCAAACTATTGTATTTTAATGAACTAAAAGAACGATTTGTTGGTTCACAATCTACAAACTCTGAAAGTACTAAACCGATTTTATTAATCTTCGGCAAGTAAAAATAAATGTAACGTTCTCAACGGGTGTGCTTGCTTTGTTATAAAAAAGCTTTAAGCATAATTTTATTTGTATCAGTATGCAAATAAAATTATGCTTAAATAATTTCTCTCTTAAATGATACTTGGGACAGTTCCCAAGTATCATTTAAATCAATTTAAATGATACTTATAACCGAGTCTTTTTCGGATACAGAAACATTTTTATATTACATTTTCAGCTTCAGTATCGATTATATATAAAGCCTTTAAATAAAACTATTTATCGTCTATGCACAGATTTTTACACCCTTTACAGTTTTAGTATAAGAAGTATAGAATAGATATAGATTAACTAATTAATCTTCTATACCTATAATAAAACGGTAAAGTGAAGGCTAGATGACATTCATATATAATTCTTCAGGTAGGCAAACGCTAGCTCGAATTTTAATCGATAAGTGCCATCTCTTGATCATTTTTTGTACTGAAATCTTAAAATTATTTTTTTATATTCATGATTAATTATGTATTTATTTACACAAGCATGTGCACAAAAAATAATAATAATTAATACGATTGCTTGGATGTATAATAAACTATAAAAAATCATCAATTACTATGTCTTATCTATCCATCTATCTTTAAATATTAATAAAATGATAGAAAATACAAAACTGTACATTAAATATTTAAAAAAGAAGCTTGCTGGATGTTCCACAGAAGATACCGTAGCCAAAAATGCAATCAGTAAATTTTTGTCTGTCTGTCTGTCTGTCTGTATGTTCCTTATAGAAACAAAAACTACTCGACAGATTTTAACGAAAATTGATACAAATTATTCTTTATACTCCTGGGCAGGTTATAGTGTACTCTTCATCACGCTAAATCAATAGGAGCAGAGTAGTGAAGGTAAATTTTGGGAAAACGGGAGAAATTACTCCATTTTTTAAGCTTCCGTCGCGTGTGCAGCCTTAATGGTTAAAGTTACATAGAAATCATGTATGACGGAAATACATATTCGTATTCTACATAAAATTGTCTAAAAAATATCCTATGTCTATCGTTTATGGTTGACTCACAATATAACGCGTAACTCCTGATAGCTTAGCAGTTCGGAGCATTCTGATTATATTTGTTTACGCTTACGTTTATAATACTCTCACTCATCCCTAATTTAAAAAAAAATAACATTATTACCTATTCAATAAAAAAAGAATCATGGAAATCGGTATAGAAACACCAAACTTATTTAAGCCATCGATCGCACCGTCGCACGTGAATACTGAATCATGCTATAAGGATTATTTTTGAGATTATTATTACATCTTATTACATACAGTGCGAGGGCCAACATCATTTTGTAGATTTGAGAAAAGTAGACGATGTTGTTATTGACATTCCGATTATTCTGCTCCGAAATTTAAGACCACCACAACTTTGCAATGGAAATCGGCTTAAAGTAACCCAGTTGCAACAAAATCTAATCGATGCTCAAATTTTAACAGGTTGCGGTGCAGGAGAAACCATCTTTATTCCCAGAAATCCCATAATACCAAATAATTTTCCACTCCAATTTAAAAGAACGCAATTCCCAGTATCGATGTTATGCAATGACAATAAATAAGGCTCAAGGGCAGACTTTTCGTGTTGCTGGAGTAGATCTCGGTGTCAGTTGTTTTTCACATGGTCAGTTATATGTCTCTCTTTCCCGGGTTAGCAGTTCTAGAAATCTTTATGTTCACGTGCCGGACGGGTCAACTTTCAACGTAGTTTACCAGGAAGCTTTGCGCTGAAGTATTTTCATTATATATGTACTTAAGCCTCATGTGAAAGTGATCTAAACAATATTACCAACACATTAACATAATAACATAAAAGGAGTTACACGCTGATGGTCTCGGGGCACAGCTATCTATCTATATCTATACTTATAATAAAACTGTTGAGGGTCGAGCGAGAGTCTGTACATGGAAGATATTTTGAAAATTTAAGTTGTAGGGTGTTCTATAATCGATTCTGAAGCCGAATATGTAATTTAAAATTTTCATGTCTGTCTGTCTGTCTGTCTGTCTGTCTGTCTGTCTGTATCCCGAATAAGTATCACGCCGAAACTACTGAACCGATTTGAATGATACTTGGTACACTCCGAGTTTATAGTCCGAGGAAGGTTCTTGGATACTTTTGATCCCGATATTTTGCGCGGTTCCTGCGGGAGATGGGATGAAAGATAAAATGGTTCTTCAGCTGTAAGTTCTCACCGCGTGGTCCGATTTCAAATATTTTTTTAGTGTCAGAAAGAGAATGTTTTTAACATTGTTCCACACAAGTTTCATTATTGAGAGATTCGTAGTTCAGAAATTAGAGGCATCTCAACTTTTCGAATTCAAGGGTTTCTTTGAATGTGAGGGTAAATCTAAACTGACGTGTTGGCTTAATCATAAAAGAGCTTAATGATTAAGGCTATTGGATTATTTAGAATGGACTTAATCTTAAAGCTCTTTTATGATTAAGCAAACAGGGCAGTTTCATACGCGCCCTTAAGTCTGTTGAAAATATACCTGTCCTTTCATACACCTTAAGTGGCGTAAACGAAGTTGCGAGGGTCAGCTAGTTGAACATAAATGACCAGCTAAGGATTACTCCCGCGATTTCCATTTTAAGAGATACTCTATAAAATATATAAATATAACGACCAAATTAATTACCGAAAAATAAATTAGTTTCGTGATCGCTGTAAATGACGTACGGTTATATATTAAAATACCAGAAATCAAAATGCCTTTACTTGAAATGCATTAGACCAAAATACCCGAATTCGAAATACCTTAACATTCAAAATACCTTATTTCAGTACACCTTACCGTAAAATGTCTAAATTTAAAATACAAATCGTCACTGGAAAGCCAATAATACTAAAGCGCCAAAAGGCCATTTTACAGGAGAGCGAATTAAAGTTTATTTTTTCAGAAAACTAGGCATAACTTTTTCTAATTTAGTAATTGACGTACACTAAAGGCAAATATATTTTTGTTACACTATTTCCTATGTTCTGGAATCAATATATTCTGCACAATTTGCTTGATTCAAGAGATAGCTGTCGCTTAAGTACAAATGCTCTGAACACTTGGTAATGAAAAAGTACTTATCTTATTCATTATTTTAAGGTATTGTGATCGAAAATTACTGACAACTCTTATTCTTTCAAAAGTATGCATGGAAAAAGTACTAACACGCATTACAGGTGGATATAGTCTTAGGATAATAATACTTAAACACTACAATATGTCAAAGGACTGCACGGTAAAGCGATGTATAGAGTTATTTGTTGGGATCATTGCTATGCCAAAAATACTTAATAATAAGATTGATCGTTCAAATTTGAATTAATTTTTCTTAACAGACATTATCAATAGAAAGTAAATCTTAATAATTGCACTAGTTGCAAACAAAATAATTGAGAATACTTACTAATTCATTATTTTGATTTTGACACAGCATCTCTTTTATTTAATTATTACTGTTTTTTATATATTAAGCTCGCCAAATTGACGTCGCCACTGATGAAAAGCCGTAGCGCATCTAGAGATGAGAGAAGAGGGCCTTTACAGTCCGTGAGACTCCTGACAGTGATCCTCAAGTTGGCGGGAATCCGGGATCGTAAGATGAGAGAAACACGTGTGGCGGGCAGGTCGTTTCAGGTTTTTATAGTTAGACAGAGGAACGATCTTTTGAAACGCTCAGTTTTGGCGAAGATTCTCTCCACTGTGTATGAGTGGCACCTCTGCTCGGCACACGTTGTTCGGGGGGATCGGAAAGGAGAGGGTGGGATCAGGTTGAATAGCTCTTCAGAACATTCGCCGTGATACATTCGGTAGAAGGCAGCCAAAGACGCTATGGTTCTTCACTGCGCTAACGGCTCGAGGCCTCCCGTCTCCTCAGGACAACCACATCTCTGCACAGCGTCAAGTGCGTCTAGCTAGTAAATACCTCGCGGAGTCATCCCAAAGGTGACAACATTATTCGAAGAAGGGGTGAATCTGCGTCTTACATACAAACATCTCTGGTGTGGCGTGAATTACCGCCTCGCCTTATTGAGGCCAGCCCAATATTATACAACTACGTCGTTTTTGTGATTGTGCTCACGCCGGACGTATATACCGAGGATCTCCAGGTTGTTTTTTAGTAGAACCGTAATGTTCTGAAAAGAGGGTAGGGGTAGGAATGGGGATTTAGCTGTAAACGCACACGCTTGTGTTTTTCTGGCATTGAACTCGACCAGGTTGTCTGAACCCATTGGGCAATGCGACCCAGGTTCCGGTCGAGATCCGCCACGAGTTGCCGTCTCTTTTCCTCCACACCGCGTTGCCCATCCGCTGGAAGGCCGGAATAGCTCCCATGCAGAGTACACGTCCGCATAACGATGAATGCACCCAAGGGACAGCATGTCGTTGATATGCAGGAGAAAGAGAGTTGGAGATAATAACGATCCCTGTGGTACTCTGGTACACACAGAGAACCCGTATACGTTGCCCGTGCAGGTAGCTGGCCAACCAGCGTTATAACTGAGGTGATAGACCATAAGCCGGCAGCTTGGAAAGAAGCGGCGCAAGCCATACTCTATCATAGACTTTAGCGATGTCTGGGCTTATAGCCAGGGATTCGGTGTGTCTCTCTATAGCCTCACCACAAGTGTGTGTTATGTACGCCAGGAGATCACTCATTGATCGTTTTGGCCTAAAGCCACTAGTACTACTCGTAGGCTTGTATCCTAGCAGGGAAACACAAGTACGACTGATCGTCAGGGTGGCATATTTGCATCTCCGTTAGGAACATCACAGCTAGCTGTATCTGTATCGTCTTTAGATGGTGAAGGACGATGTCGAGGTTGGCCTGGAGTCCGCCGGTGTTTGCGAGCTCCACCTCGAACAGAGCGTTTCGGGGATTAGTCGCAGCGGCCACTGTGATACCTCTTTTTCTTTTTTGAGCTGCTATGATATTTGGGAAATGAAGGGAGACGTGAAGACGGTGCGATATTTGCTAAAGCAGTTAATGACAAAGCGTATGGATTAGCTTCATCTATGGCTGTGTGGTGTGGTGAGACGGAAGCCGATCCGCGTTTCTACGGATCTCCCTGGCCGGCGGCGGCGGCGGGTCGACCGCCGTTCGACCACCGTCAGCTACACTAGAATCCACTTAGCGCCTACTGTTCCCCCTCCCTGCTACATCATACTGTGCAACTGCTGAACCCCGAACGCAACCCAATCGGGGTTAGGTTACTTGGGGGCTTTTTACAGCTGCACGGTGGTTCCTAAATAAATACGTGGAGCCTCGTTAGTTGCAACAGGTGCACCTCATGCAGGTGAGGTCGCTTCGTCGAACACCATCTGAGCTTATGATCCGAGGACGGTTCTAGGATACTTCTTTTGATCTCGACATTTTAAACGGGTTCCTGTGGGAGAAAATGATTTTTCAATTTCTCAACGCGTGATCCGATTTCAAATAATTACTGCCATCTGACCTCCACAACCAAATTGGCGAAATCAAAGTTCTGTAGTTAGACTAAGGTCCGACCTTTGAGGGCTCCAACTACCCGTAACGACTGCCATAGGTGTTGTATGGCAACCCACTTGGATGGTATGCGGGCAATAGGGTAGAACCTGGACCGACAGCTTAACGTGCTCTCCGAGGCACTACCAGACCAATTCAAATACTCGTATTCATGCACATAATTCATGTATTTGTACCAATATAAAATGTGATAGTAATTGTAAATAACCCTGTTTGTGGATAAAATAAATTATTATTATTATTCCTCTTTATTACAATATATCACATATAAATTTACATTTTTAAATATACCTATATAAAAAATACATTTAAAAATATAAAAAAATAGTATCCCACCGGCATCGGGTACAGGGACCAAGCTACCGGTGGTCAGGGCTCCAGAGACAGGAATCGCCTCACAATACGTGCCGTGCTCAGTAAAACTGCCTTTTGCATCAAGCCCTTGACCCAACTGCCTAACGCAAGCCTCTTAAGATGTTGATCGAGGCTTTTGGCGATCAGACCGTGTGCTGATACGACTATCGGAACAATAATCGCTGAATCTACATCCCACATGTAGACAACCTCGTGAGCCAAGTCCAAATATTTCAATTGTTTATCTTTTTCTGCTTTCACGAGATTCTCGTCATGTGGAACCGTAATATCAACGATTATTGCGAGGCGTTCTGATCGATCTATTACCACTATATCAGGCTTATTGGCTACAATAGTCCTGTCGGTGATAATAGACCGATCCCAGTATAACGTGATACGACCATTCTCTAGAACTGGGTCGGGCACATACCTGTAATATGGTACCTCTGAATCGACAAGTTTATATTTTAGCGCAAGTTGCTGATGGATAATCCTGGCCACTTGGTTGTGTCTATGCAAGTACTCGCCGTTGGCAAGACGAGGACAACCAGAAATAATATGTCTGAGAGATTCACCCGGTAGGTGGCATGCCCGACATATGTCAACCGTACCGTCTCTCAAAATATATTTCCGATAGTTATTCGTCATGACAACTTCGTCTGTAATCGCACAAACAAAACCTTCAGTTTCTCCGAACAAATCTCCGAAACGTAGCCAGGATACAGAAGCTAGAAAATCTACATCGGGCCCATGTAAGGCCCGATAAAATCGTCCATGCAGCTCTTTGCCCTGCCATATCTCCTTGCGATCATTAGTCGTCAATATTACTGGTTTGTGCCAGTTCTCTTTGGCAAGAGCAAGAGGGGTCAGTCCATTGTCTATTGCTACCACATCCCGATGCATACCCACGTCAGCATGAAGGAAATATTCCCTAAGGTTGTATACCTCACGATTGTGTAAGGTCTTGGCATTTAAAAAGCCACGACCTCCGCACTTTCGTGGGATATACAACCTCATTACAGACGAACGTGGGTGATGCATACGGTTTATGGTCAATAGCGAACGGACTTTTCTATCCAGGGCGTCTAATTCAGTCTGAGTCCATCTAAGTATGCCGAAGGAATAGATTAAGATTGGCATGGCCCAACCGTTGATAGCCCGCACCCTGTTACCGCCTGACAAAAGACTTTTCAGCACTTTTTTCAGGCGGCTAAAGAAACGGTCCACCAACGTTTGTTTCATTCCAATCTCTGTAATACCTAATGCCTGCGACATACCTAGATATTTATAGGTTTCAGTCGCGGAAAGGGATTTAAGTTTTGTGAAATCTGAAAGTTGTACTCTTTCAGATTCCACAATCCGACCCTTCTTTACATGCATGACTGCACATTTATCTACACCAAATTCCATTTTGATAGAATTACTGAAAGCTTCTGTGACTTTTAGTAACTCGATCAAGTGGGAATCGGTGGAGGCAAATAATTTTAAGTCATCCATGTAAAGAAGGTGGGAAACAACTTGACCTCCTCTCCGAAACTGATAGCCTAATCCTGAACCCTCCAGCAAAGTGCTGAGAGGATTCAGTGCCAGGCAAAACCATAGGGGACTCAGACTGTCACCCTGAAATATACCCCTCTTGATCCTGACAGGCTCGCCATCCCCAAGAACCTGACGACATCCTGGATATACAAGAGCCGTTGTCCATTGCCCCATACACGTCTTCAAGAAGGCGCTAAGAGTTGCATCAACTTTATACAACTCCAGCACCTTCAACAGCCATGTATGTGGCACTGAATCATAGGCTTTCTTGTAATCAATCCAGCATGTCGCAAGGTTTTTCCGGTTACGCCGAACCTGTTGATTAATGGCCATATCAAGAATAAGGAGTTCTTTAGTACCACGTGACCCGCTTCTACATCCATTTTGAGAGTTGGACATAATAGAATTATTTTCAATATGTGTTGATAGCTTAACTCTCAAAATAGATGTAAGAAGCTTATAGACCGTTGGTAAACAAGTTATCGGTCTATAATTTTTAGGGTCCGTAGTACTACCAGATTTGTAGAGGAGGTGTGTGATACCCGAAGTCATAAAAGATGGAAGCGACCCAGACTCAAGTGATGATTGAAAGCAGGATGCCAAACAAGCATGTGAGCTATGGAACCATTTCAGCCAAAAGTTGTGCAGTCCGTCCGGCCCAGTTGACTTCCAATTGGGCAACGAACGAACCGCACTGGCAATGTCACTAGATGTTATTAGGACTGGTTCCATAGTCTGTATTGACTCACATGAAAGCTTGACATCCCGCATCCACTCACACTCTGTATGACTAACAGGTACCGACCAAATGCCTTGCCAAAATGTACTAGTGGTTTCAGCACTTGGTAGGCACATGTCAGTCATACTTGAATCAGGTTGCTCCCATCTTCTATACACCCATCTCTCATCGTTTTGGAACGAGCGATTCTGAGTATAGCGATCCACTCGCTTTTTGTATCGCCGTATACGGCTTGCCCACGCATAAATTTTCTGCTTCAGGTGGTCTATACGTTCTGTGACTCGCACTGAGTATTCGCGAGGACTAATATTAGTCCCCGCAAATGCACGAGTCACAAAACGCATTACCCTGGGACGGGTATTACCCGTCCTGAAGCAGCATAGCTTACCAATGAGTACCCTAGTCTCGGCGATGCGACGCTCAATTCTGCATTGCCAGACTGGAACAGAGTTAGGTCTAGTAGCTGGCTCAAATTTTGGAAATTTTACACCAGCCACTCGACACACTGCTACAGCCGCACAATACAGAATTGAGTGTGCATCACTTATATCTACACAAGTTTCAAAATAACTTGGTAGAGCCGAGTCCAGGGCACTCACTAGCGCCATGTTCTTTTTATGCGTAGGCAAACGCGGTATACGTGGACGACATATGAGATCACAAAATCTATAATCTTGAATCGCTCGCTCCAAAACACTCCTTAATTCATCGTTATACTGTGTACTTACTGTTGTAACAATATCATCCACTACTTCGTCAATGGGTACGACAGGTTGTGATTCGTTTACTTCACTATTAACACTAGGATGTGACGAAGTAGGGATGATAATGTTACTCTGTACTTCCGAGCGAATCCTCTCAAGCACGGCATCGTCCAACATATGACTACGTTGTATGACCCGTACTTGATCTGACAGCCGCTGCGCCGACACGTTGACAGTTGGTTCAAGAGCCTGAAACAAAGGCAATAAACGAACACGATACGCAGTGAGGTTAGTTCCTCCCTCTGTAGCCACAAAATATGCCCGCATGACATTTTCATTCATTGACGAAGTCCATCGCATGCGGTGCACATTACCACCGGCAGCGGGGGCCCTATTCGAGACCGGTGGGCCTCGGGGTCCCAAGCGAGACGGTGGCCGGCCTCTCACCGGTCGACGTATAGGTGTTGGCGACGTCGGCGGAGAGAAATACTCATCACTCGACGTAGAGCTCGACGCCTCTGCGATTCCCCTTGGCGCTGATACACATTCAAGGGGAAGAGAGGCGGAGCTGAGTGATGAGTCCGGAGGTGTTAGGCGTGCTGCTTGTTTCTTGGATCTTGTTAACATTTGCTGGATTCAAATAAATATTTTCATTTTACTGCTTATTAGGCAAGCCATGACAGCTGTCATGGACTTCAAAACCTTTTATATTCAAATATATTGTAAATGTATTTTTCTTCAACAATTTATCCATCTTTTTATAAAATATTCACTGTAAATCTGTAGTGGTTGATAAATATCTAAAAAATCCGTTATATTTATGTGTATTTATATCAAAAAGTAATTAAAAATGTGGAGCAAAATGTTGACAGAGATACCAATTTTTTTATTATTATTATTATTATTATTATTAATTATTTGCACTAAGCGGGTATCGAATCCGCGCCTCCTGCGTAGCGGCTGCGTTCACTACCGCTACGCCACAGAGGCTGTTAAATAAAAATATTATGGGGAATTAAATAAAGAAGTGCTTGTCAGAATAAAATTCGAAATCTTAACCTTAACAATTATAAATAAATAAATATTCACGGACATCTCACACAACGCTATCTGATCCCAAAGTAAGCTAGGAATATCCTGCTTGTGTTATGGGTATCAGGCCACGGATATTAATACTTATATACTTTTAAATACATACATAGTATACATAGAAACACCCAGACTCTTGAGACAAACATTTATGGGTCACACAAATATTTGTGTCCGGTGGGAATCGAACCCACGACCTCCAGCGCCGCAGGCGGTATCACTACCGACTGCGCCACAGAGGCAGTCAATTAGTAAGTATTCTGGTAATTGCCCATAACAGTATTTATAGAATAGAATAGAATATGCAGGGTTTAAAATGTACAATGGGCGGCCTTATCGCTAAGTGCGATTTCCTCCAGGCAACCTTATAATTACTACACCAATGATTATTATCTGGGTAATAATATATTGTCTTTTACATCCGGTTCTTACAGGGTGTCTTGGACATTTATGGCACAAGGAAATTTTTTGTAAGTATTCATAATGATAAATTTCAGGAACTATGTTAGATTTAGGTACAAAGTTTCGACGAATCATGGTATTTCTTCTTTGAAATGGGCAATCAAGTTTTATATATTGGTTTAAGTTATAGATTTTTTTTGTTATTTCTATTTCTTCAACTAGACTAGACCATATTTTGCCGTTGTAAATTTTATTGCTATTTTCTGTGGGTCAGATTTCTTAAAAGTTGCAGTACGTACCGGCAAAGTAAAATAAGGTAATATTTATAAATAAGTTACAAGAAATTGTGGCTCTAATTTTATGCTCAAGAAAAAAACAACTATTTAAAATTAATACTTACTTACCTAGTCTTAAACTCTCGAATAATCTGAACAATTCACTCTGCGGCGAATAATCATAAGTACATATCGAATAGTAATCAAAACGAAATATAATTTGAAAAGACTTAACGGAATATTTTTTAAGTTTTTGACCTAACCAAATGCTAAACGAACCATTATTTTGTCTACTAGAATTGTCGATACTTAATAAAATCAATTTTGTTTACGTTTTTTACATTTAATAAAATTACTCAATTTTATTAAATGTAAAAAATTCTAAATAGATACTCAAATACTTATATATGTAAGGCAAAATCACTAAAACCGTTCCCCATCAAAACAGCACGTAGACAAAATATACTAAAGCGCCATGCTAATCAGCTTCTACGTAAAGCAAATTTACTTTGCTACGTTATCAACTAGTAGTTACGGCCGGCAAAAAATACTAATGCGACATCAATGATTCAACATCAGTATTTTAAGTTGCTAAACAAGGTTTAATTAGCTGGTGTCAGAGCATGAAAAAAACTGAAGTGACAACTACTAAAAATTAATCATAACTTGTACTACGTAAGTATTTGTCACAAATTCAAAATGATGAAAAATCAACTTATTTTGAAGTGCTAAAGCGCCAAAAAAGTGCTCAGATCAATACGAAACCTAGACCAATCGACGCAGAAAAAAAATCCTTTCCAACGATATATATAACTCATTTTGGCCAAAATGGCGCTTTAGTATTATTGGCTTTCCAGTGACGAAATAATTATTGTATCATAATTCAAAATACAAATTTTCAAATATCCTTAATTTAAAATACCGAAAATAGAATACAATGTGTTACTGTCACTCACACGTTTTGTTATTTGGCTTTAACTTATTTACACCCCCCCCCCCCACCTAATTGAAGCCGCAGTTGTAGCCGTAGGTCTGTTGGTCCTTGGGTATCCTTCTGAGGGCTTACCCGGGGCTCACAACTGTAGGCTGTTATGTAGGATACGTGTGGTTTTTAGTCGGTAGGAGTCCGGCATAGTATCCATGTAGTATTTACCTCATGTTAAAACACTTTGATTCAGAGTTACAAAAGTACTACAGTGGGCTAACGAAAAATCAAAAAAAAAATCCGGGTCGGGATACTCTGAGTCGAGGTGTTAACCATTCACAGATATTATAGCATCCATGTAGGATTTAAATCATGTTAAAAAAAAGGTATTTTGTGTTTGAACATTTTAGGATAAGGTATTTGATAAATTTATTTTTTGGGTTTCGGTTATTCGACCGTAAGGCATTTTAAATTATTTATATTATAAATATTTGCCTTTTGAATATTGATATTTCGAATTCGGGTATTTTGGGCTACGATATTTTGAGTTAAGGCATTATAATTTCTGGTATTGTGACGGTATACCTGACGTACGTCTAAACAGTAATTAACTACTGTGATCATTCGATTAAAATGTGATTGCATTCATATATTAAAATAAAACCTATTATAAATTAGTATTTAATTTATAATAGTTAATTACAATGAAATAATTAAAAATTAGTCAAATAATAAGGAAGAATGAATCGAAAAAAAAAGTTAATTTATCTTCTATACTTATAATAAATCTGTAGAGAGGTCAATTCTGTACATGAAATATATTTTCAAAATAACTATCAGGGGGTGATTAGTGATCGATACTGATGCCAAAAAATGCAATCAGTAAAATTTTTGTCTGTCTGTCTGTCTGTCTGTCTGTATGTTCCTTATAGAAACAAAAACTACTCGACGAATTTTAACGAAAATTGATACAATTATTCTTCATACTCCTGGGCAGGTTATAGTATACTTTTCATCACGCTAAATCAATAGGAGCAGAGAAGTGAAGGGAAATTTTGGGAAAACGGGAGAAGTTACTGCATTTTTAAGCTTCCGTCGCGTGTGCAGCCTTGGGTCCGTTCATACAGACCGGCTCGGAGAGCATCGGCGCGCACTTTTCTTTTCACACAGACCGGATCGGATACGCTCGGAGTTGGTCGGAGAGGAGCCGCCAACTATTTCACACAGACCGGCTAAAAGCGGATGCGCTCGGAGCCGGTTGGATGCGCTCGCAGCCGGTCGGATGCGCTCGCAGCCGATCGGATGCATCGAGTGCATTGATTCACTACAAAGGCAGTACCAGTATTCCAAGTTTTGTTTTCGGTGTTAACGGGTGCTTTTCGAAACATGGTTTTAGATAGCTCCGATGAAGAAATATATTAATTTTTCATCAGTCATGTTTTCGTTATAAGTGCACACAACTGTTCTGTTTAAATTGTGCTATCAAAATGGCGGTCGGCGTGGGGAGGCTCGCACGCAATCGGAGCCGATCGGCTGCGCGAGCGGGAAAGAGCACGCAATCGGAGCCGATCGGCTGCGCGAGCGGGAAAGAGCACGCAATCGGAGCCGATCGGCTGCGCGAGCGGGAAAGAGCATGAAATCGGAGCCGATCGGCTGCGCGAGCGGGAAAGAGCATGAAATCGGAGCCGAACGGCTGCGCGAACGAGAAAAGTACGCGATCGGAGCCGGTCAGCTCCTCTTATTATTTCACACCAAGCGCGTTCAAGCATTCTCAATGACAAAAGCTGTGCACATTCAAAAATAAACCTTACATCAAATAATAAAAACTCTGTTTTCAACTTGATAAGAATCTGCTCTGCTCTCCGAGCCGGTCTGTGTGAACGGACCCTTAATAGTTAAAGTTACATAGAAATCATGTATGACTGAAATACATATTCGTATTCTACATAAAATTGTCTAAAAAATATCCTATGTCTATCTTTTATGGTTGACTCATTTCTTTGGAGAAACTGAGATTAATAATAAAATACTGTCGAATATCCAGGGAGAAAGCAAAGTTTATAGTTCAATAAATAAAATGGTTGATGAACAAGAAGCCACTAATTACCCGATAGAATTTTTAAATTATTTAAACATGCCCGGACTTCCTTCTCATGAAATTTGTTTCAAAATTGACATTCCGATTATTCTGCTCCGAAATTTAAGACCACCACAACTTTGCAATGGAACTCGGCTTAAAGTAACCCAGTTGCAACAAAATGTAATCGAGGCTCAAATTTTAACAGGTTGCGGTGCAGGAGAAACCATATTTATTCCCAGAATTCCCATAATACCAAATAATTTTCCATTCCAATTTAAAAGAACTCAATTCTCAGTATCGGTGTGTTATGCAATGACAATAAATAAGGCTCAAGGGCAGACTTTTCGTGTTGCTGGAGTAGGTCTCGGTGTCAGTTGTTTTTCACATGGTTAGTTAAGTGTCGTTCTTTCCCGGGTTAGCAGTTCTAGAAATCTTTATGTTCACGTGCCGGACGGGTCAACTTTCAACGTAGTTTACCCGGAAGCTTTGCGCTGAAGTATTTTCATTATATATATATCATTATATATATACTTAAGCCTCATGTGAAAGTGATCTAAACAATATTACCAACACATTACATTATAACATACAAGGAGTTACACGCTGATGGTCTCGGGGCACAGCTATTAATAATAATATTCTGCGGTTCCTTATTGCGATATTTTTTAACAGTATTGTGGATTGACATATTATATTTCCCTTCTAAAATACGAAAGTTAATCTGTCTCTCACATCAAAACCACTGAACCCTGAGGAAGGACATTTGCTACTTTTTTACAAAAAACGACGAAAACGCGGACGAAGTGGCAGGCAAAAGCTAGTAATACATAAATATAGTCACGCCATTATACCCGAAGGGGTAGGCAGAGTCATATTATACGCTCACATTTCAACTTTTTGTTTTATGTCCCACGTATGGGTGGTGGTGAGTATATTGCCGTGTTGGAATGGACAGGCGTAGGTTGTGACAACCCGCAGTTGAATTTTTTCATAACGCCGCCCGCGCCCCTAAGGCCTTCAACTTGGCTTAACGATTGTCATTTTATTGACAACCGGGCTTCATTTTGGGTTTTCCTTTTCTACGCAATGGACCGTCTTGCAAAAGTGTTCCCTTAGTCGCCTCTTCCGACACCCTCGAAATGAATTGGGGCAGTGGCCTGCCCTAGAGGGCAACACATGGCTCGTCCCACGCTGAACAGATGGAGCTGCTTAACTAAAATTTCTTAAAATATATTTCATAAACTAAATAGGAAGAAAGGAGATTGCCCATTATTTAATGGACCGCCGTTTCGTAACAAATAATTTTGTATGACAGCGAAAATTTGACACTAAATTGGAAGGATATCGTACTTTCATAGGAAATAAGAAATATTCTATTATTTTGTGGGGTTTTCTCTCATTCTTCGTTATGCAGTTGAAATTAGAGGTTAGTTTCGAAGCAAATGTCCATCAATCCGTCAAATCAATTTTGTCCAGAAAGGGCTAATCGTTACATGGATGAACATGGATTTAATTCAAATAAGATAGAAGTAATAGTTCCAACACTAATAAATAACCCTGAAAATGTAATACCTACCTAGTTACCTACACATCAATGTTTATATGTTATCTCTATTTAATGCATGGTCCCCCGGGACATCCTTCCGAGGGCTTACCCGGGACTCCCAACCACAGGCTGTTAGGCGTTACGTGAGGTTTTTTAGTCGGTAAGAGTCTAATCAGAGAGAATAACATCCTCTGAGGATATTCCCTCACGTAAAAAAAAAAGGCATGTTTCATTCAGTTGCGATAAAACTTTGTCAACCTATAGCTTGCACTTGCGTGAAAGTCATAGACATAATTTGAACCCGGCAGGTAGCATTGCAATCTGGGTATAGGACTGTGCCATGCGAAGCCGGTGTAGATCAGCTAGTACTTATTAGGTTATGCAGGTTTGTGTAGGAAGAAGAAAATGAAAATGCTAGAATATTTTTAAGCAAGTTTTATTCATCTATGATGTCTATATCATCACCCTCCTATTCATGAAATATGTTGTCCAAAAATGCAGCTGGCGGTTCAATGTATCTAAATGGATCCCAACATAGGTACCACAATATAGTCATAATGTGGGCACAGCATCCCACCGTACGAAAGCCTACCAAATAATAATTGTTTCGTACGGTGGGAAGCTGTGCCATTTTCACATTGATGAACAATACAATTCCGTGAAGTTGCAGCAGCCCTTTTGTATATATTTGACGATATTTTAGGAATATGTACAACATTTGGAACATGGCACACTTGATAAATGGGTTGTGGTGGTTGTGTAGGTATAGGCCTTAAGGGAGTAGCAGATTGTGAAACACTGTCTGTCTCGAAGTTGTGAGGACTTCCATATTCTCATATGGTGTATCAGCACCTTCATGTATAACCTGCTGCCGCCTACTCTGATCGTACTGGGTCTGTCTCCTTACAGTTCTATACGCGTTTGTCCAACAAGGCAGGCAAACTTTTTGAAGTCTGTGAACCTGAAAACAAAGAAAATAAAGTTGAAACCGACTTTAATTTATGTCATTTAA
Organism: Miltochrista miniata; assembly: GCA_933228765.1. Taxonomy (NCBI): domain Eukaryota; kingdom Metazoa; phylum Arthropoda; class Insecta; order Lepidoptera; family Erebidae; genus Miltochrista; species Miltochrista miniata. Next base: position 20,879,512 of record OW121757.1, on the reverse strand, counting down.
AAAAGGCTCTGAAAAGGTGTTCCGTTAATATTTACTTACATTATATTTCGAACTAATATGTTATGTAAATGTATTTTTAACCTGACAGTCACCACAGAATGTAGCCGCATCAACTAAGGTGATTTTACTGCATTTAAGTCTACGAAAGGCATTTTATCTGCAACTAGAGGACGTCACACGGTTTCACCCACGTAGTCCCCGTTTCCGTGACAATACGGAAATAAAATATAACCTATGTTTGCCGGGAAAAGTGTAGCTTCCCAACAGTGAAAGAAGTTTTCAAATTGGTCCAGTAGTTTCAGAGCCTATTCGATGGAAACAAACAAACAATCAAATCATTTCTCATATAATATTATTATAGATTATAAATGTCACAGACTTGAAGAATGCTGTGTAAGAATGCCTTGAGGCATAGTATTATTAAAAGTATATTTACCTGTTGATTAGGTATACATGTGACATGATGAGATTTCCTTCAGGGCTATTTATTATCACTTTATGCGTCTTAGCTCTCAGTATGGAAGACCCACAGGCTAAGCACACTTGCTGATGTCCATAAGCTCATACGGCTGCTGATTCACTAGATGAGCTTTGAGATGCTCTTTGTAATATTACAAAACATTCTTGACAAAGAAAATCCTCCACCGATATCTGCAAATAAATAAAATAAAATATAAACCTACTAGCCTAATATTTTCTGTTATGATATTGATTAGGAAAAATCTACTTTATTGTAACACATCACATCACATCAGGTAAAAACCTTTAGCACAATTGGTTATTGTCATGCTTCATTATGTATTTACTTAACCATTTGAAAATAACTAAATATACTAATTTACTATTACAAATACATTTCAAGTATGTTACAAGTACAGAATACAAAACTTAATTGAATAAGATATAGGTACTAACCACTTCTGGATCAATCCAGGATCGTAAAATTCGAATCATGACATCTGTTGCCTCCACGACTCGACGTCGAGGTAGAGGATGTACCAAAGATAGTGAACAATTCACACACCGTGGCATTTTTATCTAATCTACTGCAAAACCGCACATTCGACACCAAAAAGACGTTTTGTTCAAAAGTTTTAAATTATTGACAGTTCGTAGGGGCCGCACATTGATATTTGCGATTGGCGGCCATCTTCGTCTCGTCAGTCCGCGGCGCGTTAAAAGATTGCACCACGAATTATATCAAAGTTTAAACGCCACAAAATATATTATTCGAGTGAATGAAAAGATTGTTAAAAAAATCTAAAATGATTTATCAATTTACTTAGGTAGCCATACACTTTCTACTTAGGTTTTTCAAAAAGAAACGAAGCCTGGGCGTTCTCCTTTATACAAATTTAAATGCAAATTTTATTCAAATCATAGCTCAATGTAAACTTGCATAAATACTTATTAATTCCAAGTATTTTAAGTCGTTCTTAATTTAAATGGCATTGAAGTGCTTTTCAGTGCTGCCGTGCTATGGTGGGTGCTATCCACTTTACCTTTTACCAGTTTCTCGACAAAGACATAGTTTTAATTGGACTGCTTCCGCTTTGCTTAAGGTCTCTTAATTGAATTTTTTGCATTTCAAATTTCTAACTGCTTTATACAGAAATTTAAATTAATTTATCTCATTGTAAAAGAGCGTGCAACCGGAATGAAGCTTAAATGGCCATCTTACTTATTGACCAACTCAACCTCAAATCACCTTAGATTTTAGTCCCAATTTGTTAAAAAGATATTTTTTCTTTTAGGTGAAAATGACGTTGTCATCATATCTTCTGACCGTTTTGTTGTTGACTGGGAATGATTCAACTCAAAACTAGCGCAATGATTTAGACGGCTGTCACCTTACAGGCGAGTGTACGGTTGCATAAAGTTCACACACATACACTTACAAATATGTCGTCAATAACAATTTTTTTATGTTATACTTTAGAGCAGCAGATATAATGTCAGCAACCCAAAAAAGCTTATTTTAGTGGATTTACTGTATTAACATTTTCTCTGTATTTGAAACTTTCTTAAAATAATTATTAAGAGCTGTTTAGTTCAGCCAACTATTTTCTCGCATACCAGGCTGCTTTTGCGTCCAACCCGACGAATGTAACATAACGTACGTAACACGAAAAAAAAACAGATCAGAACAGTAACACCAAACCGTTGAAAGCAGCAACAATCCCGAATCACGAACGGGTGTTGCAAAAACTCAATTAAAACTTATCTAATACGGGAACGAAACTACCGATCTATTGTCTCGTTGATGTGATTGAAATAATTTACCGTACGAACGTTACTTCGCCTTTACAGTATCTTCATTTCCGTGAGACGAACTTTGAAACACCTAACGTCGGATAATGCCCTAGTACAGAGCGTAATTGCGATTTGTTTTTCTTTCTAAAAATTTACAATAAAAGTTTTCTTCATTTTCAATGTTACTGATACGTTGAAGTTTAAGATTGTTGTTCATTTGAACATTGGACCTAGTGGCACTTAGTCTTTACTTTATTTTGTTAACAAAAGTGTTACAGTTGCGCGAGGTAGGTATAATTTTCTAGAGGCAAACTAACTGAATAGATATGTATATATAGTCTTCAATCAATTGATCAAGAAATGAAAAATCATATCATATTACATAATTTCTATTATCTATTTACATTTTAACCATCTAAACTAAGTAAGTCGAAAAGTATGCAGCATTCCTTCTTCGAATAGCAATATTAATATATAACTGCTAGTCCTTGGGAAACCAGTGGACTCAACAAGGTGCTTTTTCAAAATCTTAAAAAAAATTGTTGAGAAAAAGAATCTTAAAAAAGTTGTCACGATGTGGGTGGGTCAGCCACCTCATCAAGTGCAAATATAGGTATATTTACCAAGGAGATAAATATGAACGATGTGGTAATAGTAGAACTGCAGTTATCTGCGTTTATTCTTCAGAGAATCGATATATTACAATAATAACATTTGGACTTTCGTCCCTTTAATCAATTAACGAGAGAGGTTTCTTAGTACTAGACCACCAGTCCCAGCGATGTGCACAGATGGAGAGTGGCACATCACCTGAACAGCCGCAGGCCGGAACAGAGACCCGTCGTAGTCGCGCAGCTGTTTATATAGGCACCGGTAGTGGAGGCTGCGGCGGGGATGAGAGTGCGGGGACGCGCGCCTGGCACGATGCTCGCGCGTGGTGGTGGCGTGACATGACGTCACACACGTCACACACCCCCCTTTTAGGGCGAGAATTTTTCTTAAAAAAATTCCGCTTCTCCTGTCTTCAAGGTCCGCTCCCCTTAACGCTCCAGGAACTTGGCTTCCACCCTGGAACAATTCAAAGATAGTGGGGTACATAAGGGGTACAAGGGTGCTTAGGGTAGTAGGGGTAGAAGGTCAATAGCTAGGTAAGCTCAGATATAGGACGTGGCTAGACCGCGTAGCATAATTTTAGTAAGATTACAAGAAAAATTATAAGTACAATTTCAGATAACATAGATAGGTAGCAGACAGCATTCGGCGCGTTGTTAGCTAGCTATAGGCTTGTGTGAGCGCAGCTGATAACCAGTACCTACACACGTAAGCTGTGAGCGAGAGAAATCGAAGTATGATTTGACTTTTTAGAAAAGATAAGATTGCAAAACGTAGATAACAAAGTCTATATCTTCATAGCAAAGCAATAATACACCTGACTATCCTGCGACGTAGTCTTGGAATCGGAATGTTAGCCCATAGTCAGGTGGAATGCAGTATTATACCGTAGCATACTTATAGATACAAGTACATGCATAAAATTTTAGTTAACAGCGAATACTAAGTAAGTATGTATAATGATTGCGCCGCTCGCACAATGCACTGTAGTAAACATGATGACAGGCGTCACAGTCATGTCGGTCTGTTTGTCACGGTTCAACGCTATAACTAGAGAATGGCTGAACCGATTTTGACAAGTTTTAGTTTAAAAATAGATAATTATTTTTAGATATTAGTAATTTTTTTTTTTTAGAAATATGTTATAGTTACCACAGAATAATATTTTTAGTTTAAGATTGTAGGAACAACTATTGCAATGATGTGTCGCTATTAGGGCTGATTTTACCCTCTAGTATAGAAGGTAAATAGCTTAGCGATTAGTCGTAGCTGTGTTACGTGCTCATCAATGCTCATCAACCATATTAGAGTAGGATATATGGTGTGAACAGTACCTTTTAGTTTTATGAATAGAAACAACGATGAATGAATCAAGTGACTGATTTGCGATCGAGTCTCCGCTTGTTAGAAGATGTTTCATTAAATTAGGAAAAATGTAAGCGTCGCACTCAGATCGACTGTTAGAAACACAAAAGAATTTTTTTCATTATCGACGTAGGAACTTAGGTTTACAACGCCGAAACACTTTATGATTAGAAACCAAGATTGATTCTAAATTTTTAGGGAAGAGATTATATTTTCTCCAAAAGTCCATTCCTAAAATAAGGTTATTTTTTATATTAGGTACAATGTGAGCAACGAGAGATACAGTCTTATTTTGGAATTTGAAAGAAATATTGGCCGAGCCAAATGAAGAAAAATTATCACCACTAGCTGTGAAAAAATTTAAGGGTTTAGAATTATTTATTTTTAGATTTTTTAAGATTTTGTGGGAACCGTTACCCAGAATAGTAACAGCTGAACCCGAGTCAAGTAAACCAACAGTATCAATCCCGTTTAGAGTAACAGGGATATAGGGAATACGAGGAATATGATTTATTGCAGTATTTTTAGTTTTAGAATTTCGCAGTGAATTTGAAAATTTTGAAACAAAATTTAGCCAACTTTGCCAATCAGCCGGGTCAAATTTATTATTTACTTTAGTCGTAATATAAACGGGACTTACGATGTTAATTGGTATTTTATTCGAGGCTTGATTGCATTTAGGGCAGTCAGTAGTGCGAAAATCTTTTAAACCGCACTTAAAACATACTAGATAACGAGGTTCAGTGCATGTTTTTAACGAATGCGAGTAAGTACGACATCTCGGGCAGTATTGTCTAGCGGTCACAGCCGCGTTGACCTTGAACGCTGTGGGGCTAGTGTTAGAGGGAGATGGCATGTCAGATGCGATAACATTATTATAAGTTGAGTTAGATAACTTATAATTTCTGTTAGTGGAATAAGTATGCAAGTTAGAATTATTTTTAGAGCATTTATATGCGAATTCAGGGGCTATCGTATCTGAAGTTATTGTTGGAGGTTCAACAAAGTACTTAGTGCGACTGTGGTATTGTTCAAATCTTCTACAGACGCTCAATAAAGAAGGAACATCTACTACATTCGATGTTAGAAGCGAATTTACATAACAAGGCCTGATATTATTTAGTAAAATTTCAAGCTTATCAGACTCGCTGATTGGAGTATCGAGACGAGAAAATAACCCTTGCATTTTAGAGATGTAAATGGTTATATTTTCTACTTCGCCTTGAGAACGGCGTCTAATTTCCGACATTAGTTTATAGTCGTAATTATGGGGACTGAAGTCTCGTTTTAGTAGTATACATAACTCGTCCCAGGATTTCACACTGTCCTTTACAGCGCGATACCAGTGGAGGGAGTCGTCAGAAAAGATTTCGAAAGCAAAGGATAGTACCTTTTCCGAAGGAATATTTCTACAGGCAATGAATTCATTAAGATTTTGTATGAAAGCACGCACACAAGTCTTTCCGTTATATTTAAATTTAGCTAATTCAGAAAAAAGTTTACGTTCATAATAAAGATCAGAGGAAATCGGAACGCGCGAGTCAAGAGTAGGTTTGGCCACGTCCGTAACCTTGGCATCCGTAGGGGACAAACGGGTCAATCTAGTATAGTAATCATGGAACTGATCCCATAGGGGCTTGATTACTTCTACATCAGAGAATGAGGTTAAGTCAATTCGAGATAATCTAAAGTAAACGTGGTGTAAGACCGATTCAGTTCTAGCAAAAATGTTACTATCAAATTTACATTCTAGCGAGTTGATGTTATTAGATACTTTAAACAAAGAAACTTTACAGGCAGATGTATCGTCATCCGCTTTATAGGGAGATGTAGCAATGTCCTCCGAGGACACGGTTAGGGAAAGTTTAGTAATTTGCTTCCGGAGCTCATCGACCGTATTCGACTTAGTTCCCCCGCGAATTAAAACTTCGTATTCTAATTCGTTTTTACCTAACTGTGTATACTTGATGGGGTAAGACATTTTTACGGTGGATGCTATCCGTAGCGAGAATAGACAAAAAAATAATGAGTTAGGTTCAAGAAGTTAATTTCAGTGCAGAATAAATAGGAGCGTGCGGTTAGTATGCCGGTAGATGGCCCGCTCAAGGTCACGCGACGATAGATTTGAAGGACACGCACGACTCGAGTGCGCGCTGTATTTATTACGCGTTTGGAAGATTAACCTCGCTTATGTTATTACTTGAATAAATAAAGCGAAGTTAAGTTCGAATTTACCTTCTGCACTGAAAAAAAATATGTATTAGTAACAAAAAAATACACGTCCTGGTATTGGTGGTCTAGGGGTTTTCTATTCCCGTGGGCGCCATTGTCACGATGTGGGTGGGTCAGCCACCTCATCAAGTGCAAATATAGGTATATTTACCAAGGAGATAAATATGAACGATGTGGTAATAGTAGAACTGCAGTTATCTGCGTTTATTCTTCAGAGAATCGATATATTACAATAATAACATTTGGACTTTCGTCCCTTTAATCAATTAACGAGAGAGGTTTCTTAGTACTAGACCACCAGTCCCAGCGATGTGCACAGATGGAGAGTGGCACATCACCTGAACAGCCGCAGGCCGGAACAGAGACCCGTCGTAGTCGCGCAGCTGTTTATATAGGCACCGGTAGTGGAGGCTGCGGCGGGGATGAGAGTGCGGGGACGCGCGCCTGGCACGATGCTCGCGCGTGGTGGTGGCGTGACATGACGTCACACACGTCACAAAGTTTATTAAAATTGAAAATGGAATCACTTTATTTTTCACAGATTTTGAATTGAAATCGAGTGATACGCGAGGCAAGTGGTCTTAGCCACCACCCAGAGCAAACTAAGGATGGAAAAAGTACGTTCTGTGAGCTTCAAGTTGCGGCTCAAACTTCACAAATGTCACCGACGAGACCGCGATAATTCACCGGCTAATGTCAAAGTTGGGACTTTTTGGAAATTTTTACCGACATACAGTTCCATTATTCCATCCTTCCATTTCTTTTGGCATTTTTTTTTTCATGGCATGTGGTTTATATTATTAAAGTCGTTATAGTCTGGACTGAAAGGGTGACAATGTGTTTAGATTCTACACGGGAAATAATGAACGTAATACGCTCACAATCGTAGAAATGAGGTGTTAAGGTTATGTTAATTTGAGGTTATCTTTTAAGAAAGCGTACAAGCTTTTAGGGATTTCAAACGTTATTTCTTACATCCTCATTATCTATTTAAACCTAAGTATCTAAATTTTAACAAGGTGTTAATATTAATACTGACATTACAAGAAAGTCAAAAATTTAATACTGGGACTTGTAATTATAATAACTTCATGGTACTAAAGTAAGTATCCATAGATGGGTGAATCTATCTCATAAAATTTTATAACTATGATATTTTATAAATTTATATAAGAAAATGTTATGAACTAATATATCCACATAGGTCTCAACAACTGAACAAAGACACGTTCTGGCGTAGAATTATCTACTAATAAAGTATACTCGTATTTAAGTAAGATTTTATTATAGAACAGATAAGTTTCCTTTTAGTGAACTTGCACAATTATTTTTCACAGATTTTAAATAGAAATCGAGTGATACGCGAGGCAAGTGGTCTTAGCCACCGCCCAGAGCAAACTTAGGGTGGAAAAAATACGTTCTCTGGGCATCAAGTTGCGGCTCAAACTTCACAAATGACTCCGACGAGATCGTGATAATTCACCGGCTAATGTCAAAGGTGGGACTTGTTGGAAATTTTTACCGACATAAAGTTCCATTATTCCATCCTTCCATTTCTTTTGGCATTTTTTTTTATTTCATGGCCTGTGCTTTATATTATTAAAGTCGTTATAGTCTGGACTGAAGGGTGACAATGTGTTTAGATTCTACACGGGAAATAATGAACGTAATACGCTCACAATCGTAGAAATGAGGTGTTAAATTTATGTTAATTTGAGGTTATCTTTTAAGAAAGCGTACAAGCTTTTAGGGATTTCAAATGTTATTTCTTACATCCTCATTATCTATTTAAACCTAAGTATCTAAATTTTAACAAGGTGTTAATATTAATACTGACATTGCAAGAAAATCCACATATGTCCACATATCCACATAGGTCTCAACTATTGAACAAAGGCACGTTCTTTCGTAGAATTATCTACTAATAAAGTATACTCGTATTTGAGTAACATTTTATTATAGAACAGATAAATTTCCTTTCAGTGAAATTGCATGTATCTTCAATATTAAGGATACTTCCCCTTCACCTACATTTTCCTTCTGTTCCGGAAACGGACCGACGTTTGGGATACCTTGTATATTATGTCCAGCCTGATCTCAGTTTCAAGTCAGTATCAAACGAAATCTGTAGCGTCTTTGTGACACGAGAACTGAATAATACATTTCAACTTCTTTGTTTTCAGCTCGGTTTCTCGCCACTTGTTCGTCACAATACTTTAGAATTATAAAACACATAAGTGTATATAATTCACACATACACATTGTCTACATCTCTGTAGCTGGTGCGTATATATAGTTGTAGAGCCGTAGATAGTTTAACGAGTGCTGCGGCTACGTGGCTACGAAACTCTAAATTATACAGATCGTCGGGGCCTCCAATGGTTGAGTCCTCCTTGCGGTGCATCCGCGGCAAAGGAGAAGCGACCACTTCCCTTCTTCTGTGTGAGAGTTTTGCTACTCCAGCTACTTTCGGCCAAGTCGGGGGTAGCATATAAGTAGCCAGCTCGGTGGTGTATGTCGCTGCCAACCGTGGTTGGCGACATGGGCGACAGCTAACAGTGCTAGTCCGCCGTCGCCTTGTTGAAGCTTCTTGACTATCATACAACCCGATTATTATATTAAAAGAGATCAAACAATAACAGCTTAGAACAGCTAACAAAATCGTACTGGCGATGAATCCAAATCCAGGTAAAATTTTAAAGCAGCAGTTGGGAAGTCGCTTAAGTAAAGAAATCTCTACTTATCTCATAACAAAAAAAAATTAATAAACTCTTTGTTTCAAAAGATTTATTAAAAGATTTACTGGTGGTCCCTTTTATGATAAACCTTTACAAATTTGCTATGCAAATTTAAAAGCCTTATTACATACAATTCCTTGATTATTACACAACCGCTACCCAAGCCCAAAGTCACTCAAATATTTTATGAGGTAATTTAAAAGGTTGTCTTTGATAATAAGACTTAGGATATATATTTATTTATGACGAGATATCAGACGCAGAATCGTAATGTTCTGGAATTAATAAACCGGCCAAGTGCGAGTTGGACTCGCCCATGAAGGGTTTCTTAGTAGCAAGTAACATAATATAAAAGTTGTTATAGTTCGTTGTAACTTTGACTAATGTTTTAACACGTTCGCAGTGGTAGGGATTTTTCTAACCGAAAATTGCGGTTTATGACGAATTAAAAAAAACTACCAGTTCTATCTCGTTCGAACCAATTTTCGTTGGTAGTTTTTATGGCAATGTACATCATATAATTTTTTTAGATTTATCATTCTCTTAGTTTAGAAGTTAGAGGGGGGGGGGGGGACACACATTTTTCCACTTTGGAAGTGTCTCTTGCGCAAACTATTCATTTTAGAAAAAAATGATGTTAGGAACCGCAATAGCATTTTTGAAAACCTATCTATAGATACCCCACACGTATGGGTTTGATGAAAAAAAAAATTTTGAGTTTCAGTTCTGAGTATGGGGACCCCCAAAATTTACTACTTTTTTTCTAGTTTTATATAAGAATCTTAATGCGGTTCACAGAATACATCTAGATACCAAGTTTCAATAGCATAGGCCTTATAGTTTCGGAGAAAAATGGCTGTGACACACGGACGGACAGACAGACAGACAGACAGACATGACGAATCTATAAGGGTTCCGTTTTTGCCATTTGGCTACGAAACCCTAAAAAGTACACTGCTTAACATCTCCGATTTTCCAGACAGTCTTATCGTACTCAAGACAAATCATCCAGAATTTTTGAGGATAACATTTGAACAAAACATTTTATTAGATGTGCGACAAAGTTTTTTCTAAAGATATCTGAACACCCCGATCTCCCCGCTTGATTGTTCAAAACTTCATGTACCACACCATTCGTCTTATCCAATGCAAGACCGGCAGGTTCTATGTGTATTAAAAATGGACAAAATTGATTTACTAGTTATCGAGTTTTATAATTACAATAAACTTTTATAAAAAATTGTAAATTGTAAATAAATACAATAGATATAGTTGAATTAGGTCACCTAAATTTTCTTAATAATCAAAATGAAAATTACAAGGTATTATGTGAGTGACTGCCTTTTTGCCACTTTAGTGATTTTAAGAGGTATAAGAAAACTACAAGGCTCTGCGAAAGAATACAATGTGCTTGGTCTCATCCATTTGCAGTAGTTGATGCACTTTCTACGCCCCTCAACTCTCCGGCAAACATTTTACTCCAGTGTACTAAAAATTAAAACTACAAGTACTCTGTGTAACACAAGCATGTCAAGCGAGTCTCTGAGCAGAGCTACTGGCTAAGTAAAGATTGCATATTTTTTCGGTAGCTTTGCAAACATCAATCCTTTTACGCATTGGTATGCAGGCTGCGTGGGTCGAAATGCAAAACACTTACCCTCGCTAGAGTTCAAAGCGTAAAGTTTTTCTGTCCCAGACATTATTCCAGTCTCGTAGTTCTGCAGCTTTGCGTGTTTGAGGTTTGGAGCATTTTTTCAGTTGGGCCCTGGTTTTATTAAAAGTTGAAAAGCCACTTTTTGCTACCAATTTTCAAAGTTAGCGTGTAACTTTCGATGAGTACCTATGAAAAATTGTAATCATTATTATTAGAGTTAACGGGATATTTACCATGTACTATTGAGTATTTCCGATATTTCGGCGCTGTTGCAAGCACCATGATCACGGAGGAACTGAAGTATAGGCGGTTGAAAGCGAAAGTCTCAGCACATATATCGATCTACCCTCCTTCGCAGTCGTTTATTACGCGTTACACCACTACCACTGGTCTCACTTTCGTTTTCACTAACTCGACGTTCACGACACACAACGCTCACCGTGTCTACTCGCGGTTTAGTATGGAACTGTTTATGGTTATTTGTACACAAACGAACCACTGGATGCCAGACGCTCGGCAACTGAAACCCATCCTCCCGATTGAAATTCTTATACTTTTTAATTTCAATCGCTTCTCTAACCATTCTCGGTATATAGTGACGTTCAGTTGAGAGCATCTTAGGGTTATGTAACTCAATCCAATGGTTTGTGCCGGACTCCAACAGGTGTTCAGCGACTGCAGACTTTTGTGGTTCGTTATTTTTGACTGCCCTAATGTGTTCTTTGATTCGGCACGTCACCGTTCGTTTTGTTTGGCCTATATACGAACTACCACAACTACAGTCAATCTTATACACTCCCGGCCTGTCCAGTGGAAAACTGTCCTTAGGTGTACGTAGGCACTGCGAAAGCCTCTTAAAAGGAGTGAAGATAGTTTTAACGGAAACCTTTTTTAGGATGTTTGCGACCTTATCTGTCACTCCTTTAATGTACGGTAAAAAGGCTGGATGTCTTTCCACTTTATAGTTCACAGGCTTATTCGAGCGTCTCGGTGGTCGGATCCGTCCACTGTACCCATTTTTATGTAGAACGCCGCTTAAATGATGTAGCTCCGCTTCTAAATGCTCCTCGTCACATAAACTATATGCACGGTCAGTAAGCGACGTCACTACCGAGTTCAACTGGCGCGGGTGATGATGCGAGTCGACATTTAGGTATCGGTCAGTGTGAGTCGATTTTCTGTACACGGAGTGACTCAACGAACCGTCTGGTCGGACACTGATTTGCACATCAAGGAAAGCAAGGGATCTTTCTTTTTCTATTTCGTAGGTGAAACTCATATTACGATGGATGTTGTTAAACTTTGTTACTAAGTGTTGTACAACATTTTCACTACCCTCCAGTACACAAAAAATGTCATCTACATACCGTTTCCAGATTTTGATGCTTGGGGTGTTGGCTGTGGCTAAGGCTTCAAAATGCTCCATCCAAATATTTGCTACAACTGGAGCTACTGGACTGCCCATTGCTACTCCATCTATCTGTAGGTAGTACTCGTTTCTATATACGAAATAATTAGTGGTCAAGCAATGTTGTACAAGGTCAGCATATTCCATCGCAATACGACCCTCTGCTATTTTTCGTTTTATGACGTCCATGCAGTCGGTAATGGGAACATTTGTGAATAATGATTCAACATCGAAACTCACCATCACTTCCTGTTCGTTAAGGGTGGTTTGCCGCAAAATTTGTACGAAATGCCTCGAGTCCTTCACATAAGATGTTGTTCTCCCTACTAAAGGCTGTAAGATGCTAGCCACATGTTTGGCAAGTTCATACGTTGGCCGTAGAGGTATGTTAGGTTTATGAACTTTTGGCAGTCCATATAGTTTGGGAGGTTGAAGGTTTCTCGGTCGCAGCAGGTGTGATCATGGTGCTTGCAACAGCGCCGAAATATCGGAAATACTCAATAGTACATGGTAAATATCCCGTTAACTCTAATAATAGTGTTAGTGACCATGAAAGTTTAAATACCTGTAATCATTATGTTTTAGACAATGAACCAGAAAGCTATTGAAGTAATTGTACGTGTTCTTTACAATATTATGCACCGTATTATAATGTTGAGAGGTCAAACTGTAGAGTCCTGAGAAGATTTCGACTGTCCTGGCTGTTGTAAATCTTAGTACGGATTATAGAATGTTAATAGATTTTCTTTGGTGTAAGTACACTTAATACAATGCACTTACCCAATTGACCTGCGTGGAACTTAAAGGCCTATCACCCTTCCACATGGGCCGTGATAGGCTGATTTGATGTACTGCATGTCCAGCCTACTGATAAAATAACCTTTTCGGAAAATCACGGTTGAATACTTACGTTTTGTTCCCGTATCCGTATATACGTATTTATTTTCAGCGGTTTCATGAAGAAGTTCACGATACCGTAACAATACAAAAATTCTTTACGTTATTGAGACCTGTGTTTTCCAAACTCTCTACATTGTTAGCGCTTGCGTATCTTATGTTAGGAAGTAAGATGATAAGATAATAATATGTTACACCTTTTAAGTGAAAACATGTTTTAATCATATTATAATCAATACGAACGTTTGATCTTTTTCATTTAAAAAGTTTGGTAAATATGGCAAACAAATAGGTATTTCACGAGCCTTGATTTTAACTGGAAATGTCAAAGGAAAAAAGATATCTAAGACTTTCAGCTTATGTAGAATACTTAAGCGCCCACAACTCGTGATCTTTTAAAAAGTGAAATATGAAATTTTGTCGAAAGATGAATAACGAATATTTTCATATTTGTTGAACTGTGTTGACGTTTGCTATGTGTAAATAACAATCTGAAATTGTAGAAAGTTTGAGTTCACAATGCGGTCAACCATTACTCTCATTACGTGATTTTGTATTAACTCTTTGCCATGCTTTTAAGATAGCTTAAGAAACCTTGGATACACACAACCTCTCTTTAAATGCACCGATATTGAGACGACAACAAAGATTGGTATCTCAACAAAAAAGAAACGTACAAGTACACGAAAAAAACACAATATATCTCAGCACTTATAAAAGTGTGCTAATAAACGAGGTAGAACGACGGCAACCTAGCCCTTTCATCTGACGCTGGCAGTAAATCCCGGAACGAGAACTGCCTCGTGTGATGTATTCCCGACATTAATGGAATTACGCGGCCGAGCGATATGTAGCACTTGTTGGTACACTTTAAGGATAACAATTTGTATAGAGTGCTTCGTTCCCGTTTCCTCGTTAATTTACACTATAAATGTTTATTTCGAACATTCTACCTTGCAAACAGATCTATGTCAGTAAATTATTTCGAGTTAGTGGAGAAAGAAATACGCTGTGGGTAGGTACTAACTGTATTTTTTATTCCACGTAGATTACATCTAATACAATATACTTAATGATGACGCTTGATGATGTTGACCCAAAAGCTTTTATATGAAGTAGTTATACTTATTATTAAAAGGGAAGTTTTTGTTTAAGTTTGTATTTGCGCCTGCCTACATGACTAGGGGCGTGAGTACCAGAACATACATACATACAGATAATCACGCTCTCATTACACCTTATACTTTCATGTCCCACATAGTAGGCGGCGAGTCAATTTCCGTATTGAAATGGACAGGCGCAATTCACCGCGACCCGCAGTCGAAACTTTTCAAGCCGCCCGCGCCCATAAGGCATTCAACTTGGCTTAACGATTGTCATTTTACTGTCAAACGGGGTTTCATTTCGAGTTTTCCTTCTCTACGCAATACATCTTTTTGCGAAAGTGTTCCCTTAGTCGCCTCTTACGACACCTTCGTGATGTATAGGAGTGGCGACATTTTGTACTCTTACCCGCAATACGGGGCCCCGTCGCTACACGGGGCTCTACGGGGAGAATCGTGGAAATATTGTACAAACTGTGAATAGTTTTCTGTTTTTTAACCGACTTCAAAAAAAGGAGGAGGTTCTCAATTCGTACGCTATGTTTTTTTTTGTATGTATGTTACGCGATAGCGGCGCCAATTATGGATGGATTTTGAAAATTCGTTTTTTGGTTGAAAGAGGCTACTTCTGAGGTGGTCCCATATCCAAGGTATCAGGATCTGATGCTGGGATCCAGGAGAAATCGAGGGCAACCACCGAAAATTGTAGGGACAACTAGTGCGTTTGTTAACTTTTTGATTAAGTGCTTTAATGTACTAAAATTTAATGTAGGTCTGGAGTCGATCTGATGATGGAACCGAAAGACAGTCGAGGGAATTCCTTAACGATTTACAGCAGTTACCTTGTGTTTCGGCTTGATTGATTTGTGTTGATGAGAACTTTACACCTAGATAGAAATACTTTTCGGTCCACCCGTCACTTAAAATAAAAAAATAAAAATTTTAAATAAAAAATAGAACCGACTTCATACAAATCCTTAAAAATAAAATTTACCTAGCACATTGTAATATGTATTTTGAATTATCCAATTTGATTCAATATAATATTGAAGTTGGTGCCATTAATAATACCTACCTAAACCTATGGGTTTACTTGGCGCTGACTTCAATATGATGTTGAATAAAATCTGATAAATCAAAATACATATTACAATGTGCTAGGTAAATTTTATTTTTGTCGTCACGGGACACACTTCCTGAGGGCTTACCCGGGGCTCTCAACCATAGGCTGTTGGGCGTTACGTGAGGTTTTTTAGTCGGTAAGAGTCCGGCATAGCATCCTACTTACGAGGATTTTCCCTCACATCAAAAAAAAAAGGATTTGTATGAAGTCGGTTCTATTTTTTATTTAACATTTTTATATTTACACATTTCAAATTATAACAGAAGTCAATATTTGTTTTCTGTAAGGAATGTTCTTTCTGATTACATTGCTCTCAGAGGCACAAATTTGTTTGTCTTTCATTGATGTTATTTACAAAAGCTACCGATCTGTTAAAGCTACAACAAGAATTAAATATAGGCTGCCGTAATTTGATGCATAGAAATTTTCCAAAATTCTAGCAGAGATTCATAAAATTCGGAGATAGATAATCACAGGTACAGATAATCTACAGAAAGTGACTTAAAAGGTTCTTGCAGAGCCTTCAGTATTCCTTATATATTATAGCTTCAGTAATATTTATAGAAGCGCGAGTGTAGCGCCTCTGGTGTAATTGCAAACGCCCATAGGTTACGGCGACCAATTTCTATCAGATGGTTCCGTAAGATTGTCTACTACCTTAGTTATATAAAAGAAGACGTGTGGCACTCGGGGACTGCTGCGGTAAAGCTATTGCATAGCATTTTTAGGGTTCCGTAGCCGAATGGCAAAAAACGGAACCCTTATAGATTCGTGCCGTTATTTTACATAAACATTACCGTGACAGTTGCAATAAATTGTGAATTTTGAAAGTTAGTGGGTGATTTGCAAAGTGCTGTCAATATTCTTATCTATGACGTATTTCAATCGGAGCATCGAAATTGTTTTTACATTAAGAACTCTGAATTCGACCAGTACTCTTAATTTAACTTTGGTCGAGTGGTTAAGACGCGGATCGGTACGCAAAAGGTGCAAGATCGATTCTGGGTACAAGCGTCACTTTTTGGATTGACTTAATATATAACGACTGCAGAGTGCATAATTGACGTAAATAAAAAAAAATGAAGTGCGAGATGTACGGTCGGCCAAGAAAGTGGTGTATCAGTTTTGATTTAGTTTTCTAGTCATTGAAAATTACAACAAGGTTCATACTAGATATCATTGAAAGAGATGCATAATAATGACGTAAACCTTATTGATAAGTATTCATTTGTCGTAAGTCACTTAGAAGTGCATGACATTTTAACCTTTATTAAAAACTGATAAAACATTAATTTCTGCAAAGATAATTTGAATGGTTCTAAATAAAAGTAATAAAATCTTTTTAAATCTAGCAATCTCTTTTTCATATAGAATACTGACAACTGACTTTTTGTGAAATATATTCAAACTAAGAACAGCTGTCACCAGGGCCGTCTTTATCCTATTGGAGGCCCTGGGCATATTAGGATAATGGGGCCCTATGACTTTGACAGGACACTAATTTCATAGAAAATACAAAGAATGTAGATAAACCATGTTAAACATTTATTTTTATTAACAACTAGCGGTTCCCTGCCACGCTTCGCTGTGTCTTTTTTTGTGGTCGTTTCATGTACCTATGAGAAATGAGTCACGTTTTCGAAACATTCTTGATTGCTGCTCCGCTCCTGTTCGACTTAGCGTGATGTTATATAGCCTATAGCCATCCTCGATAAATGGACTATCAAACTCAACAGAGTATACTGTCTGTCGCTTGTCAACAGGTTTTGTCTTTTCATCTTCAAATGCGCAATTATTTTATTTTATTTTATTTTTTATTTTCATCAAATTTGTGTTTTGATGATCTTAAAGTATGACCAGTGGAGGGCCCAGCGGACGGAACACGTTTTGTCAGATCAGCCTTTATACTGTCTGGTCTAGTGTAGTCTTTACGACAAGATGTGTGAACCCTCAGCGACTTCAAATCCTTAAGTTGGGAGCTCTTTCGAGGTATTAAAGGATAGGGCAAGATTAAATGATGACTAAGCTATAGGTAATTGATTAATAAACATGGAAAATTGATTAAACTAATAAAGCTTTGACTTGAATTAAAAATGCCTATTTGTACTAATTTAGAATTACAATACAATTTTTTATTTATTTATTACATACATACATACATATGGTCACGCCTTTATCCCCGAAGGGGTAGGCAGAGGCATATTATATGCCCACATTTCACCTTTGTATAATTTGTCCCACGTAATAGGGGGTGAGCCGTATTGCCGTGCCGTATTTATTTATTACACTTTATTATTATAATTTTAAACAGCTCATCGCATGCCAAACAACTCGAGTCATTTAATAAAGACTTGCGACTAAGTTGTGAGTCTTTTAATAAAAGACTCGAGTCCATTTATATCCGAGTCGTATTATAACAACTGGAGTCCCTCAGATTAATAAAAAGACTTGAGTCGTATTTTTGGAGTCAAGTCTTGAAAATCGAGTCAGTCCAACTTAAGTGACTTAAAAGACTTGAGTTCTCACATCACTATTTTTTAGCAATACCAAAAACAATTAGCAATAGCAATAACAAATTTTAGTCCTTAAGTTGACCCCCCTGGGGGGGTCAACCTAAGGACCAAAATTTGTTTAATTAATTATAAATAAACAAAATACGATCTAAAAATTTAAATGTTCGAACAGTCAAGAACTAACGAAGAACTAATAATTAGAAAAAAAAATCAAGTGGGGCCAAATTCACTGAGTGATGTAGGTATCGATGCAGTGAATCGATCCGAGTACTACGCATCGATTTAAAAGATCGATTTTTTGGCTGGAAAAACCGATTTTTTGATTAATCGATTTCAGATCGCCATCCCTATAACAGACACGGATTGTACTTGCTGAGGTTGTTTTTCAATAAAATTAATTAATTTGTTTTTGGTACGTCTGATAATTAATACGCTTTTATTAGGTCGTCGTGTATGTAACTAACAATGTAATGGAATCTAAGGAAACTAATTTAACCATCTTCCAAGGATCGTAGCGTCATGAAAATTGGCAGCTGTATGTAGTTCTGATGACAATACAATAATATGGTACTGTCGAACTGATCTAATGATGGGGCACTGAAACTTCATGATGGAGCCAATGGAATCTAAGGTAGCTAGGTATATAATTTTATTAGAAAATCACAGAAAATCTTTCCTGTGGTTTTTGAAGGCCGTCGTCTCGTACGCCGAGGGACTAGGGTCTAGGACTAGGGACTTTGTATTTGGTCTGAGGGGGCCCTTTCGATCGCGGGGCCCTGGGCAAGTGCCCATAGTGCCCAGTGGAAAAGACGGCCCTGGCTGTCACGTAACAAACAGTAGGTATCACGCCCTTAGCACACCTCCGCCGCGAAACCAGAACAGCGGAACCGCCAAATGAATTCCGCTGTGATCAAGTGCGGATTGAACAGCGGAACTGGGCAACGGAACCTGACACGAGTTAGTCGATGTGACACTATCTCAATTTTATCATATTATTTTTATTATCTGGATGACTTAATAAATACATAAAACGTCTATTTCTGATGGCTTGAAGTATTTTTTTCCGTAAACTTCACGTCCATTTTATGAAAAAATATTAGGTTCGCTGTTTCGCTCTGGCAATTTGGCAATTTTGACAAACCCGCGCATAGACATCGCGGCACCGCAACAAAAAAGCGGCCGAAGCGCGGAGATTTGACTGGCGTAGGAGCAGATTGGCGAAACCGCGCGGGGAAAGGCATAGAAGATAGTTAAATCTATTTATTAGAACAGGCGGTTTCGCTAGTGTTCCGCTCCTCCTACATGTGACAGAACTTGGCGGAATTACTGCGTTTCCGCTATCGTGGTTTCGCGGCGGAGGTGTGCTACAGGCGTCAATAATCAATATAAAAGGTTATCAATAATCAGATAAATTGGCAATAGAAATTGTCAGATATGTTTGCAAGCGAAACTAATCATTATCGCCTATGAATTTGCAAACGACGTTCAACCTTAAGATGGTACACCAATTTTTTGGCCCACTGTACGAGCGTGACCGAGCGTGGCCGAGAATAGCCGAGTGTTACGTATTTTTCGTGACGGGATTTCTGGATTCGGTCTCCACGCTCAAGGCCCGCGAAAGCTATGCAATAGCTTAAAATAACTGCTTAATTTGATCCAATAAACGGAACCAGTGGTATTAGACTTGTCAACTTTAAGATACAATTATGTCATTGGTCAGTCGGAGAAAACCCATTTGCAGTTAACTTTAATTTTTTTCATCAAGCCTATTCACAGGCTCCAAACTTATCATTTCTTTAGGAATTTAGGTACTTTAACACAAAATCTTAACCAAATTACGTAAGTATTATATTTTAAAACTATTAACGAACAATAACATTATTTAACAATACCTAGGTTGTACTTTTACATCAAAAAATTGTAGCAATACCCGTTACACGATAAAATTTAGTTTTTCTCCCGTCATTCAGGCATAAAACTCTTGGTAATACCCGGTTCTATTTGGTAAATCCACAAAGTAAGGCTGATTCAATCCGGGGAAACGACGCTGTTCCTTTGAGCGTTGCATCCGTGTATAAAAACACGTCAGCTCTATACACAAACAAAACATAGAAAAAAAACTGTTAATGAACCACGAGCTTGTGCCTCTAGCTCTCAATTTTATGTCCCTCGTAATAGGTGGTGAGCCTATACACATAATTTTAAGGATTGTTGTTATTCATTATTCAAACTATTTCAAAACAACACACTTTACTTTTCGACTGTTTATTCTTTTTTTTTAATAATAATAATATTAATAATAATAAATATTCTCGGACATTTCACACAACGCTATCTGATCCCAAAGTAAGCTAGGAATAACCTGCTTGTGTTATGGGTATCAGATCACGGATATTAATACTTATATACTTTTTAAATACTAGATATTATACATAAAACACCCAGACTCTTGAGACCAACATTTATGGGTCACACAAATATTTGTCTCCGATGGGAATCGAACCCACGACCTCCAGCGCCGCAGGCGGTATCACTACCGACTGCGCCACAGAGGCAGTCAAAAGAATATACATATATATTATATATGTATAGTAAACACCTTTATCCCGTAAGGTAATAAAAACCAGTTGTTTTTAATAAGATATTTTTTAAACTATTTCTTGATTAGACAATATAAACAAGTTTTTAACATCCAAAAATAAATTAGTATTATCCTCGCGCCTACGTAGTTTTTAATGAAAGGGAGGTACCCATAAATAAAATTGTTTATCTGTATTGCTCTATAGTTTTACCGGCAACGACAAGTTTTTTTCTGACAAAAATATCACCAAAAATAGTTAATGAAAAACAAGATAGCTTTCATAAAAATATAAACTAAATGTATACCATACATATTTGAGTTAAAACTTGAAGGTGTTCCTCACTGAACTTTACAAACCCGAGAAAATTTCAATCTTAGTTTAAGTGTCCGTAAAATATTGAAGACCATCTCAAAGTAATAGTTTCGCTTGCCATGAGGATATTAAAAATTTCATATCACCTCCATTATTTAAGAGACAGCCGAGTTAAATTTATGTGACAAAGATTTATAAAAAGATTTCAGGGTTCCGTTGCAATAAAAATCTTCATAGGTACCAACTTCATAGGAATTTGAAAGGAGATAATTTATATTTTGCAACTAGACAATCGTAAAGAACTGTATTAAAATTTGTACATTTTATCTTAGGTGATTTTTGAGCTTGAAGACAAAATGAGACTAAGAAAAAACATTAAGCAAGTGAATCACGATTCAGCTTGTGTCATCTCGCTCTCATCTAATCGCCAAATCCACATAAATTTCACTTGCATGGCGTCCATTGTACTGCCCACACAATTCAATAAGAATTCTGTTAATTCAGCTTTCAACGATATTATAACCCAATGAAATATATTTGGTGTGTTGGAAGTACTCGTAATTGGAAATGAAAATCAAATTGTTTACTAGCTGTTGCCCGCGACTTCGTACGCGTGAAAATTATGTTATAATGCCAATTTGATTGCTCTCTGCTTAGCCCCTAGGATATGTAGCGTGATAATATATAGCCCATTTGAAGACCTATCCTTAGTTAATATTTGTGCAAAATTTGAATTAAATCCATTGAGTACTTTTCGAGATCCTTCCGGACAAAGCAAAGCAAATAGACAAAAAAAATTCTAACTATATTTTCCGCTTCGGTATCTTATGTTGCACACTTAGCGAGTATTTTTTTTAAATGTTTCCAATGTACAGTTTTGACTTTTCTATCATTATTTTATATGTATAGAAATAGCGCTGCTCATCTATTTAAACGGTTTTTTTTTTTTTTTTTTTTTAAATTGAAATCCAAGATGGCGGCCGCTACAAAATGGCGGCTAACGTAGGTTTTATCAATATGGGTATCAAATGAAAGGTCTCAACAAGCAGAATACAATATACTATAAAAAATAGAAATCCAAGATGGCGGCCTCTAAAAAATGGCGGATAACTTAGGTTTTATCAATCCCATCAACATGGGTATCAAATGAAAGGTCTCAACAAGTAGAATACAATTTACTATGCAAAATTGAAATCTAAGATGGCTGCCGCTACCAAATGGCTGATAACATTTTTTTAACAATCCCACCAATATGGGTATCAAATAAAAGGGCTTGACAAGAAGAATACAATGCACCATACAACCTCAATATTTAAGATGGGCGCAGCCACTAAATGGCGTATAATAATAAGATTTAAATTTAGAAATTGAATCTGTAATTTAGGTATCCGATTAATCCAGCCTGAATCCACCACCTAAGTCAAGATTTTGTATCGTGTTAAGGACTGTGTTTCGTTAGGGTGGCTAAAAATGATACGTCGTTAGCGGTACACCACCCAAGTTAAGGTGAAAGGTTAAAACGCGCCGAGAACTGTATGGCATTAGGGTGGATAAAAATGATATGTCGTTAGCGTTTTCCCCTCAAGAGTCAGGCGCATCTTGTTGTACATAGCCTTGCCCCTTTATTTACTTTTCGGTGATCTTTTACAACTGCCTCCTATAAAACGATCAGGAACACCTGTTTTCAAACAGCCAGAACATCTTCAACCAGCTACACATCTCTGGCGTTTATTCACGCTGTGTGAATTAACTGAAAATATGCGTCAGCAAGGTGACCAGACTTTTATTGATATTTTGAATGCTTTGAGAGTCGGTGAGCTAACAACCCAACATTTTAGTATTTTAATGGGAAGACTTCTTCAAGACACGAGTGATGAGTTTGCAATAGACAAAGCGTTAAGGGTATACCCCACAAATCAACAAGTTAACGACCACAACTCCGCTGTATTGAATTTGTACAGAAATAATGGTGCTCGCATTTACAAAATAAAAGCGCAGGATCAGCTAGTACACGCTACACGACATGCAGACAATATGGATATAGCTACTATAATACCAGCTGATATCAACAAAACTGGGGGTTTACCAGCGGAACTGGAAATATTTGTGGGGGCAAAAGTCATGCTACGGTCCAATATTGACGTTTCAAAGGGATTAGTAAATGGCGCTATAGGCTACATCAACGAAATCGTTTAGCCTCAATTTCGTCGAACTCAGATGTATGCAACAGATGTACCTTCCATCCGAATTGATTTCGCAAGAGACGGAGTACATCTTATACACCTGAAAGCTATACAGTTTCCAGCTAAGTACAATTACGGGACGGCTGAAAGAAGAATGTTGCCTTTAATACTATCATGGGCTTCTACAATACATAAAATGCAGGGCAGCACTGTGGATCACGCAGTCGTATACTTAGGTGCGAAACTGTTTGAAGAAGGTCAAGCCTACGTGGCTCTTAGTAGAGTAAGATCTTTGCAGGGACTACGTATAGAGAAGTTGGACTGCAATAAACTAACGGGCAAGAAACCTTGCAATAATGAAGCACTAAATGAATTAAACAGAATGCGAAATAAAAACTAAAAACTAGAAAATAAAAATAGATAAAAAAACTTTTTAAGTTAAACGGTTTTATGTTAAACATACATTGCAATGTTTAAGATAAATGTACTAAAAACCATAAAATAATAAAATAGATACAGTCGTGGTAATTATAAACATATGCATAGACTAGACTAAAATAAAACCGTGGGGCACGTCAATTGTCTACAAATTATGTGCGATAGAAGAATCGTTTAATTCGTCGTTAGGCAGTTGGCCCGCAGACGGTGAGGAAATTACTCACTATTTTCTTGCTCATGGAAATTCCAATAGTTATACACTCCATGTAAATAAAAGAAATGTTTCAACTAGTTTATCGTTGGACATTCACACTGCTGGCTGGCGAGGAATCGTTTCACTGCTCGTAGTTTGTCTTTAATCGACAAAACATATGATAAAAGTACTACTCGCTAACCACTATGAAACCGCGAAAACTCGCTTATAATCGAGCTTGCTAGCTTGTTTCCACATTCTAGCCATACTTATCACACGCCCATCGTTATCGGTTGAACAACTGCCTAATTATAGTGTAACATTACAAAATAAACATTTTAATCAACGATTGTAGACAATTGACGTGCCCCACGGTTTTATTTTAGTCTAGTCTATGCATATGTTTATAATTCCCACGACTGTATCTATTTTATTATTTTTTGGTTTTTAGTACATTTATCTTAAACATTGCAATGTATGTTTAACATAAAACCGTTTAACTTAAAACGTTTTTTTACCTATTTTTATTTAGTCAAAATTTTGAGAAGTCGGTTCTCGTTTCCTGTGCAGAACACAAAAGAAATTCTTAGTGAAATATTCGGGCTATTTTGTTCTACTGTTTGTGTGGGCGTTGAGAAGTTATTGAGTGAAGTAGGACATCTGTTTGTGAAGTTTCCAAATTACAAGACGTTTATAAACATTTATAGATCATAGGTAAATACTACCAAAGATAATATAATATAGTAAATGCTGATGCTCGCGTCTTCGCTCGCGTGAAATTTGGTTCCCGATCCCGCTCCCATGGGAACATATTTCCGGAATGAAAGTAGCATAGTGTTATTCCAGACTATACCTAATCCATTGGTACCAAATTTCAGCCAAAAAACCCAATACGTTCAGCTGTTAGTTATTGCGTAACAAACATCCAAACATCTTCACAAACTTTCACTTTTATAATATTAATAGGATTACAGTCCGTGAATATATATAAAAAAAACATACTACTACAAAAGGAGGTCGCTTTATAAAGTTGTGCTCGCAGTGGTTTTAAAAACTTTGTGTCATTTATAGGAAAATAAGCTATAGTTTGGTTTAATATTTTAGTGCACTTATTTATTTTGCCAACTGCTGCACCAGCGCGTGATGAAATTTTTACGCATTTATTTCCCAGGGGGAATTGTTCTCGAAAAAGTGTTATTCGACGGTAAAAGTCATCTGCAAACTGAATTTCATTCAAAATATTGACACTAAAATCTCTCAAATCAAAACAAATTATCAAATTTTGTGAAAAATTGCCTAGAAAGGTACTAGGTAACCAAAATATTATGCGGTAAAACTAAATAGAGAGTTATCTCAAATAACCACAAAGTATGTGTCTTAAATCAAAAGAGACTCAATATCAGGTTATGTATGCATGACCGATACGAACCAAAAGACCGAACCACCTACGCTCGCAGAATGTAAAAGGCAGCCGGATAAACAACTGCTAATATTTAGATAAGGAACCCCCATTCGCAGAGTACCCGTATGACCAGCAACAAACAAAGATAAGGAAAGATAAGAAAGGGAATAAAACAAACATGTTCTTTATACTGATGTTACAACGACGAGTTCATATAAAGGTTATCTTCCTAATAACCATATATATAAATGTTGTGTGCGTTTAAGTACTTATTAAATACTCAAAATTTACTGAATCGACTGAGCTCAAAATTGGACGCGATATACAATAGCATTCAGAGATGGTTCTAGGCTACTTTATACACTTTTATCATAACAGCAATAAGAATAAAACAGATTTAAAAGGTGACTTCACCAATAGAGGGCACTGGTCGTTTTTTAAAATTATATTCTGCCAGCTTCAGAACAAAATATTATAAACAACCTATTTAGATAGCTGTTTTTTAAAAGAAGTTTGATTGCGGCCTCCTTGCATTCAGAATAATAAAAGAGAGTACTTACCAAATAAAGAGGTCAGATATGTTTTGCATGTTAATATTGAAGTTAAAGTTTTGGCGTCAGAAAAATATTATTAGACTGAATTAATTTTTTTGAAGCGTGCCCACGATGTTTTAAAAACTGAACATTGATCACAGAATAGATTTTTTTTTCAAGTGATGCTTCTATTGATTTGGATGTTAATTGGATTTTCAGAAAGATTTATAATTTATGCTTTATTGACAGACCTTCAAAATACTATTAATTGTATTACAAATTCACTGCTATCTGACTACACTGGAAACCTGTCAGGACATTAACGAGTGCCTAACTAGAAGACTCAGTGACCTTGAAGCTGTGAAAGATTTCATACAGATTAAAAGCCATCATTGCTACTTAAAATAATAGTATATACATTAATGAAATAAAACTAAAAGGAAAGAAAAAGATTATTATTTTCATGGCGTGGTGACAAAAAATATCACAAGAAAATAATCACAGACATTATGAAGTTTAAACTTTTTCGTGTCTCTTCTGCCATTTGCATAGATTAAGGTAATTTGTGAATGTGGCCGTACTTTCATTAACGGTTATTGTCACGCAGGGAAAGATAACGTTGGAGAAACTTTGCATTAGGTACCGAGTATGTCATTGAAATATTACTTTATAGGATAACTTTCAATGAACTGACTTCGAAACTCTGCGCCAAACTAAAGGCAAAAATAACAGTCAAATGCGTGTCTTATCACGCATAATAAAGGGTTTCGTAGATGCTAATTCGTATGAATTTTTTATTTTGATAACCTTCTTAAGGCAAAAAATATAGAATATTTTCAGTTGTGTTGCCGTTACTCATAAACGTGTATTTATTTGTTACAGTTCTTCTTTTAACATCAGTTTTTTTTTCTACGATTGTAATATTTGCACGCATGACCACTTTAATGCTTGTTTGTTCAAAAAGCTTTAGGCTTGCATAGTAAAGCAATGTATATTATTTAGTCAATGAAGAGTTCTAGATCCAACACCTACTGCAAATCGGAAGCTACCTTGCAAAGCTGTAGTTTTAGCTTTAGCAACCTCACCCCATCCAGGGTGATTACTGATCTCATAAACATTTTAAATCCCTAAGATAATAAATGATTTTTGCAGCCGCCATATTTTTGAACGCCCTACCCGATTAGCTATTATAAAGCTATAGTTTTATAATAGCTAGCCTTAGGTAACTATGTTAGGTCCAGTAAAGTGAACCTAGGCAGGAGAACTACATGTAGAAAAGCCTATCCAATTACACTCTAGGGTATGGAGACAGTACGCAGAATACTAATATTTGGTTACATTCACATAGAATTATTACTTTGCAATCCTACATAGCAAAACTCATTGGCCTCGTTGTATAGTATTCCACAATATTTTTGTTTATATGCACACCATAATATTTCTGGCATATAGTACAAAGGTTAATTCTAACACCTCTAAGGATAATATCCAGTATAAACCAAAGACTCCAAGTATCTCCAAGCATTTTGTTCGTAAACTCTAATCAAGTAGCCTAGAATCTAGATCCAGGGGCGAACAGCGGCACCTATCTCAGGGCATCTGTTTCAGGGGGCGCCAAAATCACGTATAAATCTTTTCATAATAAACAATCACCCGCTGACAAGCACGCAACTTCGTTTGCGTCAGCATGTTTTCCGTCGCGCATGAAGATTTTGATTTCTTTTCCGCTTCTACGCTTCTTACGCTCCAATTCGTCTTAGCGTGATTAAAACTTTTCTAAGTAAATGTACTATCGAACTGTAAAAGAATTTTTGAAATCCAACTCGTAACTCCTGAGATCCTAGTGTTCAAACAAACAAAGTAAACAATCTCTACATTTTTCTATTATTTAACTAGCTAATGCGCGCGGCTTCCCCCGCGTGATATTTGGTTCCCGTTCCCACTTCCCGTGGGAACATTTTCCCGGGATAAAAAGTAGCCTTTGTGTTATTCCAGACTATACTCTATCTTTTTACTAAATTTCAGCTACATCCATTCGGCAGTTAAAGCGTGATTGAGTAACAAACATCCAAACATCTAAACATCCAAACATCTTCACAAACTTTCACATTTATAATATTAGTAGGATAGGAAGTAGGATAGGATATCTAATAGCAAACATACTATCAAAGTAAACCATCAATAAATTAAGTCGGAGCTCACAAAAATATTCAAAACCACAATGATTGAATGTTGCCAACAGAACATTGTAACAGTGAACACACAGTAGCGCTGTAAACTGGGGCGCCAAACTCTCCACACTTAATGAAAAGCCAGTTCGAAAACAGATGTCGAGCTTTTGTTTAGAGGAAATTTTCAAGACTAGAATTCAGTAAAAAATTGAGCCGTGACAAGTTTAATAATGTGAAGTTGCTCTTATTGAATATTTTCTTTGCATTCTTTAGAAATACTCACTATAAAATACGTTAGCAGAATTTTAAATATTTAATCTGGTACGATGTAATCAAGGAATGAACAGTACCTACCTTAGTTACACTTTTTTTTTTAATTGGTCAAATATTTAAGGGAACCACGGAAGTTATCAAAAAAAGACAAAAAATATATAATATGTGATCGTATACCTTACAAATGCGAGTTGTTCTAGCCCACCTTTACAGACTACCGAACTGACGTGCACTCTGCCATAACACGCATTTGGCGAATCTGAAGAGACTATTTTTAATTACTTGTCGAGCTCCACTTCCTTTTAAATATTGAAAATATCGTAATAAAAGACTACCAGAATCACTGAGTACCGTCTTACTGAGTCTTACGGTCGATAATGGTGAGATGTTTTTACCTATTCATTTCTCTTTGTAATTGAAATAAAACATAAAACGGGTTACGCCTTAAACATTATTGTTATTACAATAAAATTTGCCTTTAAGTACCTACTAACTTAAAAGTGGTAGGCGCAGTGATAGTATAAGGACAGCTTTTTTTTTAACGTGAGGGAAATTCCGTCATGCATGCCATGCCGGACTCCTACCGACTAAAATACATCGAGTAACGCTTAACAGTCTATGGTTGGGATGCCCGTGTAAGCCCTCAGAAGGATGGCCCAGAACTCCCAACAGACCCATGGCCACCACTGCGGCTTCGTCCAGGGGGTTCCGGGTGTGATCACACTTCTAAGGGGGGGGCGTGCGTGAACTCCTCACGTCACGCTGTCGTCGTGGGCCTGCGTCTATAAGGACGGTGAGAAGCCCTCTCAGTATAGGGACAGCTGTCAATTGTCGAAGCGACGAGTTCAATCCCATATCAGTAGAAATAGTTATGCAATCAGTAAAGGTCGTTAACTAAAATGTAATGCTTTCACTTGCTAGATTTCTTTGAACAAATTAACACTTCTTAGCCTAACTTCTGTGAGTCAATAGTGTGTATAAAATAATGTTCTAATATTTATAATAGCGATTTCAAATTAACTAAAACGTAATTTTAAACACAAACTTCATAAATCTAATTTCTTGATAGCATTCACTGCTTTTACCGTCAGATAATACCTGAAATGAATTATGGTTCCTTTTTCCGTGTAGATAATGGTACTCGTCATAAAATGTTACTTTATAACGTTATAGAAACTCGTAAAACAAACTTTGTTTATGTGTAAACAGAAGCGAAGCTAATTATTTTAGATGGTACTGAAACATGCTAAATTCGTTTTGGTAGCCCAAAACGTAGTAAAGATAATAAAGTTTTAATTAAACAGGATAATGCATGGTTATGTTAAACGTCTGGCACTATGGGATTGAATCCCATATCAGTAGAAATAGTTATGCAATCAGTAAAGGTCGTTAACTAAAATGTAATGCTTTCACTTGCTAGATTTCTTTGAACAAATTTACACTTCTTAGCCTAACTTCTGTGAGTCAATAGTGTGTATAAAATAATGTTCTAATATTTATAATAGCGATTTCAAATTAACTAAAACGTAATTTTAAACACAAACTTCATAAATCTAATTTCTTGATAGCATTCACTGCTTTTATCGTCAGATAATACCTGAAATGAATTACGGTTCCTTTTCCCGGGTAGATAATGGTACTCGTCATAAAATGTTACTTTATAACGTTATAGAAACTCGTAAAACAAACTTTGTTTATGTGTAAACAGAAGCGAAGCTAATTATTTTAGTTGGTACTGAAACATGCTAAATTCGTTTTGGTAGCCCAAAACGTAGTAAAGATAATAAAGTTTTAATTAAACAGGATAATGCATGGTTATGTTAAACGTCTGGCACTATGGGATTGAATCCCATATCAGTAGAAATAGTTATGCAATCAGTAAAGGTCGTTAACTAAAATGTAATGCTTTCACTTGCTAGATTTCTTTGAACAAATTTACACTTCTTAGCCTAACTTCTGTGAGTCAATAGTGTGTATAAAATAATGTTCTGATATTTATAATAGCGATTTCAAATTAACTAAAACGTAATTTTAAACACAAACTTCATAAATCTAATTTCTTGATAGCATTCACTGCTTTTATCGTCAGATAATACCTGAAATGAATTATGGTTCCTTTTCCCTTGTAGATAATGGTACTCGTCATAAAATGTTACTTTATAACGTTATAGAAACTCGTAAAACAAACTTTGTTTATGTGTAAACAGAAGCGAAGCTAATTATTTTAGATGGTACTGAAACATGCTAAATTCGTTTTGGTAGCCCAAAACGTAGTAAAGATAATAAAGTTTTAATTAAACAGGATAATGCATGGTTATGTTAAACGTCTGGCACTTTTAAGTTCGTGATTTTCAACTATTTATGATATAATATGTACCACCATTGGTGTTACAATTAATCAATAGGCTATGGTGACCACTATCTATCAGAAAAACGGTATGCTTTTCTGCCATTCATATAAAACAAATAAAAGAAGAGTACATTATGGTTTGATAAAGTTTATCAAAATAAAACTAGCAACTGTGAACTGCTTCATTTTATCTCAACATGAGATAAAATGAAGTCGTTCACACGTACTTAGATGCAAAACGATGTAAGTCATATTATCATTCATGCGCTATTATCGGTTGAAACCTTAATAAATTATCACCATGGTGGCAGTCAACAACAAAACCTATGGACTCGTGCAACACCAGAGGCGCTACACTAACCCAGCCGAACCTGAAAAATCTCAAGTGATCACTTGGAGGAGTGAGGGTTATTGACTTATAAAAGCTTGATTCACTCGTACCCTACGAGTGAAACAAGCTTTTATAAGAAAACAGTACAATTATCATATAAAACTAAGCTTTCCACATGAAACCTTTTTGAAGTGAAACTTCTTTATCGGCGTTGGAAAAAAATTTGCGTCACGTCACGTCACGATTTTTGGTTACGCGCCATCTTTGTTCTGTTCCCCACCACGGTGGATTCGAATTAAGAGTACTTTATCCAGGGATAGCATGTCATTTAAGGGTTTTTGGACTTTTGGACTTTTAGACTTTGGGACTTTGGGACTTTGGGGCTTTGGGACTTTGGGACTTTGGGACTTTGGGACTTTGGGACTTTGGGACTTTGGGACTTTGGGACTTTGGGACTTTGGGACTTTGGGACTTTGGGACTTTGGGACTTTGGGACTTTGGGACTTTGGGACTTTGGGACTTTGGGACTTTGGGACTTTGGGACTTTGGGACTTTGGGACTTTGGGACTTTGGGACTTTGGGACTTTGGGACTTTGGGACTTTGGGACTTTGGGACTTTGGGACTTTGGGACTTTGGGACTTTGGGACTTTGGGACTTTGGGACTTTGGGACTTTGGGACTTTGGGAATTTGGGACTTTGGGACTTTGGGACTTTGGGACTTTGGGACTTTGGGACTTTGGGACTTTGGGACTTTGGGACTTTGGGACTTTGGGACTTTGGGACTTTGGGACTTTGGGACTTTGGGACTTTGGGACTTTGGTACTTTGGGACTTTGCGCCTTTGCGACTTTGCGACTTTGCGACTTTGCGACTTTGCGACTTTGCGAATTTGCGACTTTGCGACTTTGCGACTTTGCGACTTTGGGACTTTGGGACTTTGGGACTTTGGGACTTTGGGACTTTGGGACTTTGGGACTTTGGGACTTTGGGACTTTGGGACTTTGGGACTTTGGGACTTTGGGACTTTGGGACTTTGGGACTTTGGGACTTTGGGACTTTGGGACCTTGAGACCTTGGGACTTTGGGACTTTGGGAATTTTGGACTTTTGGCCTTTTGGACTTTTGGCCTTTTGGACTTTTGGACTTTGGACTTTGGACTTTTGGACTTTTGGACTTTTGGACTTTTGGACTTTTGGACTTTTGGACTTTTGGACTTTTGGACTTTTAAACTTTTGGACTTTTGGACTTTTGGACTTTTGGACTTTTGGACTTTTGGACTTTTGGACTTTTGGACTTTTGGACTTTTGGACTTTTGGACTTTTGGACTTTTGGACTTTTGGACTTTTGGACTTTTGGACTTTTGGACTTTTGGACTTTTGGACTTTTGTACTTTTTGACTTAATTTAAGGTGAGGTGAAAATTAAGTTTATGAAGAAGTTTCACTTCTTACGTGTGTACACTAAGTACACGCAATTTTTTTTAAAGAAAATACGTACACTTTATTTTTACTCGTACGGAGCTGGGGCGTACCGCGTGTAGTTTAAACTATAAATTCACACACATGTATATATACAAAACATGTTAACTATATCATATACATCAGATACAGTTTCCCAATTTACATAACACAGACAGTAATCAATTTGAAATCGACCGTGCAATATCCGTACTACCGGCTCGTTTCACATATTGAACCTCACCCACCATCTCACGTCAATGGGGCTTTTGTATGGAAACCACACAGTGGTCTGGGCAAAGGTGGCCTAAGCAATTAGCAGATAGCATTCGCTCTATCTCTGTCTATTGATGCATGCGGATTGAATGGTTGTGCAGCAATATTACGAGTTTATGTTGTGAAGTGTGTGTATAACAGTCTATTTCTAAATAGGACAAAATGAAATAATAAAACTGCGCAATAGGAAACTAAATACTTTTTAGCCGACTTCATAAAATAAGGAGGTTAATCAATTCGACTGTAAATATTTTTTTACCATTCAATTTATATACCTGTTAACCATAGACTTATAACACCGTTAACGACTGCTATTTGCGTTAACGTTGCTATTTGCGTTAATTGCGTTAACGGCTGCGTTATAATTCTGTGCATATAACCATACGACCTAACTGATAAAAACTTGTATGATCCTGTTACACCAGCATTGTGTATTATATTCAATCAACATAAAATTCTCAGAATTTTTAGGCAGCCTCTATTTTCACAATCTAGATTAAATAGCGCGCTGAGCAAAAAGTTCCACAATATTTAATTAATTATTTATATTTGTACCCATTCCATTACATTAAGAACTTCTTAATGTAATGGAATGGGTTGTAAATGGGAGTTTGTAATTACTCTACTTAATAGTTTTCATTTATTTATTCATGAACCATTTTAGAATTGTGTTGGAAGTAAAGAAATATTCTATTTCAATAGAGTTATAATTCGATTGTAATTACTATAATTTAACAATTGTCAGAGCAAAAATAATATAAAATTTCAAGTTCTCTTCTATTTCACAACTACAAAATGATGTCAACTACTCAATTATAATAAACTAGCTGCTCCACCCGGCTTCTTTGGCGTAGAAGTCGTTCTCGCGTAAAGTCATTCCCCTCTTTTGGCTCTGTCAAATAAAAAGTAACCTATATCCATGTCCATGCCTTGGAATCACACTATCTCTATACCAAATTTCATCATAATTGGTTCAGCAGTTCAGGAGTGAAAACGTAACAGACAGACACAGACAGATAAAGTTGCTTTCGCATTTATAATTAAAATATGGTAGGAAAATTTCGATATCTCTGTACATTATAAATAGGTACCTGTTATGAAATTTCATGCTCACTGTTACATGATTACAATAAATTAATAAAAATGTCAATATTAGTAATATGAATTCATGATTAAATCGGCTAGGCAAGGGAATTAGGGTAAGTTGCAGTAGATAAACGATTTAACCATTTAAAATGTGAGCATCACACAAAAAGCTTCAATAAATATTTGATGAATATCGTTCCGATGAAATATATAAATTAAATAAGTCTTCGGATCCGCTCGTTGAGATTTTTATTGATAGGCGTAATTTATTTGAACGGCACCCGCAGTGTACTTTGGAAGAAATATGAAAGGCATTACAGCAAAAAGGCCTTTCCAAGTTTATGAGCATCTCTTTCGTTGTTTCATAACGTTCGAGATTTCATGGGGAGGCTTAAAAGCTCGAAACTGAATTCTAATAAGAGCCTCATTTTGTTTTTATGGAGTTTTCAAAATATTATATGCGCTCACTGGTCAATTCATCTTTCATCATAGTTGAAAATATAAGATAATCGTCATGTGTGAAAAAATTGTTTCATGTAATTCATAAACAAGAAGCCGTGAGACGGTCTCACCCGACTCTAAAACGTTTATTGTGAAAGTGAAAGTTCAATCCAATTGACGTTGTCATTTTTGTTTTATTTCAAACTTTGAACAGATGATCCACCTGACCTAGTGACGTAGTTTAATGCAACAGAGTCACAAACTACAGACACAAGTCTCGCCATAAGCCCCTCTGCACTCTATTTTATAGAGAGGGGCTAAAATGACAAATTGAAAAAGTTCAGAACTGTTTTGTATTTTTGTTTAATGGTGTACCAATATTCAATCAAATCAGCCTATGGCAGTCCACTGCTGGACGTGGGCCTCTCGCAAAATACACCACAATACACGATCCTGTGCCTTATCCAGTCACTCCCTGTTTCCGTTTTCAGGTCGTCGTCGGTTCGTCTGACAGGTCGGTACAGTCCCATCACACCAAACGTGTTATATTGATAATACTCCATTACCAATCATAGCTAAATTAATAAAATTAGACTGGCATTATTTTATACATAGGTACTTAGACTATTCCCAAGAAACAATACTGCATTTTTTTTGAATATTTTTGTTTAGGTCAACAGTATAGGTACAAATAATTAGGTAATATAATTATTATAGCACTACAAGTAATTATAGTTACAATCATTACCTAAATACATTGTATTCAAGATTAAGATCACATTAGCAATCAGACAAGCAATCAATGCCGCGATGCATGTTGCTGTATAATCCGCTCCAGGCAACGTATTCGCAAATTGGATTGTTTCACAGCAGATAGAGAGTGCAATCTGAATTACATGAACTATTTTGTAAAATTAACTTTAAAGATATAAATCTCGAATATTATAATATACAATTGTATTGTATCTTTACCTTAAGTTTTTATTGCCTGGGCAACTGTCAGCATCTTGGTAAACTTTATAAGTCAAGTTGTAGACCTTAAAGGTGGCTTAAAAATAGCAACTGTAGGAAGCTTGGACTTGGAGCTTCTGCCTATCACTATGGAGAAAACTTGTTATTTTATGTAGTATCGCATTATGCTCTCCTTATATATTAAGATGCCATAATTTGTGTTTTTGCCTCTAAATTTATATACAAGAAAAAAGGAGTTTCCTAAAAACTTTTCTCAAAAGTTCTCAACTTTAGCATTAGTAAAGAAATTATCGTAGCCTCTAGGAAAATTCTCGAAGTTTTTCACTGAGCAAAGTGAGCCGCTAGACCCAACAACTTTTAATGTATACCCTCACTTCAGACTCTGACGAGAATATTGAATTATTTATAACAAATTTTACTTAACTAAATTAAAATTATATCATTCTATTGAAACAATGCGTTGGTAGTGGCAGTTGGGAGTGGTGTTTCGGTGGTACAGTGGATAGGGAGTCTGGCCCAGTTTGAGTCCTGTTCGAGACTTTGCACACTACGTGGTTTTTAAACATATATCTAATGTTAAAGTTTATTTTGATAATTACTGCACCAAATCGAAAGAAGCTTTTAAAAGAGCATTGCAACAGCAGAAGTGTTACACTCACGCTGCTTACGCTATAGCCTTTTGTAACGGACAAAAGCATGTTGTGACCATCTTTTGTTGAACTTTACAAACTGTCGAATGTGATGAGCAACTTAAATCACCGGTCTAATAAAATGCTGAGTAAGCGGGACTACGAGGGTTTCCAAAAAAGCAATATTTTAATATCACATCACATCAATCAACTTACCCTGAATCAATGTTATGCCGAGTAAATACGGAACATTATGATCTTGGTCCTTAAAAAAATAAAATCAAATATGTTCTGTAAATGCGAAAAAAAATACTAGCCTTACACAGACATTTTTCTTAGTGACAACACTACCTACACTAGAAATCTATAGAATTCTCGATACCCCTAAAATATATCAACCAAATACCTGACAATCTTTGAAGGTCTGTAGGTTTTAGAATACCTAATATACGTAGGTTTTAGACACTTATAATTCACTAAAGTTATAACCTCAGCCAATAACAGTAACAGCATAAATTATCCTAGATTACCAATATTCGCATTTTATCGATACCTCCGATATTGGATAGGAGTGCGGTATTCTAGACTAGACTAATTACCCTTTATGCATAGCTGGCTCAAGAGAACTAATTGATGTCTCGACGAATATCACTTAGTCACGTTTCCATTGTCACACCATTGTAACTTACACAGCTTCGTTATATTTGAATTAAAATTAGGATTATTCCCAGTTGTTAGGTATGTTGAAGTAATTAGACTAGACTAGACGAATGAAGAATTAGATGAAATTTTCTTGTCCTAGTTAATTATGAGAAACACTCAGCGAAAAGTTACTTACTACCAATTGATTGTCTCTATGAGTAAATCTAATTATTTCTGTGCCTTTCCTCTCTTCAACATAATCATTTACCGAATCTATCACGGTGAGTGTTCTGAAGAGCTATACCACTTCGTTCTCGAACAACACGTGCGGGTCAGAGGTACCCCACACGGTCAATAGAATCGTGATGATAATGACCCAACGAGTCTTTTATTTGCAGTACTTGCCATGGAAACTTGGAATTCTTTACCATGTTTTCTCATTCCTACAACCACGGGCTCCTAAAGGACATCTTTTCAATATTTAAAACTAGATAGTGCTCGCTGCTCTGCCCACGATGATTTCTCTTCCCGTTCCCACGTGAATTATATCCTGGTATAAAAATATTGGTTATTCCATTTATTTACTTAAAGTTGAGACACGGAAACGTGACTCCATCAATCCACCCTGAACAGCGTAGATAATTAGACTCCGCTTTAGGTTGTTCTTACGAAATTTTCCCTTAAGTATAGTGTGAATAAATTTTTCTCCGACTCTCCGAACTAATGAGACAGATTCAGGATTAACTATTTTTATTTTCCAACCGTACAACTTTTCGATAGGAATAAACCTTTAAGTTTTTCCAGACTTTAATCTATCCCTGAAACCAACTTCAGCTAGATCTTTTCCTTTTGCAGATGACTGCTTCGGTGGGGCATTATGTAGTGTAACCGCTTGCCGCGCGGAAGTCCGTCCGTCCGTATAGTCCGTCGTTGTTCAGTGACACTTATTTTCGGAAGAAAAAGTAGCCTAGATATGTGTTATTCCAGACTATAAAATATTAAATATTTTCCCGTACTTAATTCAGCCAGATCTGTCTAGCTCATAGGAGCGTGAAAGAGTTACAAACATTCATATATTCAGACATTCACACATCTACAAACTTTCGTATTTATAATATTAGTAAGATAATAAAACAATAACCAACAGAAACGTGTTCCATATTACTATTTCACTAAGCAGCACTAAGCACTAAGACAGAGTCTTGTTAGATCAGTTCAGGCATCTTAGAAAGATATAAAACTCATGGTAATCAATCAAATCATTCTCATTTCCTCCCTCAACTCTTTGTTTCGAGTACTTACACGAGTCTTGCGGTAAGATAAATTTGACTGCCTCCTTATGCGTGTTCTATCGCGTGTATTTGGATTGTGATCTAATGAATTGTATATTAATGCCTACGGCTACGTTCTATCATCGCACCACTGACTGAGACGGGGTGTTTACCCTCCCAATCATGTTCGAGCACGGTGAGGTCCGATAAAGACATTCTTTCGCGAACGCTTGGATTGAGCTCCCAGCCTCGGTTTTCCCAAACGCCTACAGTATGGGCCATATGCTGGGCTGCTTTCTCAATGGTACAAAAAAAGTCATGTTCTGTGCCTAAACAATAAAAAAAAACATTGAAATTTGTATTAGAGTAGTCTTATTTTACATGTGGAATTTCTCATAGATGCCTAATCCATTGATGGATTTGTTTAGTGGATTAAAGTGGAATAGAGCTATATTTCAGTGTTATTTCTGAGTGGAGTACTACTACGTAGTACTATTAGTTATTCAGTGGTACTGCTAGTAAGTATCTTTAAATGATTCCGCAAGACCTACCTACTACTTTTAACTTTTACTTGGTTTGTCATTTGGAATTTCTCAACGCGTGGTCCAATTTCAATTTTTTTTTTGTCGTTAGATAGGGAGTTTTAAAAGATTTGTTTCACACAAATTTTAATGTCATGAGTTTTGTAGTTCAGAACTTAGAGACATTTCAAGCTTCACTAAACCTAAAATTCAAGGGTTTCTTTGAAATAAGTATGATTCTAAACTGGCTTGTTTGCTTCTAGTCTAGTCTGTTTAAAAAACAGCCCAGGCCATGACTTTGCCGTCTTCGGCGCGAACTAAATTATTTTAAAATACCTTCCTCTTGCTCTCTCTTATGTGATTTCAACGAAGTTCCGACAAGTTTATTAATTGCACTTATGTTTTGACATACATACTATATCCCCATGGTATAATAAATGCACACATTTCACCTTTAGATTTAGTGCTACGTTATAATGAGCGCGGCTGAAATTTTTCAAGCCGTTCAAAAAGGTCTTCATCTTAGTTTAATGACTGCCACTTTACTGGCAACCGGGACCAATGGCTTAACGGGCCTTCCGAAGCACGGAAATTAAAAAATCAAGCAAAAGCAATATAGGTTCAGATTGAGTAGGTTTTTATATTCCTGTTATTTGCTGCAATAAAAAAAAATTCAATAAAAAATACAACCGACTTCCAACAAATCCTGAAAAATAAAATTTACTTAGCACAAAGTAATATGTAGTTGAATTATCTGATTTTTTTTTCAATATCATATTGAAGTCGGCGCCAAGTAAATTCATAGGTTTAGGGAGGTATTATTCATGGCACCAACTACAATATTATATTGAATAAAATCTGATAAATCAACTACATATTACTTTGTGCTACTAAGTAAATTTTATTTTTCAGGATTTCTTGGAAGTCGGTTGTATTTTTTATTGAAAATTTTTTTTTCATTATTTTAAGTGACGGGTGAACCGAAAAATATATCTATCTAGGTGAAAGTTCTCATCAATACAAATTAATCAAGCCCCAAAACAAGGTTGCTGCTGTAAATCGTTAAGGAATTCCTTCGAATCTCTTTTGGTTCCATCATCAGATCGACTCCAGACTTTTATTACATTAAAGTACATTAAAGCACTGAATTAAAAAGTTAACAAGCGCACTAGTTGTATGATTTTCGGTGGTTGCCCTCGATTTCTCCAGGATCCCATCATCAGATCCTAACCTGGTTATAATGGGACCACATCAGAAGTAAACCCTATTCAACAAAAAAAAATTGAAATCCGTCTATAATTGACGGTGAACATACATAAAACATTGGGACCTTTCTTTTTTTTTTGGAAGTTGGATCTATCAATATAGGTGTAAAGTTTTCATCAAAACAAATCAATCAAGCCCAAACACAAGATATCTGCTGTAAATTGTTTAGGAATGCCCTCGACTGTCTTTCGACTCTATCATCAGATCGACGCTATACCTTCATTAAAGTGTAGAACATTAAACCACTTAATTAAAAAGTTAACAAGCACACTAGTTGTCCCTACAATTTTCGGTGGTTGCCCTCGTTTTCTCCTAGATCCCTTCATCAGATCCTGACCTGGTGATAATGGGACCACCTCAGAAGCAACCCCTATTCAACAAAAAAATAATTTTGAAATCCGTCTATAATTGACGGAATTATCGCTTAACATACATAAAAAAAAATACATACAGACGAATTGAGAACCTCCTCCTTTTTTTGAAGTCGGTTAATGAATTATTATTGTATTTCAGATAGCTATCACGAACACGGCTGTAATGAATATAAGAGTTTCTCTGAAATGAAATAAATGCGTAGACTGTCCATATCAAAGGAATAAATTCGTGTGTTTAATGTAATATGTGTGGCGTGGTCGGTAGTGATACCGCCTGCAGCGCTGGATGTCCTGGATTCGATTCCAGGGTCGGTCGGTCCAAATATTTGTGTGATCCAAAAATGTTTGTTTCGGAGTTTGGGTGTTTTCTATCATCAATCAATACATATAATAAAATCGTAACAGGTCGCTGTCTGTACATGGAAGATAAATAAGAAAAAATATTATAGGGGGGCTTTATGAACGCAATAGAACCCAAAACAATGATTTTTAGAATTTTTGTCTGTTTGTCTGTATGTCTGTATATCTGTTTGTCTGTACGGTTGTGCACGCTAATCTCAGTAACCGCTCAACCGATTGCAATGCGGTTTTTTGTATTGTGTTGAGGTTTGCTCCAGTTAACATTTAGCGTTTGCTTTATGTAAATCGGTTTAGAAATAAAAGAGTTATAACACTTTTAAGAATCAGATATTTTGAAATTTTTAATTGTAGGGGTTTCTTTGAATGTGAGTGAACCTAAACTGGCGTGTTGGCTTAATCATAAAAGAGCTTAATGATTAAGACTATTTTTAAACAATTCAGTCCGCGCCGAAGGCGTGGACTGAATTGTTTTAAAAATAGACTTAATCATTAAGCTCTTTTATGATTAAGCAAACAGGGCAGTTTCAGACGCTGCTTGATGACTCTGATGAAGAAATACCTTTCCTTTCATACACCTTATGTGACGTAAACGAAGTTGCGGGCTCAGCTAGTGTATAATATGTATGTATTTACACTTATATTTGTATGTCTATCTCTCATCTAGATCCCATAACACAAGCCTATAATATTATAAGCTTGTGCTATGGGATAGATGATGATGTGTGAGATTGTCCACAAATATTTATTAATTTATTATTAGGGTAATTGTGGGTGAGATGCCGCACATTTTCGTTAAAAACTATTTTAAAAGAAATAAATGGGAATTGTAAATAAAATATACTTTTAATGAAAAGAAGTGTTATTTATCTATACTAATATCTATACTAATATTATAAAGAGGTAAAGTTTGTGTGTTTGTATATTTGTTAAATTGTAAGGGGTAATCTCGGGATCTACTGAACCGATTTTAAAAATTCTTTCACCAATAGAAAGCTGAGTTATTGTGGAGTGTCATAGGATATATAGCATCACGCTACAACGAATAGGAGCGGAGCAGTAATAGTAAATGTTTCGAAAACGGGGAAAAAGTTATACCTTTTGAGAGCTTCGTTGCGTGTGCTTCGTGACTAATATTATTTAACCGACTTCAAACAAGGAGGAGGTTACTCAATTCAACCGTTAATTTTTTTTTCTTTTTGTTTATGTTTGTTCGCGCAGAACTCCGTCGTTTATGGATCGATTTGAAAATTTTTTTTTCGTTCGAAAATAGATACTCCCAAGGTGGTCCCATTTTAAGGAAGACAGGATCTGATTATGGCATCCTGGAGAAATCGAAAGGAACTTTTAAAAATTGTAGGGGCATCTAGGGTGTTTGTAATTTTTTTTTTATTAAGGGTTTTAAAGTCGTACAACTTAATGAAGGTCTGGAGTCGATCTGATGATGGAGACGAAAGACAGTAGAGAGAATTCCCTAACGATATACAGCAGTTACTTTGTGTTTGGGTTTGATTAATTTGTACTGTCGAAAACTTTACACCTAGATAGATAGATTTTCAGTCCACACGACACTAAAAATAGTGAAAAAAA
This sequence comes from Miltochrista miniata, assembly GCA_933228765.1. NCBI lineage: Eukaryota > Metazoa > Arthropoda > Insecta > Lepidoptera > Erebidae > Miltochrista > Miltochrista miniata. The sequence continues at coordinate 20,837,965 of OW121757.1, read as the reverse complement.
AAGACGTGTGGTACTCGGGGACTGCCGCGGTAAAGCTATTGCATAGCATTTTTAGGGTTCCGTAGCCGAGTGGCAAAAAACGGAACCCTCATAGATTCGTGTCGTTATTTTACACAAACATTACCGTGTCCGTTGTGGAAAATTGTGAATTAAAAGTTAGTGGTTGATCGAAATTGTTTTCACATTAAGAACTCTAGATTCGACCAGTACTCTTAATTCAACTTTGGTCGAGTGGTTAAAACGCGGATCGGTGCCTCGAGCACGAAAATTGACGGCAATCGTATCGTAAAGGTATCGAGTCCACGATACGTAAACAGACAACGACGTTAAGCAGCAGCACGAAGCACTAACGCTATCGTTTCGAGCTCCCGATACGATAACGTCAGTGACGTCATCCTAACGTAAATAGTGAGGCACTCGTGAGATTAATTAGACGTTCAAAAACTAAATTATACTATGAATATCTTATTATTTTCAAGTAAAAGGTCTTGTATATTGATCAAATCAACAAAAAATGGTTGCATGATTAAAGAAAATACGTGATTAAGTTACGGGAGATTATAAAATGCTTTAAGTTTTGAAAAATAAAACAATATGTGAAAACATTTTTATAAAATATGGTTTCCGAACGACACTACTTCACTTCTCTCCATTGACAAGGTCAAGTTTGTTTTGGTTATACATTCTTGAAGGTTATACTTACTTTAAAAATCACGGATTGTGTTTATAATGAGAACAATGTCTTTTTCCCTAATTCTGGGAGTTGTTGTGCGAGTGAAAAGAAAGGATGCAAAGTTCGCTATGTAGGTATAGTGTTATTGGAAATATGCCAGCTTGGAAGACGGCTGGTATCTAGTCTGCCTCAAAGAAAACTAAAAAAAGTGTTGAATGAAACTGTTGTTAAAATCGGACACCATACTCTACGGTGTATGTATGTGAAGCTTTACTTATGTACATAGAAATAAAAAGAATACGTAAATTTATTTTATCTTTTTATTCAAATAAAGCATCAATAATGGTCCGTCTATATCTTGTTTACATAAAAAAATCGGTAATCACTGTACACATATCAAACATTAGAACATTCCGTCAATAAAAATGCTTTCTACATTGAAATAATTGATCCATTTCCTTATGAGTTCCATCAATATCACTGTCAGCCATACATAGATTCTCGTTGTTAAACTCGTACATTTTGAAGTAAATTTGCACCAAGAACGTATTAATTATGATTATATGAGTAAAGTGGCGGTCTTTGCACTCTAACACAACACAAAATAGACACGACATACTTTAAGAATGGGTTTAAACGTGGTTTGTAAAGTTTCGATGCTTTTCACACCAACAAATTTTAAGTGTATAAAAATTCGTCTTACTCGATAGCCAGCCTTCGAAATTTACGTTACCGTATGTCAAAATGTATGTTCGTGCTGCCAAGTTTGTTTATAAAGTGTCAAATATCGAGGATATCGAGTACTCGACGCTACGCTTGCGATACGAAAGTAAATTAAAATCATTCGTGTTACCAAATTTAGTTATCTTTACGCACGATAGGGGCGCTGTACAAATCTCATACAAATTTTTGTCGATGACGATACGAATACTTTTTCGCAATTATTCGTGCTCGCCCCACGGTATGCAGAAGGTGCAAGATCGATTCTGGGTACAGGTGTTGCTTTTTGGATTATTTGACTTAATATATAACGACTGCAGAGTGCATAATAAAATTGACGTCAACAAAAAAAAATATGAAGTGCGAGATGTACGAGCGTGGCCGAGAATAGCCGAGTGTGACGTGTTTTTCGTGACGGAATTTCTGGATTCGGTCTCCACGCTCAAGGCCCGCGATAGAAGCTATGCAATAGCTTAAAATTTTTAACAAAAATGAAACCGACTTCAAACAAAACTAAAAACTGAAAAATAAAATTTACTTAGCACAAAGTTAGTACTACCCGTTCGCTCTAACTTTGCCGCTGGCGTAGAGGCGTATATCCGAATTGTTAATTAGACGAAGTAAATTGACAGTAGCTATTGTCACTTCGTCATAGAAAATACGCAACATTATATGAAGAAGTGACATTAGTTGCTGTCAATTATATTTACTCCTTCTCCGAGACATATTACCAGTAACGATGCATTGTAGCAGCGCAATCACAAATTGTTACAAAGCTAAAAATAAAAAGTTTAGTATATTCTCTCCTCTGGCAACCCTGTTTCGTCATTACGTGTTTTTGTGCGCAGCGCTGTCACTTCGTTTTCTCAACAAAAATATCAATATTTGTAGTTTATGATTATAATATTTATAACTAGCTGACCCGCGCAACTTCGTTTGCGCCACATAGGAGAGAGTATTACCTGTTCCCGTCGCATTTACTCCCGTCACGTTGCGTTTACTCCCGTAGCGTCTCGTCGTTAATATTCAATACTACGTGAGAGAGAGAGAGAGAGAAAGGTTTGTCGTCGCGTGTATTCCCGTCGCATTATTTTTAAGAACAATTTCGTTTATGAAATAGGTATCCCGTGGCATTATTGTAGAAAAAAATTGATTGCCATTAAAATGGTTATTGTGCACCAACACAAAGATAGACACAAAGAGAAACAATTTTGCAGTAGGAACCTATTTTTTACACAACTATAAATATTTACGCAGCACACGCAACGAAGCTATCAAAAGGAATAACTTTTCCAATGTTTTTGAAACATTTACTATTACTGCTCCGCTCCTATTCGTTGTAGCGTGATGCTATATAGCCTATGACACTCCACAACAACGTAGCTTTCTATTGGTGAAAGAATTTTTAAAATCGGTTCGGTAGATCCTACGATTACCCCTTACAATTTATTTAAAAAATATACAAACACACAAACTTTACTTGTTAATTTTTTTTTTACGTGAGGAAAAATCCTCATGGATGTTATGCCGGACTCTTACCGACTAATAAACCTCACGTAACGTCCAACAGCCTATGGTTGTGAACCCCGGGTAAGCCCTCGGAAGGATGTCCCAGGACACCCAACAGACCTACAGCCGCCTCTGTGGCCTCGCCCAGGGGGTGGTTCAGGTGCTAACCTGCGTCTTTGGGGGGTTTCGGGTGTGATCCCGCTTCTAAGGGGGGGCTTGCGTGAGTAAAAAAAAACTACGAACGCCCTAGATGCCCCTACAATTTTTAAAAGTTCCCTTCGATTTCTCCAGGATGCCATAATCAGATCCTGGCTTCCATAAAATGAAACCACCTTGGGAGTATCTATTTTCGAACGAAAAAAAAAATTTCAAATCGGTTCATAAACGACGGAGATCTGCTCGAACAAATATAAAAAAAATATATATAAACGTTTGAATTGAGTAACCTCCTTCTTTTTTGAAGTCGGTTAATAATATTAGTGACGCAGCACACGCAACGAAGCTCTCAAATGGAATAACTTTTCCCCTGTTTTTAAATCATTTACTATTACTGCTCCGCTCCTATTCGTTGCAGCGTGATGTTATATAGCCTATGACACTCCACAATAACGTAGCTTTCTATTGGTGAAAGATTTTTTTAAATCGGTTCGGTAGATCCTAAGATTACCCCTTACAATTTAACAAATATACAAACACACAAACTTTACCTTTTTATAATATTAGTATAGATAATGACTCATAAAATGCTATTAATTATTAATATTTTCAAATGTGAAGTGGTTATAAAGATTTAAGTGGTACTTAATTAGGTATAGTGAAAACTTAAGATGCAAAGGTATAATACACCGGCACATGTCCGGTATCTACTTATTTATACAGAATAATGAATATTGGTATGTATAATAGTAAGAAGAAAATAAAAGGTAAGAGTACTTGTATATGATTTTTTATGCAAATATTGAAGTCACAATAATTATATTACACTTAAACTAAAAATCATTGTTTTGATCACACATTCACCGCAAAAATGTTTACTTCCGGTTTAAAAAACTTAAATCAATTGCTATAAATTAAGTTTCGTTTCCGGATGACACGACAATTGAAAAATCAACGCGTTTTCATTGGTCTATTCAGATTACAGTTCATAGTTTCAATTTTTATTTCGAATGTTGTTGCACTTGTTGCATTTTTATAGTATTTTATTCAGTTCCGGCCTTCCGGCGCGAATTCGCGCAACGATTCTTATTTCGTATACCTAGTTACTTCATGTTCATCTCGGCTCGTCGGTTTGTGTGTAGTTTGCGTTTGCGTTGTGCAAAATGGGCAAAAGAAAGATTAAAGATGAAGACTACTATAAGAAAAAGTTAAGAAGAATAGAGAAGAAGCTTATGAAAATGAATGATTCCAATGAGGAAGAGCGGTCAATGCGGTCGCCATCTTTTTCTCCTCCACAAGTATCACCTCGGCTTCCTTCACCAACATTGCTGCCACCGACTAAAGAACCAAGCAAATCAGTATCTCAAGCTGGTGACCTGGATAAAGATACAGGTGTGTAACCATAGTTAGTTCTAATCCTTTTTCCACCAAAGATTTGGAATTGTGGCCGTTATTAGGTACATACCAACAGCCTGCTACATAAATGGGACACCATCGCTGATAAAGCATGGAGGTCGTTATGTACCAAGTACCAATCAACTACCTAAGTGTAAGCTTCTAACGCCTGGGTGAGCTCAAATGAGTGGTCGTGACATAAGCGCCACCACGAGGCGGGTGGACACCTTGTCACAGTGTACATGGCAAGCGCTATCACTGTGAGGATAGACAATGCCAAAAACATTTTAAGACTTTAGTGCTATCACCAAGTGGATAGACAAGTCTGTACATTAACAACTTTCCTACTTACTATATTCCTGGCGGAGTGACTTTAAAGGAGGAGTTACGTTATAAGTGCGACCACGATGTGGGTGGACACCTTGTCACATGTACCTACATGTCAAACACTCATTGTACAGATAGACAATTATATGTATGTGTACTTAAAATATTGGGATACATTTGATATTAATCTTTTCAGTGGATGATCTACCGGAGGAACTTCTGGAAGCTCTCGGGACTGAGGGAGAAGAGAAAGTTGAGACCGGGGAACCCATCAGACCTGAACTAGCAGTCCGGTGGTCTAAAATTTTAAAAACTGGCCTTGGTAAAGAAGCAAGAGATATGATTATTAAAAAATATCCCACCCCAAATAACTTCCCAAGATCAGTAGCTCCCATATTAAACCCTGAGATATCAGCCTCCCTTACAGAGACATCTCATAAAAGAGATAGAAGGATTATTTATAGACAGAACCTAGCAGGAAAAATCATGAACTGCTTAGGTAAATCTCTTACCAAGTTACTCACAGGAAATATAAATACCAAAATTCTTGTCGAAGAATTAAATGATGCAGCCAAACTAGTCGCTGAAATATCTTACCAAGATTCTTCCTCCAGGAGATTTTTCGCCATGGCTGGCACAAATAAAACAGTACAGGACGCACTGCGTACCACTACAGTGGATGATTTCTTATTTGGCACAGAGTGCGCGGACAAGATAAAGGCTGCACAAAACATCCAAAAGACAAGTCAAACCTACAAATCACAGAAAAAGGTAACCAAACCAGTTAATACGAGTACAATTAAGAAGCAGGAAAACTGGAGAAGCTCACCGCAGCACCAACAACGACAAGCTCGCGGTGGGCAGAAATATCAACAGAACCAGCGCCAGAAACAGCGCCAAGTTCCCCAAAAAGCTCGGAAACCAGCCTCTTCTCAATCCAGACACAAATATCATCGGTAGACACTCAGGTACATGCATTTAGACTTAAGTATTTTAAAAGTAACTGGCATAAAATTACTACTGATCCTGTAATTTTAAATTGGATAGATGGCTATAAGATCCCATTTCAAAAATTGCCACCTTCATACATGATTAAACCACAACAATGGTCTATGAAAGAAAAAGAATTAATTAAAATAGAAATAAACAAACTAATCTCCTTAGGCACAGTCTCAGAGTGTTCACCTTTTGCCTAAACCAGTTTACATCCCCGATATTTTTAGTTCCTAAGCCCAACGGATCATACAGATTCATATTAAACTTAAAAGAACTTAATAAATATATAGATCCGGAGCACTTCAAATTGGAAGACATAAGAACTGCTTGCAAACTTTTATCAACATACTGCTTTATGTCCTCTATTGACTTAAAAGAGGCCTATTTTTCCATACCTATAGCTGATGACCATAAAAAGTATTTAAGATTTACTTTCGATGAACAATTATTTGAATTTAACGCTCTTCCGTATGGCTTATGTACAGCACCATTTGTCTTCACAAAAATATTAAAACCAGTATGCATTTACCTCAGAAACCTAAACATTACAATGACTTGTTATTTAGATGACAGTTTATACTTTCATAAATCAAAGACAATATGTGAGGGAAATGTTAAACTTGCAGTTAAACTTTTCCAAGACCTAGGTTTTATAATCAATTTTAAAAAGAGTAATATTAAGCCAAGTCAAACATGCCAATATTTGGGTTTTATTTTAGATTCGACAAATCTAGCTTTATCAGTTCCCCAAGAAAAACAGCATACAATACTAGAAAAAATTAAAACTTATCAAGGAAAAAGTCATTGCAAAATCAGAGAATTTTCTCAACTGATAGGAACACTAAGTTCTACTTGTCAAGCCATTCCGTATGGCTGGGTATACACCAAGATCTTAGAAAGGGAGAAATATTTAGCTTTAATAAAATGTAATAATAATTATGATTCAATAATGCTTCTTAAAAGTAAAGTACATCATGAATTATACTGGTGGAGCAATAATTTAAATAAATGTAACATAATCAAACAACATAGATTTAAAATAGAAATACTCACTGATGCTTCACTTACTGGTTGGGGAGCAGTCTGTGAGTTAAATAAAACTTCAGGATCATGGTCATATACAGAAAAATATCATCATATAAATTATTTAGAATTGAAGGCTGCTTTCTTAGGTTTACAGTGTTTTGCAAAAAACTTACATGATTGTGAAGTTTTATTAAGAATTGACAATACCACTGCCGTAGCCTATATCAATAAAATGGGAGGAATTCAATACCCACACTTAAATAGTATTGCTAGGGATATATGGCAGTGGTGTGAAGAGAGAGCCATTTGGTTATACGCCTCTTATATAAACACTAAAGATAACCATGAGGCTGATAGGGAATCCAGAAGAAATAACATTGAATGGGAACTTTCTCAAAGTGCTTATATCGAAATAACAAAGTCCTTTGGTTTACCAGATATTGACTTATTTGCTTCTAGAAACAACTACAAATGTAAAAAGTTTGTATCATGGAAATGCGACCCTGAAGCTTTTAGAGTTGATGCATTCACCTTAAATTGGAAAAAATATTTCTTTTATGCATTTCCTCCGTTTTCACTTATATTAAAATGTCTGCATAAAATAAAAACGGATAAGGCTACAGGTATTTTAGTATTCCCTTATTGGCCATCTCAACCATGGTTCCCATTGCTAAATACATTATTAACAAAGAAAATATTAATATTAACCTGACAAAAACCTATTACATTCCCCTTTCAGAGAAAGTCACCCTCTTCACCGACAACTTACCCTGGCTGCAGGACTGCTCTCTGCGAAGCATATACAAGAAGAGGCACACCACCATCAGCCCTAAAAATGATGCTAAATTCACTCTCAAATAATTCAATTAAACAATATGATTCATCTTTAAAGTCCTGGTGGCAGTTTTGTAGAAAACTTAACATAGACACATACCAAGCTTCTATCCCTTTCATTCTAAAATTTTTGAGTGAATGCTTTGATTCTGGTGCTTCATATGGCACAATAAATACCACCAGATCAGCTCTTTCCTTGTTAATAAGTTCAAAAATAGGTACAGATGAAAGGATTAAACGATTTATGAAAGGTGTATATCGATTAAAACCACCTACTCCCAAATATAATACTACTTGGGACCCAGGTGTTGTATTAACACATTTAACTAAACTTTACCCAAATGAAAATTTAAGCTTAGAAAAATTGACTAAAAAAGTTGTAACAATACTTGCCCTAACTACAGGACACCGTGTCCAAACATTGTCCTTAATTAAGATCAATAATATTAAATTTTTGAATGAGGCAGTTCAAATATACATACCAGACTTAATAAAGACGTCAAAAACCGGGTGTTTTCAACCATTATTATATCTTAAAACATTTGATGATAAAATAGAAATTTGTCCAGTCACAACTTTAAAATGTTATATAAATAAGACCAACACATTAAGAAAAGATACTGATAATTTAATTTTAACATTTAAAAAACCACACCACTGTGCTTCAACTCAGACTATAAGTCGTTGGATTAAATCAACATTACAAGAATCTGGTATTGATATTAAAACCTTCACAGCACATAGTACCAGACATGCTGCTACATCTGCTGCAAAAAGGTCTGGTATTACAATAGACTTAATACAAAGAACTGCTGGTTGGTCTCAGAATTCTGCAACATTTGCAAGACACTATAATAGACCAGTTACTGAGAATGTTACTTTATTCAGTGAAACCATATGTAACATGGTAAACAAAACTTAAATAATAATGTAAAAGTGATCAAAATTATGTGATACGATTTGAATTGATATTCTTTCCTTCCATCTTTGTGCGTTTTTAATAAACACTTTGATTCCATCTTAACCTGAGTTTATTCACAACCCTAGCTTTCAACATCTACTGGTAATATGTCTCGGAGAAGGAGTAAATATAATTATGTGATTAAACGAACTTACCTTAAGTGAAGTTCTATCATAATTATATGAAGCTCCTTCTCCGAGACAGGACTCCCAAATCCCACCCGCTAAGCTTTAGCGGGTGGGTGGCAGCCTTAAATGGGTTGTTCAAAAAACTAGGAAGCGCTTTAAACGTAATGACGAAACAGGGTTGCCAGAGGAGAGAATATACTAAACTTTTTATTTTTAGCTTTGTAACAATTTGTGATTGCGCTGCTACAATGCATCGTTACTGGTAATATGTCTCGGAGAAGGAGCTTCATATAATTATGATAGAACTTCACTTAAGGTAAGTTCGTTTAATCACATAATTTTCTTCGTCTAATCAAAAATTCGACTTTATTAAGGAGCCGAGCGGCAAAGTTAGAGCGAACGAGCAGTATATTCTGATTTATCAGATACCTATCTATACTTCTATATCTATATCTATACTAATATTATAAAAAGGTAAAGTTTGTGTGTTTGTATATTTGTTAAATTGTAAGGGGTAATCTTAGGATCTACCGAACCGATTTAAAAAAATCTTTCACCAATAGAAAGCTACGTTATTGTGGAGTGTCATAGGCTATATAACATCACGCTGCAACGAATAGGAGCGGAGCAGTAATAGTAAATGATTTAAAAACAGGGGAAAAGTTATTCCATTTGAGAGCTTCGTTGCGTGTGCTGCGTCACTAATATTATTAACCGACTTCAAAAAAGAAGGAGGTTACTCAATTCAAACGTTTATATATATTTTTTTTATATTTGTTCGAGCAGATCTCCGTCGTTTATGAACCGATTTGAAATTTTTTTTTTCGTTCGAAAATAGATACTCCCAAGGTGGTTTCATTTTATGGAAGCCAGGATCTGATTATGGCATCCTGGAGAAATCGAAGGGAACTTTTAAAAATTGTAGGGGCATCTAGGGCGTTCGTAGTTTTTTTTTACTCACGCAAGCCCCCCCCTTAGAAGCGGGATCACACCCGAAACCCCCCAAAGACGCAGGTTAGCACCTGAACCACCCCTGGGCGAGGCCACAGAGGCGGCTGTAGGTCTGTTGGGTGTCCTGGGACATCCTTCCGAGGGCTTACCCGGGGTTCACAACCATAGGCTGTTGGACGTTACGTGAGGTTTATTAGTCGGTAAGAGTCCGGCATAACATCCATGAGGATTTTTCCTCACGTAAAAAAAAAATTAACAAGTAAAGTTTGTGTGTTTGTATATTTTTTAAATAAATTGTAAGGGGTAATCGTAGGATCTACCGAACCGATTTTAAAAATTCTTTCACCAATAGAAAGCTACGTTGTTGTGGAGTGTCATAGGCTATATAGCATCACGCTACAACGAATAGGAGCGGAGCAGTAATAGTAAATGTTTCAAAAACGTTGGAAAAGTTATTCCTTTTGATAGCTTCGTTGCGTGTGCTGCGTAAATATTTATAGTTGTGTAAAAAATATGTTCCTACTGCAAAATTGTTTCTCTTTGTGTCTATCTTTGTGTTGGTGCACAATAACCATTTTAATGGCAATCAATTTTTTTCTACAATAATGCCACGGGATACCTATTTCATAAACGAAATTGTTCTTAAAAATAATGCGACGGGAATACACGCGACGACAAACCTTTCTCTCTCTCTCTCTCTCACGTAGTATTGAATATTAACGACGAGACGCTACGGGAGTAAACGCAACGTGACGGGAGTAAATGCGACGGGAACAGGTAATACTCTCTCCTATGTGGCGCAAACGAAGTTGCGCGGGTCAGCTAGTTATCAATATAAATTGAAAAAATATTGTAGTTCTTAAAAAATATACAAATTATAAATCAAAATTAAAAGTCTGGAAAAGCGGCGTCTCTCTTACACTCTGTGGGAGAGTTGCCGCACCACACGAAGATTCTCTTCCGTCCATTCAGCTCTGCTGACATTTGACATTTCCCTTTCTGATGTACTTCCGCGGCATCCTATAAAATAAAATATAGAATAAACTATCAGAACAGAAGTACTAGCCATCTACCTAATCAACTCGCACAAAGGCTTACTAAAAATCACTCCTAGCAGGCGAAGCCACTGCCAATAATTTGTATTTATGTATATAATATATAGCATATATATAAAAGTAATATAAATATAAATGTCTAAATATAAGTGTTTGTACACAAATACATAGTATTTGGTTACATTCAACTATTCTCCCGTTTTAATTAATCACATAAAATGAAGCGCGGCATCTATCCCTTTTTTGGGGGATAGACTGTGTTAATAAGAATACAAATAAAAAAAAATAAAAAAATCATCTGAAAAACATGAAGAATACATGCATATTATTCTACCATTAAAATAGTTCTTACCTTGATTACTATGCGTATCAATAGCTTTTTGTGATACATAAGTAGGTACGTCAAAAATTTCGAACGTTTTTATCCATTAATTTTCGCTTAACCACGTGACACAGGTCCAACGCTGGCAGGAGCTGGTCGAGCACTTGGCGTCTCGGTTGTTAGTAGCGGGGCGGTTCGAATGAGCGGCGTTCGGTGATTTTGTTTATTCAACGAACGGAAATATTACTAGTGCGGCATCTCTCCCCATGCGGCATCTCACCCACAATTACGCTAATATATTGCATTAAACAACTGTTTTCTCAAAACGTAATTAGTTTGCATTACTAAGGGGTAAAATTTTAATATACAGCATGGGCTGAAGGCTTTTTTTCATGCGTGGAAACCCATCATGCATACTATCTCTTTGCCTAACTAAAACCTCACGGTGTCCTACCTTTACCTACGGCTTAGAGCCCCGGGTAAGCCCTCGGAAGGATGTCCCAGAGTTCCCAGCAAAGACATTAGATGAAACCTTCTGAAATAATTATTCTAAGCGTCATATTACGTGGCATTTACACCAAACATGATGTACATTTTGCAAATTACTGGTGTCACGTGTTTTAATAACACATTCAACATCACATTACTTTGAACATAAATCTAAAGTACTTTTGATGCCGACTGTACTCGTACATTATACAAACCTCAATTTGACATAACAAGACAAATTAGAATGTGTTGTGGTTTGTTTATGTGTTTAATTATCTTCCATTACTTTAAAAGCTTAATGGGAATTAAATTTCTGTCCTCAAATTTTCATTAAACTTTTAAAGTAACGGAATGGTAACTCTCCATTTTGCCGCGAGGGTTATAAATTACTAACTTTTGATAATTTCGAATACAAAGCAATGTACGTTGCATTCCAGTTACAAGAAATCTTAAGTAAGAACAATGACGGCATTATACAGAGCCTGTAATAACTTCGGAATGACGTTTAAGAAGCCGTCGGAACTCTATAAACATCTAAGAGTTACTAAAATGCACGTCTTGGCAAAATCAAGAGACGAAATCGTTCAAACTCTTCGAAAGGCCAAAAATATAGCAGAACTTAAGTCACGCCTTCAATTCCAAAAGAAATTCATGATGGGTTCGCAGACTGGTAGAGTGGGTTTGGGTAGTATCCGGAGACAAACAGATTAAGACATTACAAACTCTTTTCTGGAGCAGGATGCGATTGACGCCTGTAAGGTGCACGCGATGAACCTAGAGATGCAGAACGAGTGGCTTACTCTAGGCGAGTTTTGTATTCGCAATTCCCATGGCCTTGCAGTGGCGTACCTTGTTGTACGACTGGTCGCCGGCTTTGCTTAGATTCTATTTGAACACGTTTCAGTTGACCCTCCCAGACCAAAGTGATCTGTTCAGGTGGGGGAAAGCCACAGATTTAACATATAATGCATGTGGAGAAGCAATTGGAACTGCTAGACACCTGCTGGTGGGTTGTATTACGCTATTAGACCGGGGTCATTACGTATTACGTCACGTCGACATGATAGGGAGGCAGTCAGTTTGGCGGTAGCACAAACTTAAGAAATGACATTGCGTTTGTAAAGGAAGGCTGTTCAAAGAAAGGACCTCAAAAGTCATTTTCAAGGCACAAGAACTTGTGCCTCTCAAAATTCACGCCACTTCAAACTTTAAATCTTCGAAAATGTTTGTTTATTATTATTATTCCAACCAAATTTGCGTCTTCCGAAATAAAAGCAAAGTCTAGTCATTAAAGCCATCAAATATCCCTGTACAAATATTTCCCTACTAATGCATAGATACGGAAGTCTGTAATGCTTTTAAGTAAACCATTTCTTATTTTTATATTTGCTAAACCATATTTCTAAAGACATACTCCGATGCAAATATTAGCGAGTTAAAAAAACACAAATATTTGTTCTGACAAAGGAATCGAACTTAATACCTCTCCAACAACAGCAGTAATAGACTACCACATTCAAATATTATCCTTCTTCTGCTAATGTACCTACGTACTTTCATCTTGCATTAGATAAGGGAAACTGGGGACACTTGATCCCCCCTTTTGTTTTTTATCCCTAATTTCTATATTGAGTATCCGTTTAAAAAACTGTTGGTACTAAAATACGTGAAATTTATTTGCTTATAATTGCTGTAAGAGCCAAAGATATGAATATCTAAATTTAGTAGTTATTCGACTAAAATCAATAATAAGGAATCGTACCATGTGTCCCCTATATACGTAAGACTTGATCCCCCCGGTCTGGATGACTTGATCCTGGGGGAACAAGTCTCCCATATTTAGGGTCACATGATACCATTACTAAGGAGTTAAATAAAAAATGTCTAGTCTGTTTATTCATTTTCGAAATCACATATTTCTTCATATATCTATCTATATTACGGTAAGCGCTCGTGGCCCCGCGGTTTCAGTGTTCTGTAAACGATCACTGCAGTAGCGACTTTCACTAAGAGCCAGTCCCTGGATGGGTGACCATCCATGTGATCACTTTGTGACATTTATTTGAGCGTTTCCGTGCTTCGGAAGGCACGTTAAGCAGTTGATACCGGTTGCCAGTAAAATGGCAGTCGTTAAGCCATGTTGAAAGCCTTTTTAGGCGGCTTGAACGGAGAACATCGTTCCAGATTTTATCCCTCAGAGACATCCATAGCATAGCTCGTTCAATTGCTCGCTGTGCGACTTTAAGGGCATGAACTAGCTTTACTTTCGTTCCCTGGCACCATTTTTCGGGCACCTTCTCTGGTTTTGTAGGCTCTTGGCATATATTGTTCTGCAATTAATTGAAAAAAAAAAAGGTAGGGGACACTTGAGCCAGGTGGATCAAATCTCCCATAATAAAGTGTACCAAGTATACCCTGAGCTATTTGAGGTTATAAACAAAAATATTTTTAAATGTCTATAATATTACCACTTTATTACGTAAAGAATTGCTAATAATATAGATAATGACTCGTATTAAATGCATACAAACTTAAAAGTCCTACTTTAAATAAATGTTTAGTCACAATAAAAACTAATCAAATTTTCTTTCTGCCGCAACAATTACTTACTCGCCCGCCATTTGCCAAAGTGTCAAATATGATAGGTTTACCATCTTTAGAAAGTTATCGTGTACCATATACAATCGATATTGCCACTATAAAACTAAATACGGCTGATACAGGTTCTGTAAATCTTGTGTACCTAGTCTCCCGTAAGGATCAAGTATCCCCAGTTTCCCCTATAATTTTAAAAAGCAATTTAGTACGCTAAGTAATCATAAATTGAACATGGAAAAATATATCAGTCTGGAACAGGTATCTCCAGGCAACTCCAACCTGCATGTTCTGGTATCCCGGGCCACACGCTTTACCAACTAGCCTTCAAAACCCTACTCGCTACCGACAAATTCTCCACCTTATACGTCACTAACAGATGTCACGCGGTTTCACCCACGTAGCTCCTGTTCCCGTGAGAATACGGGAATAAAATATAGACTATGTTCACCGGGGACAGCGGAGCTTCCTAACAGTGAAAGATTTTTTCGAATCGGTTCAGTAGTTTCAGAGCCTATTCGATGCAAAAAATAAAACAATCAAACTTTCCTCTTTATAATATTAGTATAGATAAAGTGACGACGACGTAGGCACCATCTACCCGAATTTATATTACACACACATTTTACACCTAAATTCTGTACCCAAACACTTCGCCGTGATAGGACCATGTACATTCATTAGGCTTACGAGTAAACATTGTCGCAGGTTAACGGTGAGTAATTGCAAGCTTACTGACAGCCCGTGGTTCCGTATCGACACGCCTTGACTCAACAGTGTGTGTAGTTTAGAGGTGATTTGGGTGGTTTTCCTCCATACGGCTTTGGTTGGTTTTCTTTCTGATTTATGATCGGAAAGCCACGGGTTGTGATTTTTTGAAACTATCGTGACTGATTTATGTTAGTATTTATGTATTAACTATCAAACGTCTTGCGGTTTCACAGGCGTAGCTTCCGTTCCCATGTGTATACGGGAGTAAATAGCCTACATTTAACGGAAAAAGTCGGTCTAGTAGTTTCGGAGCCTATTCGATGCAAACAAACAAACATATACATCTTTCGTCGTTATAATATTAGTATAGATACCCGTTGCCTGATTTGAGATAAATTTAAATGGTTATTCTTACTAACATCTGAAATTTTCCTATGAAGGCCCCATCAAATTCGCTTCAGCCGTTAGTAAGATTTGGGCCCAGTCCAAACCCTTGACCTAGAAACTTGGTATTTTCAGGGTAAGCTTCCCTTATATAGTAGTCTACCTATCAGAAAGGATTTTTGGAAATTTCACTATTAAAGTGGCAAAATAAGTGCATGCACATAGGTGCAACTACTTCAAATTTACCACTCAATCATCAATGTAATTTGAAATTCCAGCCCTAACGGTATAAATAGGACATATAAGTTTATCGAAGTAAATCCCGGGCGAAGCCGAGAGCAAAGCTTATGTATAAAATCAGATTATTACTGAAACAGATCTTTCTTTGCTAACATTTTTCCATAACCCGTAATAAGGAAATAAGCTTCAGCAGTTCAGATAAAATGTATGGTAGTTCATAAGTCAATATTCCAAAGATAAGAAACTCAGCTCATTGAACCGAAAATAATTGACAATATAAATTAGCAACAAAGAATAATATTTCACTGTCGCCTCTACCAATCTTCTTAGACGGAAACAAATATCTTCAAATATATTATCTTCTAATCTGATGGCCCGGATGCCAAGGTATTTGTTACCGTGATTGTGAAGGTAAAGATTACTTTGAAAGTCGCTTGATCTCACTGTTTGTAATCGTAACTAAGATAGCATCGAACATTTACAATGACAATGACACTAGAAAATAGAATGATAGTACAGACCAATGTAGGTTTTAGTATTAAAGCTAACTTTACCAAGTATTATTGAATTGTTCAAGTAGCAACTGTATCACATAATGCTGTGGTATGTATTCTATGTAGTAGATATGTGCGCACATTTATTTGATCACACTCCTGGTCAAAGCAATGATGAGGTTTTGGCAGTTTTGTTTGGGAGATTCAAAAATTGTACGTGGCTAATTTCGATTTTGGAATTCCAACCGGAAGTGTGTTTAGTGCGACGCTAACACAACACCTACGGCTTATATTCCAGTATCGTCAATTTTTTTTTATTTTTACTCACGGTCATAAAGTGTTTACTTAACTGAGGAATAGTCACAGCGAAAATGCCTAGCGCAGTGATCATTTACATGTCACTGAGTCAGCAAGGCTACAAACGCTGCAACTGACCTAGAATATTATAATCGAAATAAATATTACACAACTCAAATTGAATGATCACTAGATTACTCAATTAATGCGACCAATCACATGAATGATTTAAACATTCAAAAAACACCGCTGTCGCTATTTTGATATTGGTCAGCGTGACGTTCACATTAATCGCTAGATTAATGATATTTATGATGTTTGGTTGATATAGGGTCGTCGTGTCGTTTTGGTTAATATTTCACACATTAGTGACGTATTTTGTTTTATCATGGCACCTCATCTTAGTAACATTACAGCTGAATACATTTGAATTAGTCTCTTGGTCTAGTGGTTGGAATACTACGTGACTATCAAATCGGAGGCTGTGGTATAAATTTCCACTGAAAAGAAATCTCATTTTTTGGTGAGTAATATACTTATTTGTTCTTAATCTGGATATAAAAAAGCGTATTATGAATTTGTATTCCTGTCCCTATTGATGTAATTATAGATAAATTATTCTAAAATCGGACCGTGAAAACATAAGTTCGGCACCCTTACCACTATTGATCTTCGTTCAAAAAAACTAGCTAGTCACACATATATTTATTTAAAAAAAATAAGCTTATCATAGTAATAGAATGGTATACTACTAGTAAAACATAAGTATAGTTCTCTGGGGGCGAAGTAGTGTTAAGTCGTAACTTTAACAGGTGCTAGTTACCCCAAAGTTATACTAGATTTTATCAGTCAGCGGTCAAGACATAAACTTAGCACTAACTTGATTGCCCAGGGACTTCGGTTTCAGTATGAGTTGTACATTGATTTAGCGCTTCTGTGACTCGTGTATGGGTAGAGTGAATGCTATAGTAGTTGATCACTAACATGCAAATTTGTCATTCTATATATATGTACATAAGCTGTGACCGACAGATCTATTATCGCACAGCTTAAGTGACCGAATGGTTTAGCCTAAATTTGACGCATAGGTGTCCATTGACGTAAGCTACTAAAGAAGTATAAATCCAGACAGACTTTAAAAGCAAATAGGAAGACAAGGGTAAAGAAAACAATAAGGTAGCAAAACATCTTACATGTCAAATAAAAAATATAGAGCTATCAGCGAAGTGAGTATGTTAGACTCCGAACAATGAAAACGCAAACTTTTTGCTTGTATGATTGTAGACTATGACGTAGTCGTCCAGTCGAAGGTATGTCCCAGTGATATTTATATTCTTATTATGCTTTAATTTTTTTTATTTTTTAATATTCAAAAATTCAATAAAATTCTCAAGCATAAAAATGCCATACCAGACCAACTGCTTATTTGCATGAACGATTCGTGCAAAAATATTTTGTAATCGCTCAAGTTAACAGGTACTTTTTAATCTTTTCCCCCTTTATTATCCCAATTTGTGTCTCTAATTCTTCGAATATGCCATTGGACGCAATAATTGCGGGAAGAATAGGGTGGGAAGATACAGAAAGGAAAATGTTCAATGAAGTCTTGTTGAACCCCACTTTCATCAATTACTTGCCATTCTTTAATAATGTTTTCAAGGGTCCTACTACAAATTGGCATCACGACCCTATTATGACGTCACATGTAATGTGGCGTAATTTAGGAGAGACCTACATCCAGCCGTGGACTGCCATAGGCTGATTTGATTGATTGATTGATGACGTGAATTTGTAATAGTCAGACTTAGACTAGAAGAATATATTATTCTTTTAGTGAAACACAAATTATTTGTCTCGGAACTTATCTGAGACAATATCATTTGTGCTACAAGAACTGCAGTCGCACACATAGCAAAACCGTATCACATTGCCACTATTACAAATCGCTAGAAAGTGTGAAATACCGGTTACCATCTTTTGTAATCGCCACGTAATATTATTGGTTTCTATTTTCATGCTTTGCCAGAACGCCCAAGTTAATTATTCGAACTTCTTTTTACATCATTCAATTTATAATTTTACTTACGACGTTACTTTGTGTTCTGAGTCCATTTGTCTTTACTTACCCTTTAAGTAGGATGGTTCTTGTCGTAATCAACAAGAATGTTCACTTAAAAAGGTTCTAAGGTTTTCCGCGGCGCTACGAGCATAAAATATAAAAGTAAGAAACGTGTATGAATAAAAATAGTTCAGTAAACTCTGACTCTACTTCAATAATCTATCTTCGTTGTGTAAATGGTCTTATAGTCTAATTTTAATAATTGGTACAATATTATAATACTACTTATTATTAAAATCAGAAACAAGAGAATGTATGTAAGGTTATGTGTACTAATTTGTGATTATGAATTTTTTTTCAGCCTCAGAAACATTAAATAGTAATACTGTTTTAGAAAAAGTTTCAAATCAGTCCACGTTTAAACAAAAATTGCAAAATTTATCTCATTTCTTAAAATTTCATGATCACTAATGGATTATTAGAATCATCGGAAATTTACCATAGTGCTTGCAATAGTGCCTATATATAGGAGAGACACAACCCTACCCTGTATTTACAACTTCTGTCTTTTGTAAGTAGAGGCCTGTACAGTTAAATATTTGATGGCAATACCATGAATCATTGAATTCCATCTAGTTTGTTCAACAAAATCACATCTCAGAAGTGGCATTATAACCCACGCCATGTAAGTACACGCATAATTTCGTATAAAATGGTTACTTTAACTAGTAAGATAAAACTATGTAGGTATCTGCCTTGCCATAACCTGGATTTGGTAAAAAGGATAGATATTGCTGGTTAAGATTTAATAATGAAGGATAGATAATGCTGGTTAACGATTAGTAAGGCGAAAGATATTGCTGGTTAATTCAATTAGTACTTTTCATCTAACAGTATGCTGAGTTTTGCCAAGTGATGGGAAAATGGGCCGTTAGGATTTACCTACATGGTAGCACAGATTTCACAGACATGAAGTCAAAGAATTTGCAAAGTAATTTCGATACTGGTTTGTACGCCAGTGCGCGTAGCCGAGGGTAGGTTTGGAAAAGTAAGAAACGGTACATACATGAGTTTGCGTTCTGTACCTTGTTGTTATATGCTAGTAGTTTAAAAAAAAGTGTCGCAATCCTGTTAATAAAAGAAAAAAAGGAACAGGTGGGTAAAAAAAAAAAGTGTAAGTTTAGTGATTAGGTTTATTGTGTAGATTCGGTACTAATGAAAGTGAATACATTATCGAATCATGAAGTGAATATTCAGATTCTTTATTTGTTTTTGTGTTGGGTGTTTGGTGTAAAAGTACGGTTCTACAATGGATTTCGCAGTTAACATGCGCTGGTCGCCTAGTACTCGGTTACACTTTCACGATTTTTTTTTGTAATTTTAGTGTTGTTTAAGAGTGTATTGGGTGTATGAAGGTCAAGCGTTATAGTATCAGGAGGGAGTGTGAAAACAACTTGTGGTACCTACTGCGTTGAGAGGCTAACAAATACGTATCTTATTGATAATGTGACTGGTTAAAAGTAGGCATCCGCCCTATTAAGGTTGTGTGTATTGGAAACCAAGGTTCAGGGGGCCAGCCAGCCGTGTTATACGACGACATTGAGAGGCTCCTCTTGTACAGTATGATACAGGGTTCATAGGTGATCCTGGTTAGCTAGCGCCATGTCGTGAATGGTCGTATAGTGAGTAATACAACGGCGTGCTAGGTTTTCCTACTTCGTTATATTGGGTTCTATTGTAGTTGTGCTTTTGGTATGACTGTTAAGGCGTGAGCGTGACCGTGACCCACGTGTTTATATTTCTCACTGTGGTGTTTCATTGGGCTGTTGGTGTAGATGGTTGACAAGATTGTGGCTATGGCAAAATAAATAGCTCTGAACGCTAGTACCTACTGTTCGAAATCATAATGAGACTTTTCTAGTTTAGCTTTGTCAGACCTATTGGGATACTGATGGCAGTCGTTAGAAAGATTTGTAATATAAAAGAAAAGAGGGTTAACTTAGTCGGTATGAATGCTTATATGGGAAAGTGAAAGCTCAGTTACAGGTTATTTATATATATTAAATAAACGGATCGCGTGTAGTTTTTGAGGGTTTCCGATGCTGTTAGCCCCTGAAATGTTTCATAGTGAAAATTTTCAATATCTCAGTTACAGATGTTTAACGAAGAACTACGTTTTTGTATAGGTGTGATAATAATATTAAATCGAAACCAATTAGAATTAGTATGATCTACAATGTAGATGAGTGTTCTAGAACGGGTGCATCCAAGTCCGGGTTTTATTTTAAGTATAGTTTTGCAACAGATTAAGAGAGCCAGCCAGAGGTCTAGATCTATGGTTCGGTTAAAGGTTTTGGTTAAAAGAATATATATCTACCTACGTATGTTGGTTGGGGATATGAAAAGGTCCGTTAGTTACCCTGTACTATACTGATGTGAAAGTGGTTCTGGTTGTGTCAGCTTAAACGTTTTCAGGTTCAAACGATCAGGAGGTAATTCGATGCGATAACTAAACTCGGCTGTGATGAGTGTGTCTGTGTGTATGTGATCATATTTTGTGAGAATTGTTGAATTTCAGTTAAGTTGGAAGTAAAAGTGAATTTTTCAAATTTACCTACCGACGCACGGAATCTTCGTTGATACCTGCGTGATGTTATTTTTTTGTTAACATTGGGTGGCCTTCGATGGTTTGAATCAGTCTCAGCCCGGCGGATGGTGCTGCAGTCGGTATTTAGGTTGTCTATTGATGTAGACGAGGGTGATCAGGTTAACTAGAGTTTTCTAATTGTGGCTATTCAATTGACGATTATTTGCTTGACAAGGAAGCCTGGAAATGATCTGCTTGCTCTACTGCATTCTCAAGCAATAGTTTGTGATTTTTAGTTTAAATTTTGTAAATAGAGCACAAAAAGAAAAGCCCGTCGAGTTTCTTGCCAGTTCTTCTCAAGCGGGCCGCGTTCCGAACTGGTGGTACTATTTGCATTGTATTCATTGACGTGTCGCAAGTGCCTATGTTTTAGGATTATGCGAAATAAATGTTTTTTTGGTTACATTTTTATTGACCGAACGTGATTGGGATGGACTCCAGAAGGCAACCCTCGAATGACTGATGTTATCTAATCGTATTCCCTTAGAAAATTATAATATAATTCATTAGGTTAGAAGATATCAGACTAAGTAGTGATTAGAGTTGTAACGTTGTTGGGTAAAGATAGGAAATGTAGGTATGAGCCACCGTCGCTTATATCATGGACGGGATTAATCTGTTCAGGGAATGGTGTGGCCACTGCCATGCCATTCCTCAAAACATTTTTGTGGAAGACATGTACCTACAGTAACTGGCTACCGGTGTACTTTAACTCTGAATTTTGTAAACTTTCATGTGACGAGTTCCGAAAAATGATCTGGAGAGTGCCGAGGCCTCGGTAACCTTCACCGTGAGCGGTTGTGCTGTAGCCGCTGTGGGTACTCCATCGCCGGCGTAGCGGAGAAGCAGAGCGCGTGTCGACGGCGGCTTGCGCGGGCGCTGTGGACACACAGCGTGAGCACAAGCGGCGCCGGCGTGGTCACGCGTTGTGTCGGAACTACGAGAGGAGTAGCGTCATTGAGCTGCTGAGTAGTTATGAAAATCGACGTGCTACGATAATGGACATTGGACATTACAGGTCACGTAGTCTTTTTCCATTAAGTAGGATACTCAGGTGATGAAGTTCTTAGACCCTTTACCATCTCAGCTATTAAGTTTCAAAAGATTTGTATTAGTTTGGAACAAATTTGATTTCTACTAGACGGATTATTGTGTCCAAACGTTTAAGAATAGACTAATGCTATCACGGATTACTTTGTGGAGCTTTTCGGGTGAACAATTTCATCACACATGATTGTTGCGGGTAGAGCGTTGCTCGCTTTCTGTTACTGAGTTAGTCTGTTAGTAGTAACGGAGTGTTTGGAACAAGATCCCAACACCATGGGCTTACCTCGTGGATAAACTTGTTCTCATGCTTGACAATTTGATAGGGAGACTGAACTTTCACACGGATGCGAGATTTGATTTGACTTTGTTGCAACTCAAGGATTCCATCGCGTCCAGTGGCGTGTTACCTTCTATGGATTAAAGAAACTTGCTGTAAATTGGTTACTTCGTGGAAAATGGTTTAAAATGGTACTACCTCCAATAAGCTGCATTACATATGTTTCAAAAATACCTACAAATTTTTACTCTGATAGAATCGCGAGATAGTAGTTTTAACCATAGATTTAGAATTTTTCGCTAGTTTGAACAGAAGTTTGACGGTTAGGTAAACTGGTTGGGTCTAAAGGTGTCATGTCGGTTAGTTATCGGATTTGTCTGTTGTGTCGGATGTATTTTTGTCTGTGATATTAGTATTTATCACAACTCGTAAAGGTAAAGAAAAAAAAAAACAAATTTCGTTTTTGCCCTCGAAGTTAGCGTACACATAAAGCAACATTTTACGAGTTAATAATCGAGTTATTCGGTAAATTTTGGACGAGTACCCATCCAAATTGATGAATGATAACAATGTTTTTTTATTGCACGAATTTACATGGTTTTCTCTTTTTGTTTATCTTTTGATTTCAGGTCAAGGCATTACATGAAACGGTGTCACGCCTGACAAGACTTGGTTGACATTAAACCACCCTGAGAAACGGATTGGTTTTATTGGACGGAAATGGAAACGGATTGGATGAGATCCCTGGATGATAGATACGAGTAATAGGCAGTTTTAGTTAAAGAGTCAGTTTAGTTAAGTTGCTTTAAAATTATGTTCCTCAACGTCGATAGATAGCGTTGTACGGCTTTGTGAACCGCGATATGGTTTCGTTCACACATTTGCGTAACTGTATGGCGAGTTACTAAATAGTTGCAGTTCTTCTATAGTACATACATTAGTTAGAGTTTAAATAAGCAGATATTCCATGGATATTGGTTAAGTTTGAGCAATCTGTCGACGGGTTTCTAGATGATAATCGTTTTGTGTATTAACTGGTTATTATGTCGATGTTTAGTGTGACAGTGTTAAAGTGTTATAATGTTGAGTGGTTCAGCAGT
The DNA here is from genome assembly GCA_933228765.1 of Miltochrista miniata. Classification (NCBI taxonomy): domain Eukaryota; kingdom Metazoa; phylum Arthropoda; class Insecta; order Lepidoptera; family Erebidae; genus Miltochrista; species Miltochrista miniata. Next base: position 20,814,572 of record OW121757.1, on the reverse strand, counting down.
ACTGTTGGTTGTTAAATACATAATGGTTACCGTTGTTAAGATTGATACCTGGTTACCACGCGTAGTCAAGCGAAAGTTAAGGTTTCCCACTGGTCAGATACCTAAATAGTTTGGTATTGTTTAAGCGAATTGTTTAAAAGATTTGCCATTGTTCAGATATAATATGTTTCGCCACTGTCCAGATAGATAGTTTGATCGAATAGTTACAGATTTAGGACGGCAAACATTTAAGATTGTAAAACGTAGTTTTTAGTGATTTAAGTATAGTGATGTATTAGGTAGGATGTGAAAAATGATTGTAAATTATTGAGTACATAGGTACGTATGCGTGTGTATTAGTGATTGATGAGGGATTTAAATCATAAAATTGAATTGAGCCTGAGTAATGTATCTACCTATTAGCTAATTTCGGCGAAGACACTGCTACTTGCTCTTCAACTGTAAACAGTGTCAATGAGTAATTGTAATTTAATGATATGAGATTGAATAGTTACAGATTTAGGACTACAAACATTAATGATTGTAAAACGGAGTAAATGCATAATTTTAGTGATTTAAGTATAGTGATGTATGTAGGCAGGATGTGAAAAATGATTGTAAATTATCGAGTACATACGTATGCGTGTGTATAAGTGATTGATGAGGGATTTAAATCATAAAATTGAATTGAGCCTGAGTAATTTACTTATCATCTAATTTTGGCGAAGACACTGCTACTTGCTCTTCAACTGTAAACAGTGTCAATGAGTAATTGTAATTTGATAATATGAGATTGAATAGTTACAGATTTAGGACGACAAATATTAATGATTGTGAAACGGAGTGAACGCATAATTTTAGAGTGATTGAAATATAGTAGTGACGGGTGCTCTCGAGCCGGGCAAGATTGGCGTAAACGACCTCGCCGCCCACGATTGGTAAGAGACATCGCAGTTGTGTGTCGTTCTGGTGAAAGAAGTAACCTTTGCGGCATGCAGCTATACCATAGTAGTGACGGGTGCTCTCGGGCCGGGCAAGATTGGCGTAAACGACCTCGCCGCCCACGATTGGTAAGAGACATCGCAGTTGTATGTCGTTCTGGTGAAAGAAGTAACCTTTGCGGTATGCAGCTATACCATAGTAGTGACGGGTGTTCTCGAGCCGGGCAAGATTGGCGTAAACGACCTCGCCGCCCACGATTGGTAAGAGACATCGCAGTTGTGTGTCGTTCTGGTGAAAGAAGTAACCTTTGCGGTATGCAGCTATACCATAGTAGTGACGGGTGTTCTCGAGCCGGGCAAGATTGGCGTAAACGACCTCGCCGCCCACGATTGGTAAGAGACATCGCAGTTGTGTGTCGTTCTGGTGAAAGAAGTAACCTTTGCGGCATGCAGCTATACCATAGTCGAAGAATCTGTAGTAGTTTAAGTGTATATAATTATACACGTACAGTAAAAATCTTAATATAGATGATTATAAGAGTGATGCGAGTGATACGTTCAATTATTTAACAAAACAATGTTTAATAGAAATGTAAATTATAGTTAATTAGAACGAAGGGACTCGTTCCCATAGGATGGCCGACTGTTACAGAATTATTAGCATATGTACCTAAGGTCTGGCTGGTATCTGCAGTGGCAACACTTAATAATGACCGGGTGGGGAATGTTACGCCATTTTGTGGGGCTCAGTCTTAAACTAGCCGTCGGTAGATAGAAACGTGAAAGTATACGGGCAATGGGGAACATTGTTAGCGGTGGAAGGTGAGCGTTATGCGCATTGTAAAAGGTGGCCACCTCAAACCTACAGATTGGGTTGCAAGTCCCAGACGCTGTTGCAATGTTCCTCCTTGTGCCACGCGGTATTAGGTTTCCTAGTTCTTAAATTGATTATTTGTATAGTTGAGAATAAACGAGTGTGCTGCCATCTCCGTGTTTTCTTCTGAGGTCTAACATCAGTTAGCAATAAAAATATATATACTAAATAATTACAAAGAATAATTAATTATAATCTTCATAAAATAATTCCAAAGTTTAACCTTGTAGCTAAAAATAGATTCAATATAAATTATAGTATCATTTTATTTTTCTCATAAGTATGGGTAGTTGTGAATATCATGTGAATATCGTTAGGGTTCTTACAGACTGCATTTCATCGCATAATTCCACAAGTGTAAGGACAGGATACGGTTTTAATGAATAATGTTGAGATTTAGTGTAAAATTTAAGCTAAATTCTCTTGTAAGTATATAAGAATTGCGTCATCATGTGATTGTATTGATGACACAAGTGTGCATGAGTGTTTTATGAGTGTGAAATGTATGAGATGTATGAATGTATGAGAGGTATGAATATGAGAGATATTTGGCCCGTTCTATTCCTGATTTACATTAAAACTGTGACTCCTCATTGTTTTCAGAAATAAACTAAAAACACGTCAGCTATAGAGCCTGCAATTCAATGTTGCTTATCTTTGTCTATTTAACGCAGCAGCCTAACACTATCATTCTTTATCCACTGAGTATCACCTTGATTTCTAGAATGGGATAGAACATAGACTATCAATATAATTTCAATTAAGTTCTTCAATCATATTTTTAGGGTCCCGTAACCTTACCTTAACCTTTGTTATCTATCCGTTTGTCGGTCTGTCTGTTAAGACCATTTATATTACCACCTCGTGAAGGTATTGGGTTAAAATTAAAAGTATACACTCAAGTCTACAATTAATTGTTGTGCAAAGGACAAACTTCTTAGTTTATACTAAAGCAGTCTCAATATCTTTCAAATCAGAGTCGAGAACAAAAAACTGAAATCACACCAAGCTTACTTTTTTTCCACTTAGTTTGATGTGGCTAGCTCATTTCCTTTGTCGTAATTCATTACAGAGCGGCACGGTGACCGAGAAATTAGTGATATCAAATTCGCCGGCAACCCTCTCCCCTATTTACTCTAGGGAAATTTAATTTCAGATTCGATTAAAAGAAGATTAAGATGAATTAAAAATGGGTCTTGTCAAAAATTTTTGGTTAAATTTGAGCATCTACTGAAGTTGGCTAATCCCCATTTAATACAAAAGCAATTTTACACGAATGATTCAACGGATTTTTATTTATTAAATAGTGGCATTTGTGACAGAATAAAGCACGTGACGGTCGATTATTCCCAGTTCGAGATGCTCTATTCAATACTAGATGGTGCCCGCGGCTTTACCCGCATGGAATTACTGGTCCAGTTTTCGCATCCCATGGGAACTTGTTCCGAGAAGGAAAAATAGATTTAGCTAGATTCGTTCAGGCATTAGAGCATAGACTGTAACAAATATCCACACATATTCACATACATGCTCTCAAATTATCGCATTTATAATATATAAGGGTTTATGCACTGATACATTAGTTGGCAGGTACTTATAGTATAAACATTGTGTAAAAAAATTTTAAAGGCTTGGACATTCGTTACGCATATTTTTACGAAACAATTACTCCATGATTATTACTAAGTATGTATATTGTTATTGTAATTACTTTAACTTTCCAAAAAGTAAAATAACATAAATAATTTCTAAATAAGCAATTAATGTCTGAGCCTCGACCATTTTATGTAAAGAGAGCAGTGTCACAGTACCTACACCTCAACAATTTCAATCATAAATAAACAATAATAAGAAATATTGCGAGACATTCTTTTGATGATTTTCCCCTAATACCAGTAGTATTACCGTGTAGTCCTGTCAGTAGTAGTACTGGGAATTTTATTCCCATTATAATTATTCTCATTTCGTAGATTTTATTTATTTATTTATTTATGTACACACAAAGAATACAACAAAAACAATATACAGAAATAGACGTACAATGGTTCTGCTTATTTCTATAAGAAATATCTACCAGCATACCGGCGAAAGGAGAACAAGAAGAAGGGAAAAGAACTTTCAAAAGTGTGTAAATAAGGGAGTAGGATAGAACTAAATTAATACACATACAAAATTAATAAAACAATAGGTATATAAATCTCAATATGTTATTTATAGGAATAAATATACAAATATGTAAAAATATAAATACGGTACATACTTACATAAACATAATAAATACATAAATAGGTTTATAGTGTAGATATATAATATTCACGGACTTTTCTTTTGAAGGTAGTGATAGTTTTACTGTCTCTGATGTTAGGTGGTAGCGAATTCCACAATCTGACCGCATGCACAGTAAAGGAATAAGAATAGAAATCGGTTTTGTGTCTAGGAAGTTTGAGAAGAAGGCGTAGGTTAGACCTGCAGGGAGCGTCGGGAGAGCGTGCAAATGAGAACCGCTCTCTCAGATAGGAAGGTGAAGATGGATTGTAAAGTATATTGAAAAGGAGATTGAGAATTCGAGTGTTCCGGCGAAGGCGGATAGGGAGCCACTTGAGTTCTTTGCGAAAATGGGAAACGTGATCATACTTTCTAAGATTGAATATGAAGCGTATACATAAATTTTGCAACCTCTCAAGTTTATCGAGAAGCTCCTCGGTGGCGTCTAAATAGCAAGCGTCAGCGTAGTCAATAATGGGTTTTATGAGAGTTTGAGCAAGATTGATTTTCGTCCTCAGGGGCAAGAGGCTCTTGAGGCATCTCAAAGAGTGAAAGGAGAAATTAACCTTTTTGCTGACATCGTTAATGTGGGTACTCCAAGATAGCGTGGTATCGATAATCACACCCAGGTTCTTCACAGAGTTCGCATATGGAATTTGAATACCAGCCAATAGCACCGGATCAAGTTCCGACACCGGTAATCTGTCGCATTGGTATTTACTACCAATGATGATAGCTTGGGACTTAGAAGGGTTAATGAGTAATCCGACCGACCTGGCCCAGTCACTTAGTCGTTCCAAATCCCGGTTTATAGATAAAACTCCAGAAAGTGCGTCATTAGTCGTAAAATGGCGATACAGCTGCAAGTCATCAGCATAGAGATGGAAGTTGTTGGATATGTTACTCGTAGCAAAGTTGATAAAGATAGAAAAGAGAAGAGGAGATAGAACGCCACCCTGAGGAACGCCCGCAGCTAACCCGCACCAATCAGAGGATATCTGACCAATACGAACACACTGAGAGCGACCCCGAAGGTATGAGTCAAACCAAGATATAGCGGAGGAGGAGACATTTATAGCCCTCAATGTACCAAGCAGTACATCAAAGTCAACGGAATTGAAGGCACTACTGAAGTCAAGGAGAACTAAAAGTGTTAATTCTTTTCGCTCAATAGCCCATCGGATGTCATCTGTCACTTTAATAAGCGCAGTGACAGTGCTATGTCCAGCGCGAAATCCCGACTGAAAGGGGCTGAGGGAGTTAGAGGACGATAAAAAGACAGAGAGCTGCCGATGAACAATATGCTCAAGGACTTTGGAGAGAAATGGAAGAATGGAGATAGGTCGATAATCAGTCAGCAAGCCGGGGTTTGTTCTTTTAGGTAGAGGCACAACGTACGCTGACTTCCAAACCTCAGGAAAGGAGCCAGAGAATAATGAAGAATTAAAGATGTGAGTAATGACCGGAAGTATGATAGGAAGAATAGGGAGGATCATCCTTGAGCAAATGCTATCGCATCCCGAAGCTGATGAAGATATAGACAGAAGAGATCTCTTAACGTCAGACTCGGAGACAGAGGAAAATTGAAAAGGAGAGGTCCGGGGCATCGACTCACCCAGAAGTCTGAGTAAGGTAGCACTCTTTACATCTGCATCCAAGGAGACCGGTGGTTGTGAGAAGTGCTTATTTAGAGCAGTGCTGCAGTGGTGTCGATGTCCCTGGCGTCAGAAACTGGAGATTTGCCTATGCCAACGGACCGAAGAAATCTCCAGGTATCAGCAGAATTCCGACCGTTAAGAGAATCGTAGAAGTGGCGTCTCCTTGCATCTCTACACATCCGACTGCAGCGGTTTCTCAGAGACTTGAAAGCTAAAAAATTTTGCTCTGAGGGGCTATTTCTAAATCGCTTTTTGGCTCTATCTCTGCGAGCCATTAGGCTTTTTATGGAATCGTTTAACCAGGGTGCCGGATAATGTTTGATTCTAACCGGTTTAACCGGAGCATGCCGGTCGAATAACTCAATAACCGTAGCATTGAAGATATTGACCATGTCATTGACATTATCGGAATTGAACACCAACGACCAGTCAGCAGAGCCAGCATCTCTTTGCAATGCCTCCAGATTCACACCCCTGAAATTACGAAGAAAACAGATTTGTGGCTTACGTTTAGGGGGGCGAACGCGATAAGAGAGGAAAAGAAGGTCATGTAAGGAAAACGGAGCAGGCAACTGACCATGTGTACTCACATCGTCAGGAGAGGAAACTAGGATGAGGTCAAGAAGTGAAGGTTTGCAATCGCGGGCATGGTGAGTTGTAGAGAGCGGTAGAACATGTAGGTTATAGGCAGACAATAGAGATAATAATTTACGAGAGCGGCAGTCATTTTTTACTAAACAAGTGTTAAAGTCACCCATTATGACCACGTGACCATAGGATGGGGTGAGGTCGTGTAGGAGGTTATCAAAGGAGTTAAAATAGTCTATGTTCATGTCAGGGCTATAGAAAACTCCAAGAAGAAATTTAGTGTGGAGTAAAGAAACTTCCAGAAACAGGTGTTCAGCTGATTCAGTGTAGGCATTAGGAGATGCGCTAATAATCTTATGTGGAATTTCAGCACGTAAATAGATTCCTACACCGCCACAGCGCACACCCGTTCTATCGTTTCGTATTAAAACATAGCCTGGAAGCGCTTCCAGAGTAGATGGAATGGATGGTTTAAGGAATGTTTCAGAAATAAGGATAGCATCAAGAGAGGAGTTGCTAAAAGACGCCAGAAGATCGGAGTAATGGCCTTTAACACTCTGCGCATTAATATGCGCCAGATTGAGGTTCTTAGGATAGTTTGAATTTAAAGAGGAAAGATGATCATGCAGGGTCAGAGAAGCAGTGGGATCAACATCCACGCTGTGGAAACTATCAGAGGCAGAAGAGCACGAGAAAAAACTACTATTTAGGTTGCAAAGGTCATCCGTATTATCCATTATTCAGATATATAAAAATAATAATAAATATTTAATAAATAATAATAAACTATATGAATATACCGTGGAAGAATAAAAAAAAACAATGCCTTGCTCACTCACTCGCTGATATAGTGGCAGAAATTTTTACAAGACATCGTCACAGGTAAAGAAAATTCGTAAAAAAAAAATACCATAACACAGCAAAGGAGGCTTAAAAAGAGCAGTGTAAAAAAAAAAAATTATAACATCTAAATGTCCCTCACGCATCCATCCCACAGTACCAAGAGGAGTCAATGACATAACGTTACCTACAACGGCGAAAGTGTGGAGCCAGCATTATCTTCAAATGTCACTAGTTGTCAATGTCATTGCTGACAGCAATGACATTGACAACTAGTGACATTTGGTACAGAGATACATTATAGTCTGGAATAACACATAGGCTACCTTTTATCCCGCAACAGCAATTTGCTGTTCGATTTCGATCCGTCAAATACAATCAAAACAAAACATACATTTAATTATTTTACAAAAGCAGGTATTACATTATGTTTCAAACAATACGGTGTCCCTAAAAAGTGAAAGTTAAGTTAAAGTAAACAAAGCACGAATGGCCAGAATACAAAACAAGTGACAAAGTGATACAGACTGATGGGATGCGTGGGGCAAAATGTGACGATTATCTCTGAAACCGAAGCGAAACGAAATCCTACACGCGGCGACGGCTTGACTTGCCTGCCTTCAGTGTTTTGGACGCCTCGCCAGCCCCCGAAGACGCGGCAACAGCAGGCTGCGAAGACCTGTCAGTCTCTGTAGCGGTGCAGGGGTATTGACGAATGACGGCGTCAAGCTCAGCCATCGATTCCAACTTCCGACGAGTTTTATCAGGAGTCAAGATAACTATCTTGCCCTCTGCCGACCAACAACTCCTCACGTCAAAGTGCTGTCTCGCGGCTGTGAAGACATGGTGCCGGGCCTTAGTCAGGAATTCCGAGATAGTTAACTTCGTACCTTTAAGGGAAGTTTTACTGTCCCACACCAAGTGACGCTGCTGCAATCCATGGAATCTGACGAGAACTGGGCGAACCTTCCCTCTCGCACCACCCAGTCTATGACAAACGTTGAGGTGCTGCAGTCTGACTTCAGGAAGCTTCATATCAACCGAAACAATATGGTGTATAGCTTCATGCAAGTTTTCATTAGGGCTTTCCGGAATACCGTGAAACAGCAAAACCTTTTGTCTCATTGTTGTCTCATGCCGGTCCAATCCCAGGGTGAGAAGCTCCACCTGAGACTTGATACAGGATAAAGCCCGCCAGGCAAATGTTTTGAACTCTTTAAATTCCTTGGCCAGACTTGACACAGTGGTTGAAGCTGGACTAGACCCAGATGTCGCCTTCAAGAGTTTCTCGTCGTACTCTGCCATTTTAGTACTAAACAGCTTCGCCAATTCTTCGAGACCATTGGCTATTTTGAAATCCATTTTAAGTGTGTTATCACGGTCTGGATATGTGACAAAAACTAAAAATATCACTGGACAGCGAGCACTAGTGAGTATTAATTACAATTATAGTACATAAATATACTAAATACTGATAATATTAATTAATATGAATTTTAAATAGAGGAGCAAAAAATTTGTATGTTACTCTCTTGACTACCCACTTTTTTTTCACGCCAATTTATAACACAATGATGTTACTCACCAACTAGCGCGAGGTAGCTATGCAGAGAACTCTTTCCCAGGGCGCCTTGTTACAGAGTTTCTAGTGGGTGCGCAAGGGAGGCCAGGGCTCTGACGAAAACAGCCAATAGGGTGTACACACATATATTTATATAGTACACAGTACACTACAGAGACAATGAGATTACATAGATACAGAAAGCACAGACATACATAAGAATATTACAGGTTTAGGTATTATTAGTACAGTAGATCAAAGTGAAAGGAATACCTTTGAACGGTGCAATGGTGAGAGACATTAGTACTAACAGCATCTATTATGATTATTTGCCAATAAACATTTAGTCATCTCATTATTGAACTAAAATTGTAAATAAGCAGGTATGGTTCGTGAAAAATCGTTTCATTTATTTAGATTTTTTTTGAAACTTACTTTCATATAGTAATAAAAAAAAAGACTTGTGGCACTCGGGGACTGCCGCGGTAAAGCTATTACATAGCATTTTTTAACCAACTATGCTAGTATAATTATTTCTATATAAGAGTACTAGCTGATGCCCGCAGCTTCGCCCGCGTAAAATTTGTTACCGCGGGAAGTTATTCCCGGGATAAAAGGTAGCCTATGTGTTATTCCAGACTATAATGTATCTCTGTACCAAATTACAGCCAGATACGTCCAGCCGTTCGAGCGTGAAAGAGTAACAAACATCCACACTCACAAACTTTCGCATTTATAATATTAGTAAGAAGTAAGATTTTAAGGCCTATGTTCAACAAAGTAAAGTACCAAGTACCTACTTGACTGTGGACATTTGGACTTTTGGACTTTTGAAGACCCAAAAGTCCTCAAAGACTGAAAGTCCCAAAAGTCCCAAAAGTCCCAAAAGTCTCAAAAAGTCCCAAAAGTCCCAAAAGTCCCAAAAGTCCCAAAAGTCCCAAAAGTCACAAAAGTCCCAAAAGTCCCAGAAGTCCCAAAAGTCCCAAAAGTCCAAAAGTCCAAAAGTCCAAAAGTCCAAAAGTCCAAAAGTCCAAAAGTCCAAAAGTCCAAAAGTCCAAAAGTCCAAAAGTCCAAAAGTCCAAAAGTCCTAAAGTCCAAAAGGCCAAAAGTCCAAAAGTCCCAAGGGCCAAAGTCCAAAAGGCCAAAATTCCACTCCACCTAACCTCACCCCACCCCACCTCACACCAATTCACCTCACCACACCCCACTATACTTCACCCCACCCTACACACCTCAGTTCACCCCACTTCACCTTACTTCACTTCATATACATAGGTACACGTTATGCAAACGCTCACGTGTACACGTTGGTATAATGAAGTGCGAGATACACGAACGTGGCCGAGCGTGGCCGAAAGTAGCCGAGAGTGTGATTTATTTTCGTGACACAATTTCTGGATTCGGTCTCCAGGCAAGGCCCGCGATAGAAGCTATGCAATAGCTTAATAGGTATTTTGTTTTAGAACTTTTTAAGAAAAACAATTATTTTGTAATAAATTATTTTTATGTAACTTCAACCATTTACGCAGAGGCGCAACGGATACTCTTATAACGATGAAATGTTTTCCGTTTTCGAAACATTCCTCATTGCTGCACCGCTCCTATTAATCATAGCATTATGTTATATAGCCTATAGCCACTATCAATAAATGTACCTACTTACTATCGAACAGTTTTTGAAACCCTACCAGTAGTTTCAGTAAGGCTTGCCTTGGTATGATGTGATCATGGTCCCTTTGCAGCGTGTGTCCAATTCAGCGCAGCAGCTACACTTCCGACGTTTGATCTGTTGGTGGATAGGGGTCTCACTGCAGCGTTCCAATAGTCTTACGTTCGTGATGTTCTCGGGCCCGTATGTACCGAGGATCCATTGGAGGCAGCGTTTGACGAAGACTTATAGCTGGTAGCTGGTGCGAAATGTCTTTAGTGACCTTCCATGTCTCGCATCCGTATAGCAGTTAGCAGTACAGTTTTAACGTTTACTTTGTTTTGAGTTTCACTCTTCGTGTCCATTTTCGCGACTGCCTACGGGGCGCAGCTGTGTAAAGGTTGTTCTGGCCTTGGCGAGACTCGAAATAATGTAGGGTACTCTTCTATCCCATCAGTTTCTGACACGACACTCCCGAGGTACATGAATTAGTGCCTCCACCACATCTCTTGCGTCTGTCGATTTTAATTTCAGTCCAGCCATTCGCTGCCTCATCCTGCTCGTTGTCCTGCACGTTGTCCTGCAGACATGCATGACGGCGTGTGTGTGCCTCAGCAGGCACAGGACATCGGCATCATTTAAATCCTCCAGGATATCAGTATAGGCCTCCATTCTATGCCGCGCCGATTGTTCTTTGCGGTATTCAGCATTATATCATCTATTTTCTATGGATGGTTGTTAACTATCCTGTTATCTTCATAACGATCCTCTAAGGTAGGTACAGTATGTATTTTCAATAGAGTTTGTGAACTCTATTTTTTATTTCTTTTTCAGAATATTGATGACATTTGATTGATGTCATTTAACGTTACGTCTACTACATTGATACCAAAGAGAATACAATACTACGTAAGAATTGATACATGTAATTCTAACACGCCGGTGTTTGTATGTATATTGTTTATACTGAGGAAAATTCTATACTGAGGAATAGCTTTAACCATTAAGCTCTATTTTGATTAAGCAAACAGGGCAGATTCACACGCTACTTGATGAGTATGATTAATAAATACCTCTAATTTCATAGACCTTGTGTGACGTAAACAAAGCTGCGAGGGTCAGCTAGTTAAAAGATAAAACAATAGGTTTCTTCTTATCTACAAACTATTTTTACAAATTTTATGGTAATATTATACATTCTTTGAAATATGCATGTTTGGTATTGTTGTGACTTTTATGACACGCTTAAAGTACATAGGTATGGGATAGATGGCGCTCGCGGCTACGTCAGCGTGAAATTTTCTTCCCGCTTCCCATGGGAACGTACTCCCGGGTTTGGTTATCTTTATAGCAGTATTATATACAAATTAACAAAACAAAAAATAATACTGCATTGGTGATAATAATAATAAAATGTATGTATATAGAGTACTCACTCATTTTCTTTCACTATTTTTCGTGACTTTCTTCATTAATAAATGCACTCTGTTTATTAATATTTAAATCACTTTTTACACAAATTATACGAGTACAGTTCACTGTTGTACATAGATGATGAATACCTATACCAAAGAGAATACAATACTTGACCTACACCTTTAGTGCGAGGCCGCATCGAAGTAAATTGACAGCACCTAATGTAATTGACAGCATCGAAATTGTCATTTCACATTAAGAACTCTAAATTCGACCAGTACTCTTAATTCAACTTTGGTCGAGTGGTTAAGACGCGGATCGGTACGCAGAAGGCGCAAGATCGATTCTGGGTACAAGCATCAATTTTTGGATTATTTGACATAATATATAACGACTGCAGAATTCATAATTGACGTAAACAAAAAATTTATGAAGTGCGAGACGAGATACACGAACGTGGCCGAAGGTAGCCGAGAATGTGATTCGTTTTCGTGACACAATTTCTGGATTCGGTCTCCACGCAAGGCCCGCGATAGAATCTATGCAATAGCTTAAAAATCATACGAAATTCACGCCTGTGTCCCGTAAAGGATGGGCAGAGCTTTATTATACATAAATATACCCACATTTCACCATTTGTTTTTATGTCATGTAATATGCGGTGACCGTTTTGCTTCCTTGAAATGAATAGTTGCTTAATATGATTACCCGCCGTTAAAAATTTTGTGTCGCATATAAGGCCGTCAATTTAGCTTAAACGGCCGTCATGCAACTAGCAACCCGGTCGTGTCTTACGAAGAATGTAAGCGCTCGTAAATGGATGTATCACAATTTTTAAACTCATTTAAAATTGGAGGATCTATGTTAATAAATTATTTACATTGCATCTGAATCAATTATAATTCGTCCCAGCATGATAATTTTAATCAGAGCAAAACGATTGGACGAGAGGATTGCATATTAATAAGTTCAATTTGGATGTTCAGCGGTATTTCAACAGATTTGATTCAGTAGCACTTACAAATCTTTATTTTCCTCAGTCTATTAATATTAAAGCTAGCCCGAAACTCAGTACTGAATACGAATATACATTTATCCATCGCTATTCACAGTGCTCAAGCATAAAAGATGATTATGGATAATATTAAGTGGATAGTTGAAGGTGGATTCACACGGGCGAGAAGATAAACAAAAAACGGAACCCTTATAGATTCGTCATGTCTGTCTGTCTGTCCTCCGCATGTCACAGCCACATTTCTCCGAAACTATAAAGCGTATGCTGTTAAAACTTGGTGAGAAGATGTAGTCTGTAAACCGCATTTAGATTTTTACATAAAACTAGAAAAAAAGCAGTAACTTTTGAGGATCCCCATACCTCCTCAGAACTGAAACTCAAAATTTTCTTTCTCATCAAACCCATACGTGGGGTATCCATAGGTAGGTCTTCAAAAATGCTATTGAAGTTTCTAACATCATTTTTTTCTAAACTGAATAGGTTGCGCAAGAGACCAAAGTGGAAAAATATGTGTGCCAACGCCCCCCGTCCCCCGTCCCCCTCTAACTTCTAAACTAAGAGAATGATAAATCTAAAAATATATATATATATATATAATGTACATTGCTATAATAACTTCCAACGAAAACTAGTTAGAACGAAATGTAGTTTTTTTAAAACGTCATAAACCGCAATTTTCGCCTGAAAAATCAGTACCGCAGCGAACGTGAAACATCAATCAATGTTACAACGAACTACAAGAACTTTTATACTACTTTTATATTATAGTACTTGCTACTACGGAACCCTTCATGGGCGAGTCCAACTCGCACTTGGCCTGTTTTTTTTATTTTACAGAGCGACAATGTTAAATTTTCTCAGGTATTTAATAGTAACAAAAATCGTAATAAATATTATAGCCAGGACAGCACTTCCAAATACTCCTGGCTTATTCATTCAAGGAACAACGATTTTACCCTTCAATCAAAATCGGTACCTTATTCAGAGAGCCAACTCGTGCATTACTGAAATTGCTAACCAGAACCAATCTTCTTTATGTGATACGTTGAGATACAGCAGCTATTTGAGACTTCCAGACAGTCAAATATATGATAGGATTGATTTATATTTTTGTGAGATTTGAACTTATGTTAGTGCTTGAATTACAGTTTTTATTTGATCCCAAATAAGTTCCTTTTTATGTACTTCAATATTTTACGTGTACTTAGTTTTTTTTTCACCTAGTCAATCGTCAAACATCAAACAATCTAATCAGCCTATGACAGTCCATTGCTCGATTTAGGCCTCCTTATGACGTCCCACCTTACGTCAAACACCGGTCTCCACTTTGAACTCGCGAACTCACGAACGCCCCCACTTAGAAGCGGGATCACACCCGAAACCCCCAAAGACGCGGGATAGCACCCGAACCACCGCCTGAGCGTGGCCGCAGTGGCGGCCGTGGGTCTGTTGGGAGTCCTGGGACATCCTTCCGAGGGCTTACCCGGGTCTCCCAACCATAGGCTGTTGGGCGTTACGTGAGGTTTTTTAGTCGGTAGGAGTCCGGCATAGCATCCATGAGGATTTTCCCTCACGTTAAACAAAAAAAAAAAAAAGCCCTCAGAAGGTTAACCCCAGGACTCCTAACAGATCTACGGCTACCACTGCGGCCTCACCTAATGGGGGGGGGGGGGGGGCGTACGGGTGCTATCCCGTGCCTTTGGGGGGATTGTTCGGGTGGTGTGTCACTCTTAGAGATTTGGACTTGCGAGTATTAAATCAACATTTAGACCGCCCTCTTCGAAAAAAAATCACAATAGAACATGCTGTGATCGTTTTCGTCTACTTTTCATAATTGGTTACAATTACGTTCAGTCATTCAGTATCGATAAGTTCAAACTTAAATAGCTTGTAAGGCCTATTAAAGCTCTCCCTCTACTTACATCAAAGTATTTCATATAGCATAGTATTTACTGGGCGAGGCCGCATTGGCGGCCGTAGGTCTGTTGGGAGTCACGGGACATCCTTCCTGAGGGCTTACCCGGGGCTCTCAACCATAGACTGTTAGGCGTGGCGTGAGGTTTTTTAGTCGGTAAGAGTCCGGCATAACATCCTATGAGGATTTTCCCTCACGTTAAACAAAAAAAAAAAAAAAATAGCATAGTATTTCAGTCTTCAAAAGTTGCGAAAATACTTTGTTACAAGTAACGGCAGTTTGTGTCTGTGTCTAATGACTCAATATTTACTCATTACTTATGAGAGATAAAATGTAAAAATAAATCGCCCAGACATTTTACACAGCTGGAGGACTGAATGAACCGCAAACTTGGACCATTAATAATTCTGTTTTCGTGTAGCCGAGGGCTAATGTTTCGTCAGGCATGTTATTGAGAAATTCTTTGTAAGCACTGTTAATTGGCGGTTATACTATTTGCATACCTGTTGTAGCATATTGGAATAAATATGGTATTGCACATGTCTATGACGTAGGAGTAGGGATACGGCAAAGCTCTGCTAGCCGCTATTCTATCTCCGATTGTCGGGCGCGTGTGACTGTTAGCTAACAAGTGGTTTATTATTTAATACCTCAATACCGAACCCTACAAATGGCGACCCTGCCAGAATCTATAAAGTCCAAGGTACGTGAAAATAAAAATTAAAATTACAATCAGAGGTAAATCGATAAACAGGATTATGTTTTCATACGTCATCATTGGTTAACCTACATCTACGTAAAGCTAATACTATTGGATCATTTAATTTATTCTCGTTTAACCTACGAAGTAAACGAATTTCATATTGATGAAATAATTATTTGAATACAAAACTATTCCTGTACTATTGATTGGTGCCTAGAATCCTCAGTTGTTGTTAACATATCCTGAAATCTATATTAAGCGAGATATTCATAAATTTACTCGTGTTATAAATTGACCAACGACGATTTTCAATTTGAATGTGGGTGCGGAGGTACCTATCTGCAAGAAGAAAGTCATAATAACCTCTCATAATACTTTTCTGAGCTCAAACTACGCTGAACTAATAAAATTATGCTATGTAGTTTGGTAAATAAGGACTAGCGCATAGTAAACTAATACCTAATTAAAAGTACAGTTAAGACAAGTGTATATGTGTCCATAGTTAATGCATTGTGCACGATAACTGTGCTAACTTAGCATTAATGCTATTGTATTCGTATTGTAGTGTAGATAGGCTAAGGAGACTTTATGTCGAACTAAGTACCGTCTGAATTGTTCCACGAATAATTAACTGCCTACCTACAAGTTTATAGGCTTAAGAAAAAATAAATAAATACGGTATTTGCTAAACCTAGTTTGGTAGTTTATCCAGGTCCAAAATTAATGTTAGGAATACAGAGGTATTATATCATGTAATACCCGCGATTATAGTGGCACCAGGCGGATAATACATGATTAACATTTTTATTTTGTTTGGTTTGAAGGACAGTTTCTGATATATTTACGGTTTGTAATTAAATGAAATGCTATTAATTTACAATCTTCGCTAGAGGGTGAACTCCGTCTGTTGTCTTGGAGTTTAAACAATAATATAATTAATGTAGATAAAGGGACACAATACGTCCTTGTTGATTTTAGACCTGATTATACAGAAAATGATTGTTTTACTGTGTGACATATTACCAAACCACGTGGCTTTTAGAAGTTTCCGTATTTGGGGGGATTTAGGGAAACCGGGGGGGAGGGGAGGCCACCCGCACACAAATCTGGTCTGCCCGCAGGGTATCTGTGGCTGTGCTCTGCGGCGAGACTCACACTAAAATATGTGAGGGTCGGATCAGATGGGGGGGGGGGGGTTGCGGAGGGAGGGGAGGCCACCCGCGTGTTTGTGCCGTGCGTGGAGACCCGTAAGGGAGGATGAAGGGATCCTGGATTGCTGAGACTGCAGTGGTGCGTCAACACGCGTCTTCGGCCCTGATTTCTTCCGAAACGGGAGGTTCTCACCTAGCCAGTGAGTACCAATCGGCTGCGTTATCCGTAAGAGGATGGCATTGGCTAGGGTTTCGGTTGGGGTGGCGGGCAGGGGGTGGTGCGCGTAGGTCGTGATTTTGCTGGTTGCGGCGTCTCTCGTATCATTTTCCTCGCTTTGTCGTCCTTTCCGGACCCTATATCTACCGTGGCAGCCTTGGCGACTGTAGATGGTGTACATCCAGCGTCCCCAGTTTGCGGGCTCCATGGAAGGTGAGCGCACCACGGTGGATGAATTCAAGCTGTTATCAAGCATGGACTCAAAACGCAGCAACAAATCCCCTGGGCATGACGAAAGTCGTGTCAACACAGCCTGTGGAACATCCGAGGCATTTAATGTCGATGCACTCAAGAGTGCTATCGACAACGCTGAGTGTTCGGCCCGCCGCGACTCTGGCTCCTGGAGCCACGTCGTCAGGAAGGGTAGAACACCCCGTCAAAAAGCCCGCGACAAGTTGCGCCTCATAGAGCACGACAAGTCAACCGGGCGTTCCCGCAAGCGGAAACGCGGACATGGTAACGGAAGGAGGCCCGACACCAATGGAGGGACTAGCTCCCAGGTGGACTGCAGCCGCCGTGCGACGACAGAAGGCGAAAGCCAGAAGTCAAACACGGCTGGAGGGTCTAGCACCCAAAGCAGCCACAGCCGTGGTGAAGGTGCCACCGCCGACCAAAAACCCGCATCCGCCACTTCTCACGGCAGGAAGTTCGCTGGGAGACCGTCTGAAAAGACTGGACCGCTCTCGCACTCCTCGCCGAAAAATAGGCCCTCGGAAGGCGACGTTCACGGCAGGAAGTCCGCTGGGAGACCGTCTGAAAAGACTGGACCGCTCTCGCACTCCTCGCCGAAAAATGGACCCTCGGATAGCGACGCTCGTAGGGGAAGACCCGACAAGAGGGGTCGCCCAAACGAGACCA
Organism: Miltochrista miniata; assembly: GCA_933228765.1. Classification (NCBI taxonomy): domain Eukaryota; kingdom Metazoa; phylum Arthropoda; class Insecta; order Lepidoptera; family Erebidae; genus Miltochrista; species Miltochrista miniata. The sequence continues at coordinate 20,796,883 of OW121757.1, read as the reverse complement.
CATCCCCGAGGGATCACGTCAAACGGGTGAAGGTCAACACCAGCCTTCCACCTGGTACCTCATACGCCGACGCTGCGGCCAACGACGAACTTCGCGTCGCAATCACCACCGAACCCTCCCGCGACCTCACCGAGGACGAGGCTGAGGGCATCAGGAAGGCGATAAGGGCTGGACTGCGAGCGGCGATCACAGGGAAGGAGACTTTCATCCCGGCTTTCAAGGGCAAGCCGACCTTCAGCGACGGGACGCTGAAGCTATGGTGCGAAAGCCGAGAAGAGGTGGATTGGCTCCGTTCCACCATTGAACCCGTTAGCTCGCCAGTACCCGGGACCCGACTCGTCGTCAAGAGACAGTCGGACATCCCGAAACGCGTGAAAGCGGGGATCTTCATCCCAGAGAAGGAGGATATCGACGTGATCAGATCCTTCCTGGTGAGCCAGAACCGCTGGTACAGTGTCAACGAGTGGCACATCTACTCGGACCAGGAGCAGGAAGAGGGCGTCTTCCTCATGCTCGGCATTCCTGCATACGACGTCGAGAAGCTAAAGGCCAGAGGACAAAGGGTCGCCTACGAGCTAGGCAGCCTTTACCTCAGGTTCCTCGGATCCTCCGCCGCGCAGGAAGAGACGAAGAAGACGACCGAAGCCGCCCAATCCCCAGTTGACACCAACTTGGACAAGGCAGGACCATCGGGCATCAAGTCGCTCGCCACTCAGGGGAGAAGCGAAAGCGCCCCCACCGGACGAGGTGCCGCCGCAAGGCCGGAAACCCCTGGTGCATCGTCGAGCGACGAGAAGAAAAAGGAAGAGGGGATGGAGACCATCAACAATGATGACCTCCCAGCCGCCACCACCTCATCCCAATAATCCCCAGGCTTGCACTATACCGATAGTGCAAGCAAACCTCCAGCACAAGCGGCTCGCAGCGGCTGCCCTGCGCAGACACCTGGAGGTAAACAAGTTGACCATAGCCGCTATCCAGGAGCCGTGGATAGCGAAGAACAAGATCTGTGGTCTCTCCAACATTGGGGGTAAGTTACTCCTAGATACTACAGTGAACGGGCCTCGTACTTGTGTTTATATGCCTAACAGTATCCCTGCCACTTTACTAAATGTGTTCTGTTCTAGAGACCTAACTGCTGTTAGACTCAAGAACACATCCGCTGTTGACAGCACTACATCCATGACCGGCGACATCATACTAGCGTCCTCCTACCAGCACTCAGAAGACGCAGTGCCCAACGACGAACTGGTCAAGTTGACGAGATATTGCGAAGACGAGGGCCTGGAGCTCATCGTGTGCGCAGACTCCAATGCGCATCACCACATCTGGGGAAGCGCAGACACAAATAGTAGAGGTGAGTCATTTTTCAACTTCCTAATATCCACACAGCTAAATGTATTAAATGTAGGCTCCGAACCGACCTTCAATACTCGTAGGGCCCACACTCTCATAGATATTACTTTAGCATCTAATCTAGCATCAAATCTGATAAAAAACTGGAGACTATCAGAAGAACCATCATGCTCCGACCACAGAAGAATCATGTTCGACTTGGACTGGAGCAAAATTCCCACGGCCCCAAGACGTAACCCACGTAAAACGGACCGGCAAAAATACAAAATTCTAGTAGGTCTAAACATAGGAGATGCACACTCAGAGGTAAGTTACTCTGGCACCGCCGACATAGAACAACATGTCCGGAAGGTGACAGACACACTCACCACATGCTATGAGGAAACGTGCCCCCTAACCGTCCCTGACAATCGAACAAAATCGGGAGAAAAATGGTGGAGTAAGGACCTCGAACGGTTGAGAACCAAGGTAAGAAAACGCTTCAACCGAGCCAAAAACACCAGAACAGAGTCTGACTGGGACGCCTATAAGTTAGCTCAAGCAAAGTTCAAAAAACGTATAAGTCAGAGAAAAAAAGAGGCGTGGAAACGCTTCTGCTCCAATATTGAATCCAATAGTCACGCACTGAGAGTCAAAAATCTTCTATCTCAGGACACGCTGAAGTCTATTGGATCTCTAAAAAAGGTAGACAACACCTACACAAAATCTGACTCCGAAACGTGTGAGGTCTTACTACAGACACACTTCCCAGGTTGTCAAATCCAATCAGATATCAACTGGGAAGACACAGAAGGCGCCATTGAATCCGAGCCGGACTGGTCCACAGCTAGGGCCATAGTATCCGATAACAAGGTAAGATGGGCAATCGAGAGCTTCCAACCATATAAATCACCGGGACTAGACGGTATATTCCCCGGACTTCTGTTATGGTGTATAGAGGCTATCACTACGCACCTGACAAAGATCTTCACGCGATGCATCGCGTTCAGGTACGTGCCAAAGTCATGGAGAGAAGTCAAAGTACTCTTCATACCTAAACCAGGTAAAAGTGACTACACTCATCCTAAGTCCTCTAGACCAATAAGCCTCACTTCATTCCTATTAAAGACTCTAGAGAGGCTATGCGAGAGAGAAATAAGGGAGAAAGTACTCCGACAAATACCAATGCACACAAAGCAGCACGCTTACTGCTCCGGAAAATCCACCGAATCAGCACTGCATGAGGTAGTATCGTACATAGAAGACTCCCTAGAGAGTAAATCATCAACACTGGGCGTCTTTATAGACATCGAAGGTGCCTTCGACAAGACGACCTTTGTAAGTATCGAAAGAGCCCTGCAAAAGCATAAAGTACACCCCACTATGGTAAGTTGGATAGTGAATATGCTACGACACCGGGCTATACAAATTACAGTGAACTCCACATCTAGAGGGATCGCAGCCAAAGGATGTCCGCAGGGGGGGGTTCTATCTCCGCTCCTGTGGAATCTCGTGGTGAACGAGCTCATAGATGCACTCAATAGAGAGAGATACTTCACTGTAGGTTACGCTGACGACCTCACCATACTGGTAAGTGGCAAGTTCCTAGGTACAATAACAAACCTGATGGACAACGCCTTGAGGATCGTCGAAAAATGGTGCATCAGACATGATCTCACGGTAAATCCGACTAAAACAGAAATGGTTCTGTTCACCAACAAACGCCAAATAGATAATCTGAAACTCCCACAGCTCTTTGGCACAAAACTTTCCTTAGCAAATGAAGTCAAGTACCTGGGGGTCACACTCGACAGCAAACTGCTATGGAATAAGCACCTCACACAAAAAATCAGTAAGGCCACCATTGCATTCTGGCAATGCAAACGAATGATCGGTAAGAAGTGGGGACTCTCACCGAAAATCATACATTGGCTCTACACCACAGTAATAAGACCACAGGTAACGTATGGCGCAATAGTTTGGTGGCCCAGGGCCGAACTAGTTTCAGCTATAGATAAAATGCAGCAGTTCCAGAGAGCGGCGTGTTGCGCCATCACGGGATGCTTTCGCAACACACCCACAGCAGCGATGGAAGCAATGCTCTGCTTACCGCCTCTGGACCTGTTCGTTCACCAGGAAGCGGCCGCCGCGGATCAGGAGCAGGCACCTACTCCCCGGAGCTCAACATACACTCATCAATTCCTTTAGGGTCTCATGCGTCAATCTTCCAATGTGAGTGCATAGGTTTAATTAATGCCGCCAATGCAATCGACTCCAGGAAAATTGAGCACAACCACATCAGGCTCCTCTCCGATAGCGCAGCAGTGCTGAAAGCTCTGAAGAGCACCACAATCGACTCTGGGCTGGTGCTTCAATGCCACCAGGGGCTACAAAAGCTGGCCCTAACACACAAGGTAAGCCTTCAGTGGATAAAAGGTCACAGCGGATCGAGCGGCAATGATGCAGCTGACGAACTGGCCAGATTGGGTTCCAGCACCACACCGGTGGGACCAAGCCCGATTATACCAATACCATTCTACCAGGTAAGGGCATGGCTGAGACAACGCACGAAAGAGCGGCATGAAAAGAGATGGGCACAAACAGTAGGTTGTAGGCAATCAAGGGAAGCTCTACCGAGACCCAGGCCAAAACTGGCTAGAACGTTGCTACATCTGAATAAAGGTGATCTACGAACCATGGTAGGCACAATAACGGGTCATTGCACAGTAAATAAGCACTTGAATGTCTTAGGTATCACGGACAGCACGCTGTGCAGAGCGTGCCTGTTGAAAGAAGAAACCATAGCTCACGCAATCTTAGAGTGCGAGAGCCTGGTTGCATACAGAGTCAACATACTTGGCAGCCCCACAACACTCCGGGAAGCGTGTGAGGACCCGAAGAGGATCCTGCGCTTCTGGTCGGAGCTGGGTTGGCTGGAGTGACAGCCAACACTCACGTACAATGGGTCCACTGGCGGACCTAAGTGCGGAAAATGGGAGCCCAAGAAGACTGAAGACTGAAGACCTGGTAACGTAATAACAATGTAAATTTCATCAGCTGAGCGTTCATGTTCATTGTAATGGCTCTTTTCAGTCCTGTCGAATGTAGTCTACGTAGAGGCCATTCCCGTATTTTACAAAGACTTAGTGAGTCTGTTTGCTGACAGAATGCAGTCGGCACTATATGTAGAATAAAGTTCATGCCTTCCATGATCAGTCGCTTAGGGCAGCTGACAACCTTTGTTGTAAGGATTGAGCGTAATGCGACATGCGGTGTTATTTTATTGACCAGTGGATACTACCTGAAGCGTGGTCTTTAATTTTTTCTGGCTAGCCATCTGAGAATTTTCTTCTTCTTTTCACAAATGTATTTTTGTCACACACAATTTGAATAAATTAGCAATAATACTTCCATAAAACATATTTGTATTATACTAAACCAAAATATAAACTTTTTATTTAACTTTATGGCTATGTATTAAAATCATCTGTTTGAAGTTTGAAATAAAACATAAATGAAAACGTCAATTGTATTGAACTTTCACAAATTATGTGTCAAAATAAAAAGTAATTTAGGTATAAAATAATAGTATTTAAGGAGTATTGATATCAACTACGGAGAAAATCAGCCCCAAAATAATTTACATTCCCTTTTTAGCTCGTTATAGTTTAATTTTCAATAAAATACGAAACACGTCTTCCATCAATTATGTTAATAATGCTATATGCCAAATTTTAAGTAGATCGGACCATGGAATCAAGTTGTCCCCTACAAACTTTACCCTCCTTTTTTATACCTTTGAAGGTGGAATTTGCAAAAATGTTAAAATTATTTCTTCAAATTGTAACAAACAACGCTCATGCTTAGTTTCATCGTCGTACCATTAACCGTTTAAGCAATAATTGATAATAACTTTGGGTCTAGGGATCGAACCACAAAATTAAGTTTGGTTTGAATTCTATATACTTTTCCGGGATAAAAAGTACCCAGTGTGGTGCCCAGGCTATTAAAGAACAATTATACTAAGTTTCATCGTAATCGAACCGGTAGTTTTTGCGTGATGCCTGAACAAACAGACAGACAGACAGACAAAAATTTTTTAAATCACATTTTTGGGTTCGGTGTCGGTCTAGTAACACCCCCTGCTATTTATTTTTTTGATATTTTGAATGTACAGAATTTTCACTTCTACAGATTTATTATAAGTATAGATTAGAACGGTGCCTACAGTATTTCAATTGGCAGTTCTAGGTAAATTAGAACAGTGCCTACAATATTTCAATTGGCAGTTCTAGGTAAATTAGAACAGTGCCTACAATATTTCAATTGGCAGTTCTAGGTAAATTATAACAGTGCCTACAATATTTTAATTGGCAGTTCTAGGTAAATTAGAACAGTGCCTACAATATTTCAATTGGCAGTTCTAGGTAAACTAGAACAGTGCCTACAATATTGAAGTTGGCAGTTCTAGGTAAATTAGAACAGTGCCTACAATATTTCAATTGGCAGTTCTAGGTAATTAGAACAGTGCCTACAATATTTCAATTGGCAGTTCTAAGTAAATTAGAACAGTGCCTACAATATTTAAATTGGCAGTTCTAGGTAAATTAGAACAGTGCCTACAATATTTCAATTGGCAGTTCTAGGTAAATTAGAACAGTGCCTACAATATTTCAATTGGCAGTTCTAGGTAATTAGAACAGTGCCTACAATATTTCAATTGGCAGTTCTAGGTAAATTAGAACAGTGCCTACAATATTTCAATTGGCAGTTCTAGGTAAATTAGAACAGTGCCTACAATATTTCAATTGGCAGTTCTAGGTAAATTAGAACGGTGCCTACAATATTTTAATTGGCAGTTCTAGGTAAATTAGAACAGTGCCTACAATATTTTAATTGGTAATTCTAGGTAAATTAGAACGGTACCGACAATATTTTATTTGGTGGTTTTATATGAAATGGAACGGTACCTACAAAAGACAAAAAATAAAAAGAAAAAAAATTAAGGTGTAGGTATTATTAAGTTAAAGTATGCTTCATTATTGGCGAATTGTTTGGACTAATAAGATATTATTGCGCAGGACCATTTAAGTAAGAAGTACATGAAAATTCCTACTAAATGGTTTTATGTGAATTTGATACTTACAAAATTCTAATATGTAGTTCTATGTAATTTAGAACGATACCTACAAAATTCCAACTGGTAGTCCCATGTGAATGAGGACGGTACCTACATTAATTTCTATCAAGTTGTTCTATGTAATTAGAATGGTACTTGAATAAATTGCTGCTTACCGAATACCTAGTTCTAAGACCATATCGAACATACCATCATTAGAAACCCTGTAAGAAAATTTCAAATAGCAAAGTAGCAAAGATGGGTAAAGAAAATTTTAAAATTAGTATCGATGGTCAAAGCTGTGTTTTACAGTGGCGAATGTTACAGCCTCAAAGGTAAAGGCTCTGGCTTTTTGACAGATTGTATATGCCAATGATTTATTTTTTTAACAATATTAGTAATAACAGATGGTGTGGGTGTTGAAGCAATAACTACACAAAGGTATATTGCGTACGAACTGGCGCAATAATTTTACTAAGTAAAAGCAGACAATCATTTGAAAAGGGCTTTGACCCAAATGACATCATTAAGACACTAAGTGCAGTTCGTTAGATAGAACTCAAAATTTTGATGATGCCAGTCCATTTGCATTGGGGGCCATTCAATTGCTTCTGATCGTGTGATGCTTCTGGTCCACTAAAAATTGCAACAATAATCGGACATACTGTGAAAGATGTCGCTGTCCAACTAAGACGAGAAGAAGAGAAGAGTTCTTGCGTGGGCTGAGCAGTAGAACACTTGATATATTAAAGTTTCTGACGAATAGTTTCGAGCTAATTCTGAGACCAGGATCTCGGGAGGTCAGAAACATGTGCTTTTGGTGGGCTTTACGTTTGTAATTATATAAATTCAAAATTGAGTACTGTCCGATCGGAGTACTTACCAACATAATTCTCAAATACAAGACATGTTTCCATAATAACATAAGTACCTACTAAGTAATGAAAATGGGATGGTTTTCTCGATTGAGAACTTACATTCAAAATTGATAGGTATGCAGAGTGTAATTTATTTATTTTACACTTTAATGTACGCCAAGTAAATAAAATTATGGAACATAAATACCGTGCAAGGCAAGAAGATAATGGGCGGCCTTATCGCTAAGATGTAGTTTCTACCAGACAACCTTTGAATGGAGAAAGTTGGTTGAAGGTAATGTTATGTAAAAAAACGAGTAACTTAGATTTCCACTTGGTATAGTTACCAACCAGTTCAACTCTGGATTCATCTTTGATTGATCATTGATTCTCAAATCAGTGACTACTTTAGTCGTTTTAATATAGTTAAGACTTTGCATACACCCTAATAACACACTAATAGAAGCAATTTACTTCGTGCCATGGTTAGCGTCACAGCTGATAATGGGCGACAGCTTTCTAATATAACTTTTGTAGTATTTGCAAATTTGGTAAGTATACCTGCCTACATTTATTACATAGATCTATGGCCCAACAAACGGTGAAGTTGAAAACAATTGGACATTGGAAATTTGCCAGTGTAAATTATAAAAAAAAAAAAAATTGGTTAGACAATTTGCTTAACTACCGTGTCTAATTCCATTACAGGAAAATCTATTTCAGAACATATTTATGTGTCAATAGAGATAATTTACTTTCTACGATTGAGCAATAAAACTGTGTGAGTGTGAAGCGCTCATAGCCTCCCTGACGTGTTCTACCAACGATTGCTGCGCTGAACATCTTGTGCTGTGGCGGGTGATGAGATGGATGATCTGATGACTTTGTAACATTTAGAATTAGCGTTTCCATGCCTTGAGACTGGTTCCGGTTGACAGCGACAGGTCAGTTGTTGGACCGGGTAGATGTCTGGAGCGGCTTGACTACAGGGATGTATGTATATCGGCGCGTTTGGGGCTATAGACGTGATGTAATATACGTACTCGTATAATTTATTTTTAACTAGCGAACGTCGCACTACTTCACCCGTGTGGCTCCCGTTCCCGTGGGAGTGCAGGAGTAATGTGTAGCCTATGTTCACTGGGAAGAGCGTGGCTTCCCAACAGTAAGGGGATTTTACAAATCGGCTTCGGAGCCTATTGGATGCAAATAAACAAACAAACGGGCAATCGAGTCTTTCATCTTTATAATATTAGTATAGGTATAGAATTTTCAGAGGTATATTTTGAAACCAGGCACCGAAATGTAGAAATGAACACGCGGATAAAAGGAAACGTCCGTGGATTTACTGTTGATGTTGGATTTAAAATTGGAGGAAAGGTATATCCCAAGTACCTAATAAAGAAAAGGACGAAGAGTTGTTAACCAGTAGGTATTTATTATTGAAAGTTAGTGGAAGTATTTGAAAACGAATATATAATTGTTTAAAAAGGTAAAAGGTAGATGTAGGATTTAGCAAATTAAATTATTGTGTAATTGCAAAGTATTTGAAAACAGTGGCCGTGAGTTTTCTTGCCAGGTTCTTTCTCACAGGCTCTACCTATTGCGAACCTGGCAGTAAATGTAGAATCAGAAATCATGACGTTAATACACTCGAGAGCAATGAATCCGGGTCACTTAAAGAATGTTAAAAATCTCGGAAACTAAAAATGATAGGTTAATGCAATAAATTGTATTTAATAGACAATGTAATACTCCTTAAATGAAAGTAAAAAAAATATGAGTCACCATACATTTTATTAACACAAAATTACATAAAGAAAAAACTGCCGATCTCTCCTTAAAACAAAAATAGGAAACATGAAATTTTTGAACTTTATTACGATTTTCTTGAATTTTAATACTTCGTATTGCCTCCTCGTGCTTCCATTACTGCGTTTACGCGGTTTGGCATGCTGTACACCAAGTTCCTTATACGATTTTGGGGAATATTCTCCCATTCCTCTGTGAGAGCAATTTTGAGCTCACGAAGCGTGATTGGGGGAGGGTTTCGTTGTTTTACGCATCTGCCTAGCTCGTCCCAAGCATGCTCGATCGGGTTGATATCCGGGCTGCGCGCTGGCCACTCCATACGAGTAATGTTCATCTCTTGAAGGTAGTCATTCACAATCCTACCTGTATGAGGTCGGGCATTGTCATGCATAAATATAGCATCCTCACCTAAATTGACCATAAATGGACCAACGTGATCATTGAGGATTTCTTCCACATATCTTACGCTAGTTAAAGAGCCGTTTTCTATGATCACCAGCTCTGTGCGACTTTCAGAAGAAATTCCGGCCCACACAAGTACAGACCCACCACCGTAGGCTACTTTTTCTTCGATGCATGCTTGCTTGAATCTTTCCCCTGGCCTTCGATACACTCTGTGTCTTCCATCGTGCTTGTAGAGCATAAATTTTGATTCGTCGGAGAACATAACTTTTGACCAATCTTCAATACTCCAATTTACGTGTCTCTGGGCATACCTTAGTCTCGAAATACGATGCCCACGCTCCAGTTTAGGGCCGTTTGCAGGTCTAAGGGGTTTTAAGTTAGATTCAGCAAGCCGACGTCTTACTGTCCATGCACTTGGGTTACTTCCTCCGAGGCGTCGAAACTGATTGGTGAGTTCAGTTCCTGTGAGAAAGCGATTTCGAAGCATGGTGTTCACCAAGTATCGGTCTTCTCGTGCTGTGGTACACCTGGTTCTGCCCGTTCCTGGTCTGCGTAGGTTAGAACCAGTTTCTTCGTAACGTCGGAGAACTCTTTGTACTGTTGACAGCGACACACCGACAGTCCTGGCTGTATCGCGCTGACTCCGGCCGGTTTCCAGCATTGTAAGTATTCTGGTGCATTCTTCAGGCGTAAGCGACATAATTTCAGCTTGATTAATGAATATAGAGCACTATCAACATGGTTTATGTACCCACATAAATGACAGATTACAAACAAAAGCAACACCAAATGCTGTAATTTCGTAGTTCCATCTTCGAAAGTGGCCTTTTTTCAAATTTGATTTTTTTATGATATAACTTTACAATAACTAAGAAGTTTTAATACCTTCATTTAAGGAGTATTACATTGTCTATTAAATACAATTTATTGCATTAACCTAGCATTTTTAGTTTCCGAGATTTTTAGGATTCTTTAAGTGACCCGGATTCATTGCTCTCGAGTGTAGTTACAATCTTAGTAGAGAAGATCTCTAATTGTTTTTATTAACTTTTGTAAAAGGTAGATGTAGCATATTGGAATAAATATGGTATTGCACATGTCTATAACGTAGGAGTAGGGATACGGCAAAGCTCGGCTAGCCGCTATTCTATCTCCGGATGTCGGGCGCGTGTGACTGTTAGCTAACAAGTGGTTTATTATTTAATACCTCAATACCGAACCCTACACCTGTTATGAAGTTTCAACATGACCCTTTTTATATGTACACCCTGCATAGGAGTACACATATAAAAATTTTAAGGTTTTGTATCCAAAGATAATACGAGGCTGTATTTCAAGAACCGTGGTAGCCAGAGACCTAAAATTTTCACAGAAGATTTATGTATTTCTGTTGCTCTATATAATCAGTAAACAAATTAATATTTAAGGGGGGCTGCCGTACAACAAACGTGATATTAAAACGAGCTGCTGTAACTCAAATTCTATTATATATCTTCTTAAAATTAGTAATATATCGCATTCCATCATTCGTGAGGTTCGTTTTTCTTTGATGGAACTTTCCTACTGGGACCTCGTAAGCCCGAACAATACACCATTGTTATTAGATTACTAGACATATTCTTTAGAAAATTGTAGGACGTTTCTTTCAATGAATGTACCTATTACGAAGTTTTGCTGTAATAGGATCTACAGAATTAATGACCATAACTAATTAAATGTATATTTCTAAATACCATACATATATTTTTGAGTGCATACATAACCACGCCTTTATACTCGAAGGGGAAGGCAGTGGCATTATATACGCCCACATTTCACCTTATAGTTTTATGTCCCACGTAATAGGTCGTGTTGGAATGGAAAGGCTCAGGTCACCGCGACCCGCATTGAAATTTTTCAAACCGCCCGTAAGGCCTTCAACTTTGCCTAACGATTGCCATTTTTCGGGGATAAAGGCGTGACCATATGGATGTATGCAACATCATTATTCTTAAAAAATACTCAAGATCCGTAACGAAACTGTAATAGATCACAAAGAAATTTATTCTGCAACAACATAGTAGCACACCACCATTGAACCTATTGATAAATCAGGTAATCTTATCTTATAATAGTCATCTAATGCCTCCCCTTACATGCACCTTACACAAATCCCTCAACAGTATATACATGTTGTTGAATCTTCTAACAGGTAACAGGTATCATCTATCCTATTCATGGCTATGGGGACAATGCATCGTAGCATGGTCTAACGGCTACTTTTCATGGCTTTGTTAAAACCGCAATAGACATTCTTTGAAAAGGGACAGTAATACCCTCTTCATAGAGGTTTTATTTATATTTCAAATTTCATTTTTATCTTGGTCACGTTACCATGATTGATGATAGTGTACAGAAAATCAAGATTTTGCTTATTTTTTAAACAATAATATGAACAAGTGGTTACCAGAGTATCTATCACTTATTCTGTTTAGAAAATTAGATGTTTTTTTGCATTAAATTTCGTTAATATGTGTAGGTAAAATAAATACATTTTTATAGTGTTGTTATAATATCTAGGCTTCTAGCACATACATTTATGTACAATATGTAGGTGTGAGTTTTTATAAAACTTAAGAATTTGCTACTACTTATGGTGATTTTTGCTAGTAATATGCGTACTCCATTTTCTTAAAACCGTAACTACAAAGAAAATGCGATTCTCGGAAACAATATCGTTAAGCTAAACGAGGTAAGAAATTCAGGTTATGTACTTTGTTTCCACTTTAAGCAGTGTGTAATTATCAAAAGAGATTTTGTGAATATTTGCCAAAGTATTGTTTTCGGCTCAGTTTATTAAGAATGAGTAAGAAGTCATCACTGCAAACTGCCAACAAGTCAATCGATACTTTTCTCAAAAGATTCGATCTCGCCACACTTTATTTTTAGGGTTGCGTGCCCAATGGGAAAAATCGGCACCCTATTCATAAGGCATCGCCTTCCGTATAGAGAACTAAAATTTTCACATATGATGTATTTCTATTGCCGCTATTAGAACAAATACTAAAATCGGAAAAAAAGAGGGGATTGAGTGCGGAACCCTCTGTGTGCGAGTCCGACTTACAATTATATTTTTGTGTACAAATATGTACCCCAAAGGCTGTACGGGCCAAGACAACAATATCACAGTCTTCTACGTATGACCAATAGATTTCAATTGTAACCTATTTTGGCCGTTACGCCACAGAAATAAAACAACACTGTTTATTAAATCGGGTAAATCGTTTAAAGTAGTTTTTCTCTAACACGCTAAGACCGCATTAAAGTTTTCATTGTGCATTACAAGTTGTAGCGTGAGTCGCGTGCCTGTCAACTTTTTGAAGCCAAGTCAGTTTTAACGATCGTTAATTTATTATAAGCTTCAATTTCAGTTTATTTGAAATCATTGTTACCTGAAGCAATAGAAAATAAAACAAAGCAAGGTAATAGGTAATTAGTAAGTTGGTATATTATTCTAAACTAGCTGATGCCCGCAGCTTCGCCTGCGTGAAATATTGTTCCTAGACATATCTCTGTAGGCACCAAATTTCAGCCAGATCCGTTCAGCCGTTACAGCGTGAAAGAGTAACAAACATCCACACTCACGAATATTCGCATTTATAATAATACCTAGTTAGATAGATTTCTGATTAACAAATTCATAATGCATAATAATATGAGCTCAGCAAATTTATTTATTATTTACATTTCTTAATTCAATGGCTAAACTACTACTTGACACAACTTATCTTCTAAGCAATTGACATCGTAACTTAGTTCCTTCTTCAGGTAGTCCCAGCCTACGATGTTTGAACAAACCGAACTACTGTAGGCTTTGTTCACCTAATACAGATGGTCCAACCAATACCTGGTAACGTAATAACAATGTAAATTTCATCAGCTGAGCGTTCACGTTCATTGTAATGGCTCTTTTCAGTCCGGTCGAATGCAGTCTACGTAGAGGCCATTCTCGTATTTTACAAAGACTTAGTGAGTCTGTTTCCTGACAGAATGCAGTCGACACTAATCAATACATATAATAAAATCGTAACAGGTCGCTGTCTGTACATGGAAGATAAATAAGAAAAAATATTATAGGGGGGCTTTATGAACGCAATAGAACCCAAAACAATGATTTTTAGAATTTTTGTCTGTTTGTCTGTATGTCTGTATGTCTGTATGTCTGTATATCTGTTTGTCTGTACGGTTGTGCACGCTAATCTCAGTAACCGCTCAACCGATTGCAATGCGGTTTTTTTTATTGTGTTGAGGTTTGCTCCAGTTAACATCTAGCGTTTGTTTTATGTAAATCGGTTTAGAAATAAAAGAGTTATAACACTTTTAAGAATCAGATATTTTAAAAAATTTAATTGTAGGGGTTTCTTTGAATTTGAGTGAACCTAAACTGGTGTGTTGGCTTAATTATAAAAGAGGACTGAATTGTTAATTATAAAAGTGGACTGAATTGTTTTAAAATAGACTTAATCATTAAGCTCTTTTATGATTAAGCAAACAGGGCAGTTTCAGACGCTGCTTGATGACTCTGATGAAGAAATACCTTTCCTTTCATACACCTTATGTGACGTAAACGAAGTTGCGGGCTCAGCTAGTGTAAAATAAAGTTAATGCCTTCCATGACCAGTAGCTTAGGGCTGCTATCTTTGTATTGAGCGTAGATGGTAACATGCGGTGTTATTTTATTGACCAGTGGATACTACCTGAAGCGTGGTCTTTAATTTTTTCTGGCTAGCCATCTGAGAATTTTCTTCTTCTTTTCACAAATGTATTTTTGTCACACAAAATTTGAATAAATTAGCAATAATACTTCCATAAAGCATATTTGGTTAATATTATACCAAAATAGCGCTTTTTAATTAACTTTATGGCTATGTAGTAAAATCATCTGTTTGAAGTTTGAAATAAAACATAAATGAAAACGTCAATTGTATTGAACTTTCACAAATTATGTATCAAAATAAAAAGTAATTTAAGTATAAAATAAGAGTATTTAAGGAGTATTGATATCAACTCCGGAGAAAATCAGCCTCAAAATAATTTACATTCCCTTTTGAGCTCTTTATAGTATAAATTTCAATAAAATACGAAACACGTCTTCCATCAATTATGTTAATAATGCTATATGCCAAATTTTAAGTAGATCGGGCCAAGGAATCACGTTGTCCCATACAAACTTTACCCTCCTTTTTTATACCTTTGGAGGTGGCATTTGCAAAAATGTTAATATTACTTTTTTCAAATTGTAACAAACAACGCTCATGCTTAGTTTCATCATCGTACCATTAACCGTTTAAGCAATAATTGATAATAACTTTGGGTCTAGGGATCGAACCGCAAAATAAAGTTTGGTGTGAATTCTATATAATTTTCCGGGATAAAAAGTACCCAGTGTTGTGCCCAGGCTATTTAAGAATAATTATACGAAGTTTCATCGTAATCGAACCGGTGGTTTTTGCGTGATG
Source organism: Miltochrista miniata (assembly GCA_933228765.1). Lineage (NCBI taxonomy): Eukaryota > Metazoa > Arthropoda > Insecta > Lepidoptera > Erebidae > Miltochrista > Miltochrista miniata. The sequence goes on along the minus strand of OW121757.1, from coordinate 20,781,857 downwards.
CCTGAACAAACAGACAAACAGACAGACAGACAGATATTTTTTATTACATTTTTGGGTTCGGTGTCGATCTAGTAACACCCCCTGCTATTTATTTTTTTGATATTTTGAATGTACAGAATTTTCACTTCTACAGATCTATATATATAAAAATCAATGCCACTTTTCGTTGTAATTTTATAACTCAAGAACGGGCTCACCTATCCAAACCAAATTTTTAGGCTTTGTTCGGACTATTTAGTAGATGGTTTATGTGAAGTTTGCACAAAATCGGTCGAGCGGTTCTTCATTTATCACGCATACGAAGTTGCGCGGGTCAGCTAGTTTATTATAAGTAGATATAGATGATAATAGACGGTGACTTACATTCCCAAACTTTCTTGGTGGGTTTGTTGGTACCATGAAATATCTGTTTTCTGTCATCAACTGGACTATTTTTTTTTATAAACTAAACCTGAATTATATGTACTTACAGATGTTACGCATCCACGAATACAATCTCTCCAGATTGAACATTACTGACTAAGTAATCCATTTACCTAGTTAAATTCATCATTATACACGTTTGGATAGTAAAACCCCAGCAATAAAATGGGAATGAATATTTAATCGTAGCTAATAAAATACTCACCGACATTCATCGAATTTAATAAAAGAAAAGCTCAATAAATTAAAACGCCGACGTGACTTATCCGAGGTCTTCGCTGGCTGTACTAGGTACTCATAAAAGTACATAGCCGATAAAATCTGACGTGAAGCTCCGTAAAAAAAGAAGTAGGGATAATTGAAAAACCTCATTTCTCATTAAAATCTCTCGCCTCCGTCCGTTTCAAAATTAAACACGGGGCATATCGCAGTCACGTCGGTGGGTCTGGCCACTTTTTTTGTAAGTGCCCCATCCAAGAGTTGCGTTGGCAGATATTTAAGATTCCATTTTCACTATGATCTAGAACAAAGAATTTCTCTCATCGCTTTGAATATTTTAACTCAGTACTACTAGAGCTTTGCAAAATTTCTTAAATGACATCAAAAGGCTAGTAGCTGCAAAAGTCTCTTGTGTTATTTAAAGATAAGTACTTAGTTCAAATTCATCTTCATAATTACTGCGCATATACTTTTGCAAGTATTAAAACGTTTTTTAAAAGTATTTTGCTACCCAACCACAGAATTCAGAAAACAAAGTCTTTTCTGATATCTATGTACCCAACGGTCAAACTATTGTATTCTAATGAACTAGAAGAACGATTTGTTGGTTCGCAATCTACAAACTCTGAAAGTACTAAACCGATTTCATTAATTCTTCGGCAAGTAAAAATAAGTTTAACGTGCTCAACGGGTGTGCTTGCTTTGTCATAAAATAGCTTTAAGCATAATTTTATTTGTATACTGTCCCAAGAATCATTTAAATCAATTTAAATGATACTTAGAACCAAGTCTTTTTCGGATACAGAAACATTTTTATATTACACTAGCGGTACCCTGCCACGCTTTGCTGTGACTTTTTTATGGGGGTTTTATGTACCTACCTATGAGAAATGAGTACCTAACAAACCAAAGGATGGGTACATTACAAAAAAATTTAAGGTTGAGCCGTAACCAAAATTATAAATCTTTCTGAAAATCCAATTAACATCCAAATCAATAAAAGCTTCACGTGAAAAAAGATCTATTCTGTGATCAATGTTCAGTTTTTAAAACATAGTGCGCACGCTCCAAAAAAATAAATTCACTCTGATAATATTTCCCTAACGCGCCAAAACTCTAACTTCAAAAATAACATGCAAAACATACCTATCTCACCTCTTTATTAGATAAGTACTCTCTTTTATTATTCTGAATGCAAGGAGGCCGCAATCAAACTTCTCTTAAAAAACGTCAATCTGGTAGGTACCTTCTAAATAGGTTGTTTATAATATTTTGTTCTGAAGCTGGCAGAATATAATAAAAAAATAAAACGACCAGCGCCATCTATTGGTAAAATCACTTTTTAAAGCTATTTTATTCTTATTGCTGTTATGATAAAAGTGTATAAAGTAGCCTAAAACCATCTCTGAATCCTATTGTATATTGTGTCCAATTTTGAGCTCAGTCGATTCAGTAAATTTTGAGTTTTTAATAGATACTTAAACGCACACAACATTTTTATATATATAGATTTTCAGCTTCAGTATCGATTATATAAAGCTTTTAAATAAAACTATTTATCGTCTATGCACAGATTTTCATCTCTTTACAGTTTTAGTATAAGAAGAATAGAATAGATATAGATTAACTAATTAATAGAATATAAATGACCAGCTACGGATTACTCCCGCGCTTTCCATTTTAAGAGATACTCTATAAATATAAATACAACGACCAAATTAATTACCGAAAAATAAATTAGTTTCGTGATCGCTGTAAATGACGTACGTGTAAACAGTAATTAACTACTGTGACCATTCGATTAAAATGTGATTGCATTCATTTGTTAAAATTAAACCTATTATAAATTAGTATGTATTTAATTTATAATAGTTAATTACAATGAAATAATAAAAAATTAGTCAAATAATAAGGAAGAATAAATCGAAAAAAAAAAGTTAATTTATAATACATAAATATAGTCACGCCATTATACCCGAAGGGGTGGGCAGAGTCATATTATACGCTCATATTTCACCCTTTTGTTTTATGTCCCACGTTTGGGTGGTGGTGAGTATATTGCCGTGTTGGAATGGACAGGCGTAGGTCGTGACAACCCGCAGTTGAATTTTTTCATAACCCCGCCCCCGCCCCTAAGGCCTTCAACTTGGCTTAACGTTTGTCATTTTATTGACAACCCGGGCTTCGTTTTGGGTTTACCTTTTCTACGCAATGGACCGTCTTGCAAAAGTGTTCCCTAAGTCGCCTCTTCCGACACCCTCTAAATGAATTGGGGTAGCGATCTGCTCTAGAGGGCAACACACGGCTCGTCCCACGCTGAACAGATGGAGCTGCTTAACTAAAATTTCTTAAAATATATTTCATAAACTAAATAGGAAGAAATTTATACAAATTTAAATGCAAATTTTATTCAAATCATAGTTCAATGTAAACTTGCATAAATACTTATTAATTCCAAGTATTTTAAGCCGTTCTTAATTTAAATGGCATTGAAGTGCTTTTCAGTGCTGCCCTGTCTATCCACTTTACCTTTTACCAGTTTCTCGACAAAGACATAGTTTTAATTAGACTGCTTCCGCTTTGCTTAAGGTCTCTTAATAGATTTTTTTGCATTTCAAATTTCTAACTACTTTATACAGAAATTTAAATTAATTTATCTCAATGTAAAAGAGCGTGCAACCGGAACGAAGCTTAAATGGTCATCTTACTTATTGACCAACTCAATCTCAAATCACCTTAGATTTTAGTCCCAATTTGTTAAAAAGATATTTTTTTCTCTAAGGTGAAAATGACGTTGTCATCACATCTTCTAACCGTTTTGTTTTGACTGGGAATGATTCAACTCAAAACTAGCGCAATGATTAAGACGGCTGTCACCTTACAGGCGAGTGTACGGTTGCATAAAGTTCACACACATACACTTTCAAATATGTCGTCAATAACAATTGAAGGGTTTAATTCGAGAAGGGGTTAACTGACATTTTTACGCAAAACGAGTTATGGGTACCGTTGGATTCGTAGTAAAATTATCTACCTTATGACATTAACAGAAAAGTGAAATTCTTTACGTATCTCGACATATTCAGTCTAAAAAGGGTTTAACTGACATAGGATATGAAGTCCGCTAATTCGAAAAGGATTTAATGCTTGTAAACTTACCAAAAAATACATATTTCTACTTTTTTCAGAAAAAAAAGGAGTTAACATAACATAAAGCCGTTTTAACGTTCACAAACACATCTAATGAGCTAAATGATGTGTTTCAAGACGGGATTAAGGTAATTTAAATCCTTTTTGCACTAATTTTACCACATAAAATATTCAGTGTCAGAACACTAAAAAGGGTTTATTATCGCCTAAACAAAGAATTTTAAGCGATAATAAACCCTTTTTAACAGGCTCCAAAAAAGGAGCAGGTTCTCAACTCGTCTGTATGTTTTTTATGTATGCTCACCGATATTTCCGTGAATTATAAATGCATTTCAAAAATTCATTCCATTTTCAAAAGGTCAGGATATGATGATGGGATCCATGAGAAAACGAGGGCAAATAAATTAAAAAATTGTATGTTGTGCTTTTGTTATGTAATCATATCTGACTCAGGTATTCACTTCAGGTGTCAACATATGATGCTTCTGTGCTGATGATGAAGCTATAGAACTCCTTAACGGTTAGAAGTTGGGAGACCGTCTGCAATTGGTCGATGGAAACTACTTAGTAGTATGTAGGGCTAACGTGATGCTTCTGAGGTATGCTGGAAACAACGTCTGTTGCTCTTGTGCTGATGATAAAGCTAAAGAACTCCTTAATAATTAGGAGTTGGGACACAGTACTAGAAGGTCGATGGAACCTACTGATAGCAGACTTAACTGTACGGCCCAGAAGTATACCTAGAGCAGTTGTGTAAAAACTACTGTTAGTGTAGCGGCGTTGTTAACGGCCTATCATGGCTCAGTTATGGAATTATTATATTAAAGACAAAAATTCTTTCTTCGTTTGATGGTGTCAACTTTTGAGGTGGTCCCATATTTACCAGGTCTGATGATGGAATCCAGGAGAAATCAAGGGCAACCACTGAAAATTGTGGGGACAACTAGTGCTGATTACAGCAGTTACCTTGTGTTTGGGCTTGATTAATTTGTATAGATGAGAACTTTACACCTAAATGGATAGATATTTCAGTCCAACTGTCACGTAAAGTAATGAAATAATATTTTTAACAAAATTGAAACCAACTTTTAACAAAAACTATTCTATATTCTATTGATATTGATATGAAGTCAGTGCCATTAATAGTACCTACCTAAACCTACGGGTTTACTTGGCACCGACTTCAATATGGTATTTTATAAAAGTGTCTGATAAATCAAAAGACTACTTTGTGCTAAGTAAATTTTATTTTAAGTTTTTGTTTGAAGTCGGTTTTATTTTTGTTAAATAGAAATATTATAAACGTTTATATAGTTTTATTTGTACCTATACTTTTTAATCACTATAATAATCTAACACATTCATACACAACCACACAAACTTTTCCCATACTAAGCAAAACTTGTTCATGGGTAGTAGACAATGGGTGAACAAAGCTTAATACTTATTTGTACATAAATACATATTTAAGATACAAAGAAACACCCAGAACAAGACAAACATCCATGTACACAAAAATACTTTTCTATTGCGGAAATCGATCCGCGACCTCTGTCGTGAAGCAATAGTGCATTAATAAAACACAATAATGGGTTAATTTCCAATAATGTAATTTACAAAAGGACTAAATCCGTAATATATTAGAGGAAAAACGGTTCGTTTCACATTAAATCGTTTTTATACTCACGAAGTGCATCATTATTCACGCGCATTTTAGGTTTAAGTGAAAATCATCACATATTTACTGTATACTATATATTTTAGCTCTATTTTTTTATTTAATTATATAATAAACAATGAAAGTTATCATTTAAAAGTTTAAACAACCTTTTTTATAACGATTTTCGATGCTTAACATCAAAATAAACCCATGGAACTTTGGAGCCCATTTTCTACAAAATTACGATTAGTCAGTTAACCCCTTCTCGAATTAGACCCTTCAATTTTTTTATGTTATACTTTAGAGCAGCAGATATAATGTTGGTAACCCAAAAAAACTCATTTTAGTGGATTTACTGTATTAACATTTTCTCTGTATTTAGAACTTTCTTAAAATAATTATTTACAGCTGTTTAGTTCAGCCAACTATTTTCTCGCATACCAGGCTGCTTTTGCGTCCAACACGACGAATGTAACATAACGTGCGTAACACGAAAAAAAACAGATCAGAACAGTAACACCAAACCGTTGAAAGCAGCAACAATCCCGAATCACGATCGGGTGTTGCAAAAACTCAATTAAAACTTATCTAATACGTGAACGAAACTACCGATCTATTGTCTCGTTGATGTGATTGAAATAATTTACTGTACGAACGTTACTCGTTACTTCGCCTTTTCAGTATCTTCATTTCCGTGAGACGAACTTTGAAACACCTGTTCGCCTTCACACTAACGTAGGCGTTCGATGGACGTATGCGTAGCGTCACACAATTTCGTTGGCGTTTTGATATCATCGGTAACAAAATAGATTCTGACCAGGAAACACTATTGATGGCTTTACTTTTAAAAAAGAAGATTAGTGCGAACTGTGAATAAAATTTTGTTCGTGGTTCGGGAAAAACTACCCGGGCTGGCGCCTCGGGATCGTATGCTATTATTTTTTCATATCGATTTCTTTCATTAATTACACAATAATTAAAACGATATCATACGAAAATACATGTTAATTTGCAATCCAACATGGCCGCCGCCGCGCTGTAATTATAAAATTGCATGATGGGTATCGTTTAAGGGTTTCTGCGTATGCTGAGTACGAATTACATGATAAATTTGCAATACAATATGGCCGCCGCGCTGTAATTACGAAATTTCATGATGGGTATCGTTTTACGGGTTTTTAAGTATGCTGACTACGAATATCATGATAATTTTGCAATCCATGATGGCCACTTCACCGTTATTACAAAATTTTACCGTGGCCATATTGGATTGCCAAATTATTATGTAATTCGTACTCAGAATACTCAAACCCCTTAAACGATACCCATCGTGTAATTTTGTAAATATGGCGCGGCGGCCATATTGTATTGCAAAATTATCATGCAATTCCCACTCATCATATAAAATAACCAGGATCCTGCCGTTTGGCAGAATTTGTTTCGTCAATTTACACAGCCCAAAAAACTTATCGCATAGTTTCATTTCCTAAAAGAATCCTTAGCAAAATTATATTTCGCATTTAAATTGCTTCGTCAAGTAACATCTTGCTCAATTTTTATGAAGTCAAATATACTCCTAAAATAATGATTTTCTAGTAGCAATCATTTCCATGCCGAGGATAAGTCGCTTGTGAACAAAATTGTACACGATACCACAGAAACGCGGCGTATGCGTCGCGTATACGTCGCGTTGCCATCGCGTATCCGCCGCGCATACGTCCATCGTACGCCTAGGCTGGAAAAACGCCAGTGTGAAGGCGCACTAACGTCGGATAATGCCCTAGTACAGAGCGTAATTGCGATTTGTTTTTCTTTCTAAAAATTTACGATAAAAGTTTTCTTCATTTTCAATGTTACTGATACGTTGAAGTTTAAGATTGTTGTTCATTTGAACATTGGACCTAGTGGTACTTAGTCTTTACTTTATTTGGTTAACAAAAGTGTTACAGTTGCGCGAGGTAGGTATAATTTTCTAGAGGCAAACTAACTTAATAGATATGTATATATAGTTTTCAATCAATTGATCAAGAAATGAAAAATCATATCATATTACATAATTTCTATTATCTATTTACATTTTAACCATCTAAACTAAGTAAGGCCTCCCACGGCTTTGTGCCAAAAAGTATGCAGCATTCCTTCTTTGAATAGCAATATTAATATATAACTGCTAGTCCTTGGAAAACCAGTGGACTCAACAAGGTGCTTTTTCAAAATTTTTAAAAAAATAGTGGAAAAAAAGAATCTTGAAAAAGTTTATTAAAATTGAAAATGGAATCACTTTATTTTTCACAGATTTTGAATAGAAATCGAGTGATACGCGAGGCAAGTGGTCTTAGCCACCGCCCAAGGCAAACTGAGGGTGGCAAAAATACGTTCTCTGGGCATCAAGTTGCGGCTCAAACTTCACAAATGACACCGACGAGACCGCGATAATTCACCGGCTAATGTCAAAGTTGGGACTTGTTGGAAATTTTTACCGACATAAAGTTCCATTATACCATCCTTCCATTTCTTTCGGTATTTTGCTTCATGGCATGTGCTTTATATTATTAAAGTCGTTATAGTCTGGACTGAAGGGTGCCAATTTGTTTAGATTCTACATGGGAAATAATGAACGTAATACGCTCACAATCGTAGAAATGGGGTGTTAAGTTTATGTTAATTTGAGGTTATCTTTTAAGAAAGCGTACAAGCTTTTAGGAATTTCAAATGTTATTTCTTACATCCTCACTATCTATTTAAACCTAAGTATCTAAATTTTAACAAGGTGTTAATATTAATACTGACATTACAAGAAAGTAAAATAATGAATACTGTGTCCTGTTATATATAAATTCACTAGCGGTACCCTGCCACGCTTCGCTGTGACTTTTTTATGGTGGTTTTATGTGCCTATGAGAAATGAGTAACAAACTAAATGAAGGGTAAATTTTAAAAAAAAATGTGTGCGTGAACTATTGTACACACGTAAGAAGTGAAACTTCTTCATGACCTTATTTTTCGAAAGAAATATCATAGGAGTTAGTAGTAGTCCAAAAGTTCAGAAGTTCAAAGTCAAAAAGTCCAAAAGTCCAATAGTCCAAAAGTCCAATAGTCCAAAAGTCCTATAGTCCAAAAGTCCAAAAGTCCAAAGTCTAAAAGTCCAAAACTACAAAGTCTAAAATTCTAAAAGTCCAAAACTCCAAAACTCCACAACTCCAAAACTCCAAAATTCCAAAAGTTCAAAAGTTCAAAAGTCCAAAAGTCCAAAAGTCCAAAAGTCCAAAACTCCAAAACTCCAAAACTCCAAAACTCCAAAACTCCAAAACTCCAAAACTCCAAAACTCCAAAACTCCAAAACTCCAAAACTCCAAAATTCCAAAACTCCAAAAGTATAAAAGTTCAAAAGTCCAAAGTACAAAAGTTTAAAATTCCAAAACTCAAAAACTCCAAAACTCCAAAACTCCAAAACTCCAAAACTTCAAAACTCCAAATCTCCAAAACTCCAAAACTCCAAAACTCCAAAACTCACTCACTCTATCACTTGATACAAATAAAACTGTACAATTGTATTATTATGGTATTTTAAACCTAATAATATACCTTCGACTAAACTACTGAACAAAGACACGTTACGACGTAGATTTATCTACAAAGAAAGTATGTATGTTTGAATAAGATTTTAATATTAAACAAATAAGTTTCCTTTTAGTGTCTAATGTTCAATATTAAGGATACTTCCCCTTCAAGTACATACATTTTCCTTCCGTCCGTCTGGGATACCTTGTATATTATGTCCAGCCTGATCTCAGTTTCATGTCAGTATCAAACGAAATCCGTATCGTCTTTGTAACGCGGGAACTGAATAATACATTTTACCTTCTTTGTTTTCAGCTCGCTTTCTCGCCACTTGTTCGTCACAATACCTTAGAATTATAAAACACATTAGTGAATATAATTTACACATACACATTGTCTACATCTCTGTAGCTGGTGCGTAAATATAATCGTAGAGCCGTAGATAGTTTTACGAGTGCTACGTGGCTACGAAACTCAAAATTATTCAGTTAAAACTTTAGAACGGGTTGTAGGATGTACGGAGTTACTAACATCGTTGGGGCCTCCAATGGTTGAGTCCTCCTTGCAGTGCATCCGGGGCAAAGGAGAAGTGACCTCTCCCCTTCCTCTGTTGGAGAGTTGTGCTACTCCAGCTAATTCCGGTCAAGGCGGGAGTAGCCCACAAGTGGCTAGCTCGGTGGGTGTGTGTCGGCGCCAACCGTGGTTGGCGACATGGGCGGCAGCTAACAGTGGTAGTACGCCGTCGCCTTGTTGAAGCTTCTGAACTATCATACAACCCGAATTAGGCGGAACATTGCGGTGATTCAGTGATTATTATAGGTAACCCTCTTTCTCAGGGGGTGCGCTGAAGCACGGGTGATGAACTAGGTATGAACTATCGCATGCATTTCTAGTGTTATTTACTATTTTCTTGGACCAAGTCAACCTCACCAGCCTTCTATAATCAAATGAGATCAAACTATAACAGCTTAAAACAGCTAACAAAATCGTACTGGCACTGATTCCAAATCCAGGTAAAAGTTGAAAGCAGTTGGGAAGTTGCCTAAATAAATTAATCTCTACTTATCTCAGCATAAAAAAATATATAATCAACTCTTTGTTTCCGCAAAAGATTTATTAAAAGATTTACTGGTGGTCTCTTTTATGACAGACCTTTACAAATTTGCTATACGAATTTTAAAGCCTTATTGCATACAATTCAACCGCTACCCAAGCCGAAAGTCACTTAAATATTTTATGATGTAATTTAAAAGGTTGTCTTTGATAATGGGACTTATGATATATTTAATTATGACGAGACATCAGACGCTGAATCTTAAATTAAAGTAGTTTTAACAATAACAAATAATGTTCTAGAATAAAAAATGACGCTGCTTAACGTCTCCGATTTTTCAAACAGTTTTTATCGTCCTCAAGACAAATCACCCAGAATTTTGAGGATTACATTTGCACGAAACATTTTATCGGATGTGCGAGAAAGTTTTTTCTAAAGATATCTAAACACCCCGATCTCCCCTCTTGATTGTTCAAAACTTCATGTTCTACACCATTCGTCTTATCCAATGCAAGACCGGCAGGTTCCATATGCATTAAAAATAGACAAAAATGATTTACTAGTTATCGAGTTTTAGAATATAATAAACTTTTACAAAAAAATGTAAATAAATACAATAGTTATACCTAGTTGAATAAGGTCACCTCAATTTTCCTAATAATCAAAATGAAAATTAAAAGGTTATTGTATAATTTGCAACACGCATACAATACAGTGACTGCCTTTTTGCCACTTTAGTGATTTTAAGAGATATAAGAAAACCACAAGGCTCTGCGAAAGAATACAATGTGCTTGGTCTCATCCATTTGCAGTAGTTGATGCACTTTCTACGCCCCTCAACTCTCCGGCAAACATTTTACTCCAGTGTATTAAAAGTAAAAACTACAAGTACTCAGTGTAACACAAACATATCAAGCGAGTCTTTGAACAGAGCTACTCGCTAAGTAAAGATTGGATATTTTTTTCGGTAGCTTTGCAAACATCAATCCTTTTACGCATTGGTATGCAGGCTGCGTGGGTCGAAATGCAAAACACTTACCCTCGCTAGAGTTCAAAGCGTAAAGTTTTTCTGTCCCAGACATTATTCCAGTCTCGTAGTTCTACAGCTTTGCGTGTTTGAGGTTTGGAGCATTTTTTCAGTTGGGCCCCGGTTTCATTAAAAGTTGAAAAGCCACTTTTTGCTACCAATATTCAGCGTGAGCGTGCAACTTTCAATGAGTACCTATGAAAAATTATGATCATTATGTTTTAGAGAATTAACCAGAAAGCTTTTGAAATAATTGTACGTATTCTTAACAGTATTATGCACCGTATTATAATGTTTGAAAGCTCATACTATAGAGTCCTGTGAAGATTTTTACTGTCTTGTTTGTTGTAAATTTAGCTCGGATTATAGAATGTTTATATATTTTCTCCGGCGTAAGTACAATGCACTAACCAGATTGACCAGCGTGATACTTAAAGGCCAATCACTCTTCCACATGGGCCGTGATAGGCTGATTTGATTTAGATGTACTGCATAATACAGTCTGCCGACAAAATAACCTTTTCTGAATAAATATTTCTGAAAATCGTTTTACAAAATAATGAATACTAACATATTTATTTTCAGAGCTTTCATGAAGAAGTTCACGATACCGTAACAATACAAAAATTCCTTACATTATTGAGACCTGTATTTTCCAAACACTCTACATTGTTAGCGCTTGCGTAGCTTGTGTTAGGAAGTAAGAAGATAAGATAATATGGAATACCTTTTTAGTGAAATCATGTTATAATACGAACGATTTAATCTTTTTCATTTGAAAAGTTTGGTTGGTATCTATATGGCAAACAAATATGCATTTCACGAGCCTTGATTATAGCTGGAAATGTCACAGGAAAAAATTTATATTAGAGTTTCAACTTATGTAGAATACTTGAGCGCCTACATCTTGTGATCTTTGTAACAGTTAATTATGAAATTGCGTTGAACGATGATAACGAATCCTACTTCCTGCTTGTGAAAGTTTGTGAAAATGTTTATATTTGGATGTTTGTTACTCAATAACGTTCTAACCGCTGAAGGATCTAGCTGAAAAAATTTGTTACAGGGGTAGAATATAGTCCGGAATAACGCATAGACTTTTATCCCAGGAAAATGTTCCTTTGGGAAGCGGGAACGGAAAACCAATTTCACGCGGGCGAAGCCGCGCGCTTTAGCTAGTATTTTCATATTTGTTTAGCTGCGGTAACGTATGCTATGTGTAAATAATTATCTGAAATTGAAGAAAGTTTGGGTTCACAATCCGAATATTAATGATTCTGTGTAAATTCTTTGCCACACATTTAAGATAGCTAAAGAAAACTTGGATACACACAACTACTCATTCAACACACCGATATTGAATAGACAAAAAAGATTGATATCGCAACAAAAAATAAACGTACGAGTACACGAAGAAAACACAATATATCTCAGCACTTATAAAAGTGTGCTAATAAACGAGGTAGAACGACGCCAACCTAGCCCTTTCATCTGACGCTGGCAGTAAATCCCGGAACGAGAACTGCCTCGTGTGATGTATTCCCGACATTAATGGAATTACGCGGCCGAGCGATATGTGGCACTTGTTGGTACACTTTAAGGATAACAATTTGTATAGAGTGCTTCGTTCCCGTTTCCTCATTAATTTACACTATAAATGTTTATTTCTGACATTCTACCTTGCAAACAGATCTATGTCAGTAAATTGTTTCGAGTTAGTGGAGAAAGAAATACGCCGTGGGTAGGTACTAACTTTATTTTTTATTCCACGTAGATTACATCTAATACAAATTAGTTAATGACGACGCTTGATGATATTGACCCAAAAGGTTTTATATAAGTTTTTGTTTAAGTTTGTATCTGCGCTTGCCTACATGACCAGAGGCGTGATAACCTGAAGGACTGCTCGCCGTCCTTACAGAAGCAGGCACAAGACGGTGATGTGACGTGAGAGTTTCATACTGCCCCACAGAGCAAGAAGCTCTGAAGTCTTTCGACGGCCAACCTGGGGCACCTGGTCGTAGGCAGTCGTAAGGCGCTGTGTCCTTTCAGTCGGTAATAGTCCAGTATAGTGTCCGTGAGGATTTCCTTACTGTCTGTGGTAAAACAATTCATATTGCAATGTTTATCATGTACTATAACTCGTTATAATTTTATTCAAGAGATTAGATATAGCTTTTGTTTTTAGGTTAGGGAAAATCGTCATGGATGTTACGCAGGACTCCTACCGACTTAAAAACTCCACGTAACGCCCAACAGCCTATGGTTGTGAACCCCGGGTAAGCCCACGGAAGGATGTCCCAGGACTCAAGACTAGATATAGCTTAAAGTATTCAATTAAGTCAGTGTCATATTATTTCACAACCATCAATAGTTTTATCTTGTTAAGAACATTCAAGTTGGGATTACTGAATATAAACTAACATCGTAGAATCGTGGAACATACATACATACAGATAATCACGCCCTCATTTTACCTTATAGTTTTATGTCCCACGTAATAGGTGGGTGTCTATTGCCGAATTGAAATGGACAGGCGCAAGTCGCCGCGACCCGCAGTCGAAAATTTTCAAGCCGCCCCCCTGGCATTCAACTTGGCTTAACGATTGTCATTTTACTGTCAACCGGGTTTCATTTCGAGTTTTCCTTCTCTACGAAATATATCTTTTTGCGAAAGTGTTCCCTTAGTCGCCTCTTACGACACCCTCGGGATGTGTAGGGGTGGCGACATTTTGTACTCTTACCCGTCGCAACACGGGACCCCGTCGCCACACGGGGCTCTACGGGGAGAATCGTGGAAATGTTGTACAAACTGTGAAAAGTTTCCTGTTTTTATTTACGCATTTCAAATTATAACAGAAGTCAATATTTATTTTCTGTAAGGAATGTTCTTTCTGGTTACATTGCTCTCAGAGGCACAAATTTGTTTGTCTTTCATTGATGTTGTTTACAAAAGCTACCGATCTGTAAAAGCTACAATAAGAATTAAATAATACTGGCTACCGTAATTTGATGCATAGAAATTTTCCAAAATTCTAGCATTACATTAAATTCAGAGATTGATAGTCATAGTTACAGATACTTAATCTACAGAAGGTGTCTTAAAAGGTTCTTGCAGAGTCTTCAGTGCTCGTCAGCGCGAGTGTAGCGCCTCTGGTGTAATTTATTGCAAACGTCCTTATACTGCGGCGACCACTTTCTATCAGATGGTTCCGTAAACTAGTCCACCTTAGTTATATAAAAAATCACTGCTCAATTTGATCCAGTAAACGGAAACAGTGCTATTAGACTTGTCAACTTTAAGAAACAATGACGTTATTGGTCAGTCGGAGAAAGCCCATTTGTTAAACCTTGATTTTTCTCATAAAGCCAATGCATAGGCTCCAACCTTATCATTTCTTTCAAAACTAGGAATTTTGGTATTTTAGTAATAAGTTACTATAAAACAACCACTTAATGAAATTACGTACCTATCATATTTTGCACAATAACATTATTATTCAACAATACCTAGCATAAACTTTAATATCAAAATATGCAATATCCGTTACACGATAAAATAATAATTTAGTTTTTCCCCCGTTATTCAGGCATAAAACTCTTGGTAATACCCGGTTCTATTTTGTAAATCCACAAAGTAAGGCAGATTCAATCCGGAGATACGACGATGTTCCTTTGAGCGTTGCATTCGTGTATAAAAACAAGTTAGGGTGCTGATTCTTAACCACACGATGTGAATGCGTGGACGGAAATTTACGGTTGAAACGTCATTATGTCTCAGTTAACGTAACGTTTCCGTCCACGCGTTCATGTCGTATGAAACGAGAATCGGCGCCCAGCTCTATACTACACAAAACAAAACATAGATAAAAAACTGTTAATGAACCACGAGCTTGTGCCTCTAGCTGTCTATTCTAGGCATAGGTACTGTGTTTACAGATTATCTGTCTAACGTACGTGTTTTGCAATTAAAATATGCACTCATTGCAGAATTGTGACAATGTACATTTAGATACATTAACATATTCTGGATTGTTGTTACTTAATGGAAGTTGTTGTAATTCATTATTCAAACTAGTTCAAAACAACACACTTGTACTTTTCCACTATGTACCTAATCAATTTTTTTAAGTTTTTTTGATTAATTTTTAAAAGCTAAGATTAAATAGTGGACAAGTACAAGCGCGAGTTAGATTAATGGATTCACACAGTCATACCTACTTAGTAAAGGCCTTTATCCCCTAAGGTAATTAAAAACAATTATTTTTATTGTTTTTAATAAGTTATTTTTTTTATACTGTTCCTTGATAAGACAAAATAAATTTGGCCATTACAAACAAGTTTCTTAGTTACCGAAAATAAATAAGTATTATCCCTGCGCCTCCGTAGTTTTTAATAAAATGAAATAAATAAAATCATTTGTCTGTATTATTCTATCATTTTATCGGCACTACCAAGATGTCTCCCCACAAAAACATCATCAAAAATAGTTAATGAAAATCAAGACAGCTTTCATAAAAATGTAAACTGAATTTATACTGTAAATATTTGCGTCAAAACTTGAAGGTGTTCGTCACTGAACTTTACAAACCTGAGAAAATTTCAATCTTAGTTTAAGTGTCCGTAAAATATTGAAGACCATCTCAAAGTAATAGTTTCGCTTGCCATGAGGATATTAAAAATTTCATATCACCTCCATTATTTAAGAGACAGTCGAGTTTAATTTATGTGACAAAGATTTATAAAAAGATTTCAGGGTTCCGTTGCACTAAAAATCTTCATACCAACTTCATAAGAATTTGAAAGTAGGTAGATAATTTATATTTTGCAACTAGACATTCGTAAAAAACTGTATTCGTAAATTTTATCTTAGGTGATTTTTGAGCTTGAAATCAAAATGAGACTAAAAAAAACATTAAGCAAGTGAATCATGATTCAGCTTATCCGGTACAAGATCCGGTCAGATCTCGTTCTTATCTAATCGCCAAATCCACATAAATTTCACTTGCATGGCGTCCATTGTACTGCCCACACAATTCAATAAGAATTCAGTTAATTCAGCTTTCAACGATAGTATAACCCAATAAAATATATGTGGTGTTTTGGAAGTAATTGGAAATGAAAATCATATTGTACACTAGCTGTTGCCCGCGACTTCGTACGCGTGAAAATTATGTTATAATGCCAATTTGATTGCTCTCTGCTTAGCCCCTAGGATATGTAGCGTGATAATATATAGCCTACTTGAAGACCCTACCCCTAGTTAATATTTGTACAAAATTTGAATCAAATCCATTGAGTACTTTTCGAGATCCTTCCGGACAAAGCAAAGCAAACAGCCAAAAAATTTTCTAACTATATTTTCGGCTTCGGTATCTTATGTTGCACATTTAGCGAGTATTTTTTTTAAATATTTTTAATGTACAGTTTCTATCATTTTATTATATGTATAGATATAGCGTTGCTCATCTTAGCAAGATGATACTTTCAACGTCTATTTTAGTCAAAATTTTGAAAAGTCTGTTCTTGTTTCCTGTCTGTGGAGAACACAAAAGAAATTCTTATTGAAATAATCGGGCTATTTTGTTCTACTGTTTATGTGGGCGTTGAGAAGTTACTGAGTGAAGTAGGACATCTGTTTGTGAAGTTTCCAAACTACAAGACATTTATAAACATTTATAGATCATAGGTAAATACCAGAGTTTAATATATAATTCTACTATGTAAATACTACCAATTTTTTAGTTTAATATATAATTCTACTATGTAAATACTACCAAAGATAATATAATATAGTACTTGCTAATGATCACGGCTTCGCGCGCATGAAATTTGGTTCCTGTTCCCGCTCCCATGGGAACATATTTCCGGAATGAAAAGTAGCATAGTGCTATTCCAGACTATACCTAAACTACCCGTTACCAAATTTCAGCCCGATACGTTCAGCTGTTAGAGCGATTGCGTAACAAACATCCAAACATCCAAACGTCTTCACAAACTTTCACATTTATAATATTAGTAGGACGCGTGATGATATTTTTACGCATTTATTTCCCAAGGGGAATTGTTCTCGAAAAAGTGTTATTCGACGGTGAAAGTCATCTACAAAATGAATTTCATTCAAACTTATACTTTAATATTCACACTAAAGTCTCTCAAATCAAAACATATTATAGAAAATTGAGAAAAATTGCCGAGATAGGTACTAAGGTAACCAAAATAATATGCTGTAAAACTAAATAGAGAGCTACTTCAAATAACCAGAAAGTTTGTGTCTTAAATCAAAAGAGACTCAATTTCAGTTTATGACCGATACGAACCAAAAGACCGAACCACCTACGCTCGCAGAATGTTAAGGGCAGCCGGATAAACAACTGCTAATATTTAGATAAGAAACCCCCATTCGCAGAGTACCCGTATGACCAGCAACAAACAAAGATAAGGAAAGATAAGAAAGGGAATAAAACAAACATGTTCTTTTTACTGATGTCACAACGACGAATTTTTTATAAAGGTTATCTTCCTGTTTTATGTGGTTATGTAGGAATAATATTTTGTATGTTCGTTTTAATGTATCACCATCCCTTCTGGCGTTGTCCTAAGTTTTTACTCCCAATCTCGGAGCAAGAAGCCCTGCTTTATTGACAGACCTTTAAAATATTATTAATTGTATTACAAATTCACTGCCATCTGACTACACTAAAAGCCTGTCAGGACATTAACGAGTGCCTAACTAGACGACTTAGTGATCTTAAAGCTGTGAAAGATTACATACAGATTAAAAGCAATCATTGCTACTTAAAAAAAATAGTAGGTACATTAATTAAATAAAGCTAAAAGGAAAGAAAAAGATTATTATTTTCATGGCGTGATGACAAAAAACTTCACAAGATAATAATCACAGACATTATGAAGTTTAAACTTTTTCGTGTCTCTTCTGCCATTTGCATAGATTAAGTCAATTTGTGAATGTGGCCGTACTTTCATTAACGGTTATTGTCACGCAGGGAAGGATAACGTTGGAGAAACTTTGTATAAGTACCGAGTATGTCATTGAAATTTTACTTATTAGGATAACTTTCAATTAACTACCTTCAAAACTCTGCGCCAAACTAAAAAAATAGCAGTCAAATGCGTGTCTTATCAGGCCTAATAAAGGGTTTCGTAGATGCTAATTCGTATGAATTATTCACTTTGGTAACCTTCTTAAGGCAAAAATTATAGAATATTTTCAGTTGTGTTGCCGTTACTTATAAACGTGTATTTATTTGTTACAGTTCTTCTTTTAATATCAGTTTTTTTTCTACGATTGTAATATTTGCACACATGACCACTTTAATGCTTGTTTGTTCAAAAAGCTTTAGGCTTCCATAGTGAAGCAATGTCTATTATTTAGTCAATGAAGAGTTCTAGATCCAACACCTACTGCAAATCGGAAGCTACCTTGCAAAGCTATAGTTTTAGCTTTAGCAACCTCACCCCATCCAGGGTGATTACTGATCTCATAAACATTTTAAATCCCTAAGATAATAAATGATTTTTGCAGCCGCCATATTTTTGAACGCCCTACCCAATTAGCTATTATAAAGCTATAGCTTTATAATAGCTAGCCTTAGGTAACTATGTTAGCTTCAGTAAAGTGAACCTAGGCAGGAGTACTACATGTAGAAAAGCCTATCCAATTACACTCTAGGGTATGGAGACAGTACGCAGAATAACACTTTGGTTACATTCACATAGAATAATTTTATTACTTTGCAAACCTACATGGCAAAACTCATTGGCCTCGTTGTATAGTGTTTCACAATTTTTTTGATTATATGCACGCCATAATATAATATTTCTGGCATATAGGACAAAGATTAATTCTAACACCTCTAAAGATAATATCCAGTCGAAACCAAAGACTCCAAGTATCTCCAAGCATTTTGTTCGTAAACTCTAATCAAGTAGCCTAGGATCTAGATCCAGGGGCGAACAGCAGCACCTATCATAGGTCATCCGTTTCAGGGGGCGCCAAAATCACGTATAAATCTTTTCAGAATAAACAATCACCCTCTGACCAGCGCGCAACTTCGTTTACGTCAGCATGTTTTCCGTCGCGTATGAAGATTATGATTTTTTTTAGCTTCTACGCTTCTTACGCTCCAATTCGTCTTAGCGTGATTAAAACTTTTCTAAGTAAATGGACTATCGAACTGTAAAAGAATTTTTGAAATCCAACTCGTAGCTCCTGAGATCCTCGTGTTTAAACAAACAAACAATCTCTACAACTTTTTATTATTAAATATCTAATAGCAAACATATTATCAAAGCAAACCATCAATAAGTCGGAGCTCACAAAAAAACCAAAACCCCAATGATTGAATGTTGCCAACAGAACATTGTAACAGTGAACACACAGTAGCGCTGTAAACTGGGGCGCCAAACTCTCCACACTTAATGAAAAGCTAGTTCGAAAACAGATGTCGAGCTTTTGTTTAGAGGAAATTGTCAAGACTTGAATTCAGGGAAAAATTGAGACGTGACAAGTTTATTAATGTGAGGTTGCTCTTATTGAATATTTTCTTTGCATTCTTTAGAAATACTCACTATAAAATACGCTAGCAGAATTTTAAATATTTAATCTGGTACGTTGTACTCAAAGAATGAACAGTACCTTAAATACACTTTTTTTTAAAACTCATCATACATTTAAGGGAGTTTAAACCACGGAAATTAGCAACAAAAGACTAAAAAGATATATAATAATAATTAATATGCGATCGTTCACCTTACAAGTTCGAGCTGTTCTAATCTAGCCCACCTTTACAGGCTACCGGACTGACGTACACTCTGTCTTAACACGCATTTGGCGAATCTGAACTAAAGAAACTATTTTTGATTACTTGCCGAGCTCCGGTTCCTTTTAAATATTGAAAATATCGTAATAAAAGTCTACCAGAATCACTGAGTACCAAGGTCTTACGGTCGATAATAGTGAGATGTTTGTACCTATTCATTTCTTTTTGTAATTGAAATAAAACATAATACGGGTCACGCCTTAAATAATATTGTTATTACAATAAGATTTAAGGCAAAATATACAAAGGCAATACGGCTCACAACGTATTACGTGGGACTAATTATAAAAAAAAGGCGAAATGCGGGTATATAATATGCCTTTGCCTACCCCTTCGGTGATAAAGGCGTGATGATGAATCTGAACAATAAGATTTGCCTTTAAGTATCTACTAAGTTAAAAGTGGTAGGCGCAGTGATAGTTATAGGGACAGCTTTTTTTTTAACGTGAGGGAAAATCCGCCGCACTCCTACCGACTAAAAAACCTCACGTAACGTCCAACAGCCTATGGTTGGGAGGCCCGGGTAAGCCCTCGGAAGGATGGCCCAGGACTCTCAACAGACCTACGGCCACCACTGCGGCCTCGCCCAGAGGGCGGTTCGGGAGCTATCCCGCGTCTTTGGGGGGTTTCGGGTGTGATCCCGCTTCTAAGGGGAGCGTGCGTGAACTCCTCACGTCACGCTGCCGTCATTGGCCTGCTTCTGTAAGGACGGTGAGCAATCCTCTCAGTTTAGGGACAGCTGTAAATTGTCGAAGTGACGAGTTCAATCCAATATCAGTAGAAATAGTTATGCAATCAGCAAAGGTCGTTAACTGAAATGTAATGCTTTCACTTGTCTGTTGTCAACTTGTTCTAAAGGAATCTCCTTTAGAACAAGTTCAGACTATATAGCTTAATGTCTGTGAAACAATGGTGCCTATTAAATAATGTTCTAATATTTATGATAGCGCCAATTTCAAATTTTTTAAAACGTAATTTTAAACACAAACTTCATAAATCTAATTTCTTGATAGCATTCACTACTTTTATCGTCAGATAATACCTGAAATGAATTATGGTTCCTTTTACTGTGTAGATAATGGTACTCGTCATAAAATGTTACTTTATAACGTTATAGAAACTCGTAAAACAAACTTTGTTTATGTGTAAACAGAAGCGAAGCTAATTATTTTAGATGGTACTGAAACATGCTAAATTCGCTTTGGAAGCCCAAAACGTAGTAAAGATAATAAAGTTTTAATTAAATAGGATAATGTATGGTTATGTTAAACGTCTACCACTTTTGAGTAAGTGTTTTAAAATTATGGATTTTAATATTGTCAATATCCATAGGCTACGGCTTAGACCATTTAACTGAGTCCACGTCATAATTTCGAAATAATCTGGCCGACCCTCAAAATTCGGAACGCTCATTTCGCCGATGATAAATTCAACGAATGGTTGTATGGTCGGTAACAGTCGACCATACAACCATTCCTTGAATTCATCATCGGCGAAATGAGCGTTCGGAATTTTGACGGTCGGCCAGATTATTTCGAAATTATGACGTGGACTGCATTTAACTACTACGATAACCATTTTCCATCAGGTGGACTCAGTTGGATGTAATAAGAGTCCTCCGAAAGTACAGGCTTGGTAAAGTTAGTCAAAATAAAACTAGCCATTTGAAAACGTAGGGAGAGGCTAAAAGCAAAAGGCTCAGTACCGTGTATTCTGAAATAAGAAGAATGTCTAGCAATCTACAGTTTTTATGTCAGGGTCCGCTATGATTGACTTTTGGAGGTTACTGTGATTTGGTTTCAAGGCATTGAAAGCAAGCGATATCTTTATATGACCTGTGCATGGTTTAAAACTATCCTAGGGCTCACCCGGAGCTCCCGGCCGTATTAAGAGGTAGTACACCGTGTGGTTTTAGTCGGTAGAAGTCCAGCATGGCATCCACGTAGAATTTCCACATGTAAAAAAGTACATAAGTAGTAAAATGAATAACTACATAATACCTGCACAATTTTCACTTCAAAATATTCTTAAATTCCTATACATATAAGTATAATCTGCTGCAATAAATAAAACCGAACGAATACAATTCTCCCGTAGAGCTCAGTTCATAGATATTGGTTTTAGTATGTAGCCAAAATCCAGCTCGTACTTATAAATGTGGGTTGTATAAATCTTTGAAACGCTTGGCAAATACATACGAGGTCGGTTATGGAAGTGTTTAATCACGATAATGCCTACATGTGGGAGGTGCATTAGAAAAATTGCTAGTGCCGATATCTCACAAGTACTTATAAATGTTGGTACATTTTCGAATTTGAAAATGTGATGAGTTTGAAATGTAAAATAACTGTGCAGAGATCAGTTAAGATTTTTAAAAAAAGTACGCTATTTGACGTGTGATCGGACTGCAGATATGGTATTTGGGGATAGATAACATGTACCCTGGTAGTTAAAATTTACAGATAGTTGAATGCATAAAGATTTTTTCTGTAACCCGAAGAAGACAATGAGCTTGCTCCCTCTAACACTACTACCCACTACTACTAACCAATGGCAACCAGTATCTACCTCCTCGTGTTCTATACATTAAGGTATAATCTGCTGCAATTTAATAAAACCTAGAAACCGGTCATGGCACCGCGAACTCAGTGTTCTGTTAACGATCACTGCAGTAAGCAACTATCACTATGGCCAGTCCTTGGATGGTAGACTATCCATGTGACCACTTTGTGACATTTATTTGAGCGTTACCGTGCTTCGGAAGGCACGTTAAACCGTTGGTCCCGGTTACCAGTAAAATGGCAGTCGATAAGTTAAGTTGAAGGTCTTTTTAGGCGGCTTGAAAAATTTCAACAGCAGGCAGTCACCAGATTGTACATCTCAACACGGTAATACGGCTCACTACCTATTACGGGGGACAAATTCCAAAATGGTGGAATGTGGGCATATAATATGACTCTGCCAACCCCTATGGGGATAAAGGCGTGACCGTATGTAGTGTAGTACACCCAGTCACAAAACAAATTATCATAATAAGTACATCAAACATTTAGCCATAATGTTTAAACTCGAGTTTCTAATACATCAGCTAATATCAATAATAGACAGAGAACCTTGCCACAAGAATTATCGCAAGCTTTGAATTCAACGAATTTTGAGTTCCCCAGTACATAATTAATTAATCCGGCATCCGGCATCCCTCATGGCAACATGAGATAAAATGAAGCAGTTTACATGTACTTAGATACAAAACGATGTAAGTCATATAATCATACATACGTTATTATCGGTTGGAACCTAAATAAATTCTTGAAAATTCTAATGCTTCTTTTTTATACCACCATGGTGGCAGTCTAGCACATGGCCCGCCAGATTTACTGCTTGTCATCGCACCCTATGGACTCTTGCAACACCAGAGGCGCTGCACTAGCCCTGCCGACCCTGAAAAATCTCTAAGTGATCACTTGGAGGAGTGAGGCTACGAGTAAATAAATCAATCAAATCAGCCTATCTCAGTCCACTGCTGGACGTAGGCCTCTCCCAAATCACGCCACAACACACGGTCCTGCGCCTTCCGCATCCAGCCAGTCCCTGCGACCTTTTTCAGGTCATCCGTCCATCTAGCGGGGGGTCGTCCTACCCCACGCGTACCAAGTCGCGGTCTCCACTCCAGAACTCGTTTGCTCCACCTACCATCGGTTCTCCTACAGATATGACCAGCCCACTGCCACTTCAAACTGCATACTCTGCGAGCTATGTCAACCACTCTAGTTCTCTGACGGATAACATCGTTCCGGATTTTGTCCCTCAGAGACACCCCAAGCATAGCTCGTTCCATTGCGCGCTGGGCAACCTTAAGGGCCCGGACTAGCTTCTCTGTGAGTGTCCACGTCTCGGCACCGTAGGTCATAACTGGTAGAACGCACTGGTTATAGACCCTTGTCTTCAGGCATTGCGGAATAGGTGAATCGAAAACCCGACGTAGTTTGCTGAACGCTGCCCAGCCCAAGCGAATCCTTCTGGCTATTTCCTTTTCCAGGTTGTTGCCTAGTGTGATTTCTTGCCCAAGGTAGGTATATTCCTGGACAACCTCAAGCCTCGATCCTACAACGTAGATTGGTCCCGGCATGACATTTTTATTGAACATGACCTTGGTTTTATCCAAGTTCATGCCGAGGCCAACACGTCGAGACTCTCCGCTTAGACTGTGCAGCATCCCGCTCAACTGTTCCAGCGTTTCCGCAATTATGACGATGTCGTCAGCAAATCGAAGGAGTGAGATGCGTTCACCGTTTATATTCACGCCCCATCCATCCCAGTTCAGCGACTTAAAGACGTCCTCAAGCGCATTGGTGAAGAGTTTCGGGGATATTACATCGCCCTGTCTTACACCTCTGCGCAGTGCTATAGGATTGGTCTTCTTATCCTCTAACCGGACGGTCATGGTAGCGGTATCGTACAAGCATCTCAACACCTCGATGTATCGCCAATCAACACGACACCGCCGCAGAGCGTCCAGTACTGCCCAGGTTTCGATCGAGTCGAAGGCTTTCTCGTACCTAGTCCACAAAAGCCAAACACAGCGGCCGATTGTACTCATTGGTCTTCTGTACAATCTGCCAACAGTATGGATGTGGTCCACGGTACTGAAGCCTTTTCGAAACCCGGCTTGCTCCTTTGGCTGAAATTCGTCGAGCTTTCCAGCGAGGCGGTTTGTGACTACTCTCGAGAACAACTTGTAAACATGGCTCAGGAGTGAGATGGGTCTGTAGTTCTTTAGTAAGGTCTTATCACCTTTTTTGAAGAACAGAGCCACCGCACTCCCGCTCCACGCCCTGGGTGTTTGGCCCTGCTGGAGGACGGAATTGAATATGCTCGTTAGCTCTCTAAGGACTGGAGTCCCGCCCGCTTTAAGGAGCTGAGTTGTAATTCCGTCCTCTCCAGGGGATTTGTTGTGTTTGAGTTGCTCGAGAGCCGCCCTGACCTCGCCCTGGTCGATATCCGGTATGTCCTCCGTGTAGTGGCGTGTTAATGGGGCTCTGTGGTCATCATCGCTTAATTCCGTAGGTTTTGTTTTCCGTGATGCATAGAGGTCTGTGTAGAAACTCTCGATTTCCTCGAGAATCTCAAACCTTGAGGTTACGGTTCTGCCATCCGCTGTTTTGAGTTTCGCCAGACGGGGTCTTCCGAGCTGCTGGGCGAAGACTTTAGTGCCTCTGTTCTGCTCAATTTCAGCCTCGATGACACTGGTGTTGTAGCGTCGGAGGTCGCGTCTAATAAGCTTTCGGATTCTGCAGTTTAGGTCCCTCTGTTCTGACGACCTCGTAGGTGGCATTTCCCGTCTGATCCTCATTAGTTCGAGAGTCTCGGGTGAGAGCTTCGAGTCTTTCTTTTTGCTTTTCCCGGACAAAAACCTTCGGGACACTTGCTGTAGTGTTTTGACCACTGTGTCGGTTTTATCGTGAATGTTATCGGTGGTTTCCAGCAGATCGAAACGATTTTGAAGTTCCAGTTGGAACCTATCAGATCCCATGACCATTTGGAGCGCAGTAGGTCGGAGAGTAGGCTTCATCATACGGGCCCGTTCGGCGCGGAAGTCTAAATTTAGAGATGCTCGTACAAGTCGGTGATCACTGCCTGTATTAAACCTGTTAATCACAGAAACATCTCTAAATATACACTTCCTGTCCGTTAAGAAGAAGTCTATCTCGTTCCTTGTGACCTTGTCAGGGCTTCGCCACGTCCACTTCCTGTGGGGCCTCTTCTTAAAGAACGAGTTCATCAAGAAGAGTCCCTGGGACTCGAGGAAACTGACTAGCATGTGCCCTCGGTTGTTTCTGCGCCCCACGCCAAAAGGACCGATTTTCGTTTAGCCGCGTTCTTGTACTCCCACTTTGGCGTTAAAGTCCCCCATAACAACGTTGTAATGAGCCTTGGCAGTACCGTGTAGTGCTTTTCTTATGTCCTCGTACATGGTCTCAACTGCCTCGACCGGGCCTTGCGAAGTCGGGGCATACACTTGTATCACCTTTAGGGTGTACCTGTCGGTGAGCTTGAGTATGAGGTATGCTACCCGAGCCGAGACGCTACCGACTTCCACAACGCTGCCAACAAGGTCCTTTTTCACCATAAAACCGACACCGCCCTCAGAAGGGGTCCTTCCATCACCCTCCCGAAAGTACAACAGGTCACCCGACGCAAGGGTTAGCGTCTCCTCCCCCTTTCTACGGACTTCGCACAACCCTAGTATATGCCAGTTTATGCGACCTAGTTCTACCTCGAGTTCGGTGAGGTATTCATCCAGCTTCAGAGTTCGTCCATAATACGTAGCCTACCGTATAGTAAATAAAGCTTTTATAATAAAAAAGTAATTTTTTAGAGCTCTTGCGAATTTAATTAATTTAATTTCAGTTATTTGATTTTGAATAATTAGTTTCAAGTACAATCTAATGCTAATATAACACACTCACCTGCTGTGTGTTATCTCCTATCAATATCACCAACTTCTCAAGATATTCACAGTTTTATTTTCAAACACTGAGATGGAGGCAATGAAGGATTCTTTTGCTGCAACTATGAGTGGGATTGAGGATCGGCTGACAGAATTCGAGTCTGAACTCCAGCGTAGCAATAGAGTCCCAAACTCACCTAATCTGGTAAGTCTGACTTCGGACTTTGCCAAGTTCAAGACCTTTGTGCTGAGTACAATATCAGCATTTCGTACTCAAATGGAGTTTTTAGCACGTGAGATGGATAATGTTGAAATGCGGAGTCGTCGTAAAATTCTGTTGATACACGGCATTCCTGAAGAGCAGTCTGAACAGACGTCACAGGCTGTGATCAAAGTTTTTACCAGCCACTTGAAACTGTCAGATGTAGGTGTTAGTGACATAAAACGTTGCCAAAGGATGGGGCGCTCTACGAGTACAAACAAGCCAAGACCCATTTTAATAAAGTTCGTGGAGTTAGCAGTCCGTGATAAGGTGTGGTTCACTAAAACCAAGTTAAAAGGCACTGGAGTTACACTTTCGGAGTTCCTGACCCGCACCAGACACATAACTTTCATGGCTGCACGTGAACGGGTTGGTGTGTCCAAGTGCTGGACCCGGGGAGGCCATGTCTTCGTACTGAGCCCTGATGGTACACGGCATCGTGTGGCTTCTCTGAGTGAGCTCAATCGGATAGAGTGGGACGTACAGAGGGTCGTACCCACAGCGAAGGTTGTGACGAAGTCCGCCTGAGCCCCCAACAAGAAATAATCCGGTCTGAAGTATCACTCATTATATTATTATTCTCGTAGCATTACTCCTTAGATATCTTGCACTCAATGCATTCTCTTGTTAAATATTCACATATTGTTCTCATATATTTGACCGTTTCTATTAATTTATTGTATGATGTCAATATATTGTGATTAGCGGAACACTGCATTCAATTTGTTTGGTTATTTAAGGTACCTACTTGTTGTGATTCTGGTTCAGATAAAACTTTCACTTTTCATATAACTTGAAAACTTGTGTGATGTGTACATAGTAAACGACAATAGATAATGACAATAGATAATACTTGACTTGACAGTTAAGTTCGTTCAGTCAATTTTTTTACGTTCATCTGTCGAGTGCGAATGGCCTTTAACCCATGCAGCCTAAAAAAGTGCAGCGAGTGCAAAATGTTTTAATTTTTTTAAAATCTATTTTTCTTTAACTGTTTTGTGAATATTATTATATTTTAGTTTTAACACAATTAGCGGGTGGACAGAAAACTTACAGGGCAAAATTATTCTCATTCTTTTTTGGTAAATTTCATTGTAATATTATTTTTTATAATTTTATTGTTTATATTTTATTATTTTTATAAATATCTATATTTATTATGTTAGATGCATATAAATTCAGCGATGATGACCTAAGTTACACTACAGCGAACAGCATAAATGATAGCTCTCAGAGCCAACACACTCTGCCTCAATTTATTGAGTCCCAGTTTTCCGATGTACCCAAGAATTTTAATGTAGTCCATATCAATGCACAGAGTATTCACGCCCATTTCCCAGAGATGCTGACTACTTTTGATTGTAGAAATATCCACGCTATTCTGGTTTCGGAAACGTGGTTAAACCCCTGTCTACCTTCTTCATCTTACACTTTACCTCACTTTAACCTTATACGTAATGATCGTTACACTTCCACTACAGGTGGTGGTGTTGCAATTTATTTGCGAGACAATATTACCTTTAATATTTTGGAAATGTCTCCTCAGCCACCGCCTGCAGATGCTGGGGAATCAATATTCATCGAGTTGGAGCTTTGGCATACCAAGGTTCTGCTTGGTGTGTATTATTCCTCTTCATCTGCAATCAATTTCTTTTCTTCCTTTGAAGACATAATGGAACGTCTTTCACCATCATTCAACCATACAATTATTTTGGGTGACTTTAACACTTGTCTTCAAAAACAAGATCCTCGCTCGCGTGCTCGCGCCTCTACTTTCACTAACATTGTAAACTCTTGTAACTTGTCTATCCTGCCTCTAAATGTCACTCATCACTTTCCAAATTGTGCTCCATCGCTCATTGATCTCATCCTTGTTTCTTCCACTGAATTAGTTGTTAAGCATGGACAATGCACAGCTGACGAATTTTCGTACCATGACCTAATCTATATTCTTATAACCTTCGTCCTCCTAAATCCAAACCCAAAATCCTTATGCAGCGTAATTTTGGTGGTATGGACCTTCATAGGCTACGTGAGGATGCATCAAATTTGGACTGGGGTTCTCTATTAGCTACGGACTGTACTGACGAGAAAGTCAGCATTTTCACACACAAATTAATAGTCCTATACGTGTAGCATTTATTTTCTATAGATGCAGTATTTAGGATGTGAAAGCAGCCTTATCGAGTTATCTTTTTTTAATCGGTTGTCAGTGGTGACATTTCTGCTGTCAGAATGACAGGATGTCATAAGTTCGGTGACGAAGCGTTTCGCATTTAAAGGAACGGGTTTTGTTAAGATTTTTCGTGAAAGACCGGACTTTTGACCGAGACCTGCTTTGGGGTAGTTGGAGGTCCTTTGGCTTTTGCTCTGAGACTGTGCCGCGAATCAGTTTTTCGCTCAAGCGCGATTATTTGTTACCTCGCGTGGCCTAACGGGCTGTGATTGGGTTGCTGCATTGCATCTTGCTACATTTTACCCAGAAAACTGGTGAGTCACTTCTTCTTTTGCAAAGCGGGTCGATTGTCGTCTGTCGCGCAGCCAAGATCTTAATTTGTCGTTTCTTTCATGACAGGGTTTTTTACTACGGGGCTAGTTGCCGGATGAGATATTTGGTGCCGCACCTATAAGTTAGTGGGCTGCACGTGGTACGACAACGTGGAAGTGCGGACTACACGAGCTTCTCATGTGAGAGGTATCTGCCGTCATCACCTGGCAGTAACAACAGGCAGTCACTCTCACTCAGCTCACTCTGCAGGCCAGTAAATCCACTACTTATGTGTAGCCTAGTAGTATTAATACCTGAGCCCTGACTTTACTTCTGTGTACCTGTGATATTTGTGTCTATCAGTGAATAAGCTCTCTGTGTGTCTCTGTGTATCTCTGTGTACTTAGTAAATATATGTGTGTACACCCTATTGTCTGTTTTCGTGAGAGCCCTAGCCTACCCTTGCACACAGACTGGAAACTTAGAAATAAGGCGCCCTGGGATAGAGTTCTCTGCATAGCTACCTCGCGCTAGTTGGTGAGTAACACTGATCATCTTAGTGTTACAAATTTGGCGCCCAACGTGGGGCAAATCTCTGGGTCTACTCTGCGGTAGTCTCAGTCTGGTGTGTGTGCATAGGTGGTTATCTCTGGCGAAACCATTCTGGAATCGTCCGAGACGCTCCAGGACGTTAATTGGTGGTGCTAGCAGCTAAGCACAAAACCTTCCCTTTCGTCTTCTTCCAGCTTCCTACATCTTTGGCTGGAAAAGACACAAAATTCTAAATTCAAAAATTTAAAATAGCTGTGATTTTGGAAAAACTTTTTGATTTTATTTGGCATACCCACTTCTTTTCTTATTGTGTTTCTTTTCTTTGTTATGTTCCTTTTTATGGTGCACACATATATTTATTGTAATATTATATTAGCATAGATTAATATATTACATATATTATTCTATAGCTTCACCTCTGTGTTAACTTAGTGAATTTCACTCTGTGTAATTATAAATTTTTTTTTGAAGGTATGTTGATACCTTGTAATTTTAATTATTAACCTGAACTGTGTTATCAGAAAATTTAGAAACTTTTCTCTCTTAGTATACCCTTAATCTTTGTTAAATTCTAAAAGTCAATTTGAAACATAATTACCTAACTTAGTACACTTTGTTGTAACTCAATTTACATTTTTACTTTGTAATTGATCCCTATCTGTGCCATTTTATATTTATAATTGTTGTAAGTAAATTTTTACATAATGGCACAGATGAAAAAATATATTAATTATTTAAGAAAGGATGAACTTGCTAACGAGCTGTCCCACATGGGTATTTCAGTGGAACCGGAAACGACAGTGTCTGGCCTTCGGAGTGAGCTAAGAACGGCACACCGACTCGTCCGTCGAGGTAGCATCAAAGCGAGTGCTCCGGTACCCGCTGATGCATCGGCTGAGCTCTCGACCTGCCTTCCGAAGGTCTCCGAGTTGGAGGAGGCTCTTCAGTCAGGTGAGTTTTTGGCCAATAATAATTCTCGTCTTAGGGTGTCTATCAGGGCCAACTACTTATTGAGTAGGTTAGCTCGTTGTGGTCTGGATTGCCCCGACCTGGTGGATATTCGTGGTAGGCTAGTGAAGATCATCGCTAGGGCTGAACCCAGTAGTGATTCTGAATCCGAAGGTTCGGATGATGATGGTGATGATCCTTCGGGTCGTGACCAGGTGGAATATACTTCACCAGTAGTGAGAGAGGACCGCTCGGTGCGAGCTAGTTCAAGTAGGAATAGTTCTACATGTAACATAGTGTATAAAGAACGTCCCCTTAACTTATGTTCATTTAACTTAAAATATGATGGTTCTACTTGTGTACGTGTGTTTTTAGAGAGATTAGAGGAACTTAGATGTGCTCGGGAGGTTACTAAGCCTAGACTCCTTATGGCTTTCTCCGACCTGTTGGATGGACCGGCTTTGTCTTGGTTCCGTACAAACAAAGCTAACTTCATCTCATATGAGGATCTTATTAGTGAGCTTAGAGATACCTTCGATATTCCTGATTATGATTACCGCCTCAGGAACGAGATAAGACAGCGTACACAAGCCCGCTCTGAGTCCTTGGTTAACTATATATGTACAATGCAAGCCATGTTCTCAAGGTTGTCATGTAAGATGCCCAGTGAGGAACAGCTGGACATTCTCATGCACAACATTAGACCTGACTACATGAAGGAACTGGCCTTGCATGATGTCAACTCTGTAGATGACTTGAGACGTTTGGGTAAGCGCTTGGAGCTTGCACGTACTAGGGCAGACGCTTTCCATGAGCCTGCTCTTGACAAGTTTGAGATTACATCTGACTTACACCAGCTTAAGAACAAAGGTGTACAAAAGCCCGCTAAGCAGGTGTCTGCAGTGGAGACGCCGGTTACCCCCCACGATCGCAAATGCCTTCGTTGCGGCGGGGGCGGTCACACTGCATACAGCTGCACACAGTCAAGGGAGCTGGTGTGTTTCGGGTGTGGTCTCAAAGGAGTCAAGACCCCAGACTGCTCACACTGTACTAGCAAGTCAAAAAACGCGTAGGCCAGGGCCTTATTAGGAACTCTGTGCATCACTCTGTATCTGAGTCTATTTCTGATAAGGTCCTGTTTCCTAAACGGGATAGTGACATTAGACCGTATCTAGTTGTTAAGGTTTTAAATTTAAATGTCTTAGGCCTTCTAGATTCCGGTGCCTCCTGCTCTATACTAGGTAAGGGAGCGCACCGCATCTTCTTGGAACTGGGTTTTGATCTTGTGAGTATCAATCCTACTTTTCGTATTACAACTGCAGACAGCACTCACTTGCAATGTCTGGGTTGTATCTCTTTGCCAATTGAGTACAATTCGGTTATCCGAGTTGTCAAGTTCTATGTTGTCCCAGGTATAACCACCTCCATGATATTTGGAGTGGATTTCTGGCAACAATTTAAGTTAAGTGATAAGTTAATTTTACAAAATATTAGTCTTGATAGCTTTAGTGATAATAATCCTATAGAGTCTGTGTCCCTTAACGGTGGCCTCGAGGATTACGACAACCTGACCACTAAACAAAGGTGTGTAATCAACGAGGTCATTGAAAAGTTCGACTCGTTGAACACTGATAAGGTGGGTTTAGGTCGGACCTCACTTGTGCACCATGTCATTGACACTGGTGACAGCAAGCCGATCAAGCAGCGTTATTATCCGCTCTCTCCCCTTAAGCAGAAGGCCCTGGAAGCCGAGCTGGACCGAATGCTGGAGATGGGAGTAGTGTCCCCGTCTCAGTCCGCCTGGAACTCTCCAGTGGTCATGGTGGAGAAGGCGAACGGCGACCTCAGATTGTGCTTGGACTCTCGCAAGCTGAACTCTGTGTCTAAGAGTGACGCCTACCCCTTACCCTATATCAATCAAATCTTAGACCATCTTAATAATGCTAAGTATTTAACCTCTGTAGATCTGAGTGCGGCCTACTGGCAGATTCCATTCGACTCACTCCAGTCTGCTGAGAAGACTGCTTTTACGGTTCCCCGGAGAGGATTGTTCCATTACAATTCCATGTGCTTCGGTCTTGTCGGTGCCAGTGCCACGATGCAACGCCTCATGGACCGTCTGTTTGGTCCCGAGTTCGACAACAAGGTATTTGCGTTTCAGGATGACATAGTCTGTGTGTCCAGCACCTTTGAGGAGCATGTAGAGCTCTTACATAGAGTCTATCAGCAACTCAAGGATGCTGGCCTAACTATTAATATGAAAAAATCCCACTTTTGTCGGAGTGAACTCAAATACCTGGGGTATTATGTGGACAAACATGGCTTACGGACAGACCCGGGTAAAGTTGAGGTTATCCTCAACTATCCCACCCCTTCTAACCCTAAGGAGGTTAAGAGATTTCTGGGAATGGCCGGCTGGTATCGTCGCTTTGTTAACAACTTCTCGAAGATTAGTAAACCTCTGTGCAAACTCACTTCTACGAACCTTAAGTTCGAATGGACCCCTGAGGCTGAACAGTCCTTTAACCTGCTAAAGTCAGCCTTGGTTTCTGCCCCTATATTAAAAATGCCTAACTTTGAGATGCCCTTCCGCATTCTTAGTGACGCGTCAGCTTACTCAGTTGCTGCTGTACTGACACAAACTCACGATGGTGTTGAGCACCCTATCGCCTACTGTAGCCGTTCTCTCAACAAGAACGAGGTGAACTACAGCACAACTGAGCGAGAACTTCTGGCCGTGATTTTCGCTTTGGAACAATTTCGACAGTACGTCGAAGGCCAAAAATGTACGGTCGTCACGGATCATTCATCTCTTCTGTGGTTCCATAAGCTAAAAAATCCCACGGGTCGTCTAGCACGTTGGAGCATGAGGCTCAGTCAATTCGATTTTGACATAGAGCATCGAAAAGGTAAAGACCACGTTGTACCTGATGCTCTGTCTCGTATCAAAATTGATTCCCTCGATGCAGTACCCACTAAAGACCCGTGGTATGACCACACCATGAATAGTGTTCGGAAGAACCCTAGGAAGTCACCAAATTATGACATTCGTGACAACCTTCTATATAGGTTAACTAAAAATAAATATTCTTTGACTTCAGACTTTGACTGGAAGCTGGTGGTACCTCAGGAGGATCGCTTGCCCCTGCTCTCTAAGTACCACGATGACACACTTAGTGCCCATGGTGGCGTTTGGAAGACGCATAAAAGGTTAGCCCTAAATTATTACTGGCCCAAGATGTACGAGGACGTCAAAGAATATGTTGGGAATTGCGAAACATGCAAGCAGTACAAACCCGTAAATACGTCTCGTCCCGGCCTAATGGGTAGCCCGAAGCGGGTTTCGAAGCCATTCGAAGCTATCTCTGTCGATCTGCTTGGTCCCTTTCCCACTTCGAGCAATAGAAACGTACACCTGATCGTGGTCTCCGACTACTTTAGCAAATACGTCATGTTGTGCCCTGTTCGGGTTGCCACAGGCGCTGTGGTCGCGAGGTTCATAGAGAAGAGTGTGTTTCTCGTGCACGGAGTCTGCAAGACTATTTACATGGATAATGGCCCTCAGTTTGTGAGTAAGCCATTTAAGGATCTGTTGGCTAAATACAATGTACCTAATATATATTATAACCCTAGGTATCATGCCCAAACTAATCAGGCGGAACGAGCTATTCGCAATGTGGTTCAAGCGATCTCATGCTATGTGAAGTCACAACACAAGTCTTGGGATCAGTTCTTGGTTGAGATACAGTGTGCTTTAAACACTGCAGTTAACGAAGCAACTCGTTTCACCCCTTACTTTTTGGTACATGGTAGGGAATTTATTGGGGATGGAGTGCTGTACAGGCAGACAGATATCGCGTGCCATCCTACTTCAGTCTCTGTAGACGATCCATCAGCCTTCGGTGTCAAGCTGAGAGAAATACAACGCATTTGGGTGAATTGCACAAGCAAAAAAAATACACGGCAAACCTGAGAACGGTAGTGCAATGTTATGGTTTTATGATTTTGACTATTTTTTTTAGTAAAATAAGTACCTATCTACCATGGCAAAAAAAATTATTGAGTAATGTCCTCTATTACATAAAAAAAATTAAGTACGAAGTGTCATTTTATCATTACGGTGATCTGTCCTGAGTCCAATTTCGATCGCAAAATATCTTACTCTGCAGTTGCATTTCTTATTCATACTAAAATCGACTTTTGTATCAATAACTTATAACATAAGCTATAATAAAAAAACTAATATTGTTTGTTTATCTTATTTCTTATAAATTTATTAAGCAGTCAACTTTTGTCCTGAAAACCAATATCATTTTGGTGGACAGTAAGTTTTTGTTAAGCAAATTTGTCAAAATTGCGTTATGGCGACCCCCGCGCCTCAGTACCCGCGAATCAGTCCGCCTCTGCTCGTCGGAGCGCACGCACATGCCGCAACATCAACGTGGATTCCCTCCAAAACGTAAGTGTATCATTTCAGTGATATGGGAACAAAATTAGTTAAGTAATAGTTTCATTTCTGTGGCCGTTATAACTCGTGTTAGGTTCATTATATTTATTTGAAAATTGTATATTATAATCGCCGTAAGATATGCTTTGTTAGAACAGTGATGACATTTTTAAAATAATTCTAGTATCAGAGTGTAATGTAAAAAATACTTCTTTTTATCATGTCGGTGTTATCATTTCAGTGGATTCGGTGGACTGTTATACCAATAATGGTCCATCGAAATGAAATGTAACTTCGAAATGATTAAACCAAAACTTTTAGAGATCCTTGAGTCCAATATTGCGTCATTTGAATTTAGTGATATAATTTCGATATTTTGGGATTAACTTGATGTGTAAATATTTCTGTTTTTTTTTCATTTATTTAACACAATACAATAACATGGTACCTAAGTATAATTATATGTAGTTAGAAAATGTATAATAAATGTAGGTACCTACTTACATCTAGATGCACATTTTTTAATTTTTTTTCTCTTGAAATTGAATGTCAACTTTATAATTGTTTCAAGAGTTTTCCTTCTTTTAATGACAATTAGTAGTAAGTGGTCGTAGAATAAATGATGAATTTGTAGGTACATTTCGTATGAGCATGCGCGTCAGGCGTGAGTGAGAAATATATTTTTGCGTACACGTGAGAGAGCTAAAGTATGCGCTCGTGGTATGTTTGAGAGTAAGTATAGCATTTTATATTTTAGAAAGTAGGTACTTGTATTTGTGAGAGATGCAGATGGATTAAGACTTAAAAAATGGTCATTAACAATTATGTGTTTTGATTTTAGGATGCCGCGACCTAAGCTACAGACCAGAGAAGAAAGGTTGGAAAAAAGAAGGTTATATGAAAGAAGAAGAAAAGAGAGAATTAAGAGCAATGACGTCACACGCGAAGAGTTTCTTCGAAAAGACAGGGAGAGATATGCCAGAAAAAAAGAAGTAGGATTAATTGTTCCTAGACATGAAATGACTCCAAGAAAATTAAAAATCTTAAGAAAAAAAAACAAAGTAAGTGCCGCCGCCTATTACCTTAGAAAAAAAAATAGAGCAGCTTCAGCTTCTATAGTGGCTCAACCTGAGTTTAATGAGACAACTGGGAATCAAAGTGAAGTTGATAATACGAGTGATAACTCTGGACTAATAGCTTTCCATCACAATACGCCTTTGACTTCAAGAACTACCCGGTGTAATTCTTCACGACGCAGCTTACGGTTGATCAGTAATAATAGCATAAGTACGAATATACAACTTGATCATACTTCGGATCGTGTATATAGTAGCAGTCCAAGACAAAACCGACTATTGAAGCATCAATTTTGTTCAGATAACAACTTTAATAATCCTGGTCCAAGCACTTCAAGGCAAGTCAATTCATCTTCGTCTCTAATACCTACCCATCACAGCGTTCTACGACGCTGCTTGCAGATGAACAGCGATACCAGTCAGGGTTCCGATATTCAACACGATGTTGATGAGAATGTACAAACTAGTCTTCATTGTGAAGAACCACAAAACATAACATATCTAACAACTGGCGCACCACAAATAACAATTCCACCAAATCTGAGTAGTATCGAATCAACATTATGCCCCAACAGCCCTGTTTCAGAATCGTCAATTACCTCTTTAGAATTTAAGCGAGGGCTTAAAGAAAAATTTCGAAAATATCAAAGAACTAAATCTAAACTAATAACAGAATTACAAAACAAACTATTACAGGTCTCTAAAGAAAAAGAAATGTTTAAAAAAAGGTGTTGCAGGCTAAAGAATCATTATTTAAATTTAAAAGAAAATACTCAAAAAGTAGAAAAAAGTGTGAAAGTAAAACCTAAGAGAAAAAACATTATTCAACCGAAAGTAGTGAATTTCTTTGAGGAAGATGAAAATTCAACAGTTTGTCCCGGTAAAAATGATGTTATCTCAAGACATGGATTAAAAAAACAAAAGAGACTATTGACAGACACTGTTAAAAATTTACATTTGAAATATTTGGAATCTGGCAATCCACCAATAAGCTATTCAACATTTTCAAGAATGAAACCGTTTTGGGTCATCCAACCAAATGTGAATGCGCGAAATACATGCCTATGCGAAAAACACGAAAATATGAAACTTTTAATTGAGTCCATGAAAAGAAACCGCCTCATCAAAGAAAACAAAATATCCGACGTTTTAGGCAGACTATGTTGTAGTAAAGATAACATAAATTGCCTGCAAAGATTATGCCCAAACTGTAAAAAGAGACACATTGATTATCAGGAGTTTAATAACGAAATAAGCGTGGCGTATTGGAGTTGGGAGAAGAACAAAACCACATACTTCAAAAATAATGTAGAAAAATTTGCTATTAAAATTGAAAAGGCAAGACATTGGGTGAAACCTCTAGATCTTATAAAAAAATTTGAAACCAACCTGAAACCATTTCTTAAACATTGCGCCAACAATAAAAATCAAAATCAAGCGTTTAAAATTTTAAAGCAAAATATGACCACCGAAGACTGCATTATTCAAATTGATTTCAGTGAAAATTATAATTCTAAATACGGATCTGAAATTCAAAGCCTTCATTTTGGTGGTAGCAGGCAGCAGTTTACTTTACACACAGTCGTTATATATTTCAAAGTAAACAACGAAACTTGTAAAACTCAGTCTTTTTGCACTGTAAGTACTTCTTTAAGGCATGACGCTGCTGCGGTTTGGGCACATCTTGTTCCTGTTTTGAGAGAAATAGAGATAACTGCACCTCTAGTTCGCAATCTTTATATTATTTCTGACTCACCATCTGCGCAGTACAGGAACAAAAAAATATTTTTTATAATGACACAGTTGTCTACCTATTGTCCAATGTTGAACAACTTAGTTTGGAACTATTGTGAGTGCGGTCATGGAAAAAGCGCAGCAGATGGAGTGGGTGGTGTGCTAAAGAGAACTCTAGATAAACAGGTCTCGTATGGACATGATATTACTAATGTTGAATCACTGGTCCAAAACCTGAAATATTTTGTTAAAGGAGTAAAAATTGAAATTGTTGAAGATTATCAGGTGACAGAAAAAGACTGGCTTTTGCCCAAAGACTTGAAAACATTTCCTGGAACTATGAAGGTTCATCAAGTTGTTTGGTCTAAAGAATCAGGAAACCGTTTAGCACTTCGTAATCTTTCCTGTATTGAAAAAAAATGCCTAAACGAAACTATAAAGTGCTCTCACGGTAAACATTTAGGCTTTTATGACCTCTCTGGGACTCAATTATCGACTTTTGTTGATAATAAAAACATACAGCTGCGTCCAATCCAACTGACAGAAAAGTTGGTACTACTACCCAAAATTTCAAAAATAAAGAAAAGTACAAAACATTTACAACCAAAAAAAGTCACTGATGGACCAAACAGGAAATCAATTCAAATCAATAATATATCGGTTATTAAGCCCTCAACATCCCAATGTACTATTGGTATGAGTTATGAAAAAGAAAGGATAGAACAAGAGCCATCAATGATACATGGATCATTACTGGAAAAGTATGGGGACTTCGCTGAACTTAGCACTCCGTCATGTTCATTTTTTGAGAACTCTGACACCGCATTTATTGATAAGTATGAAAAGTCCAGTAATACCGACAGGGAAGAAGAAATCAAGATTAAAATTAAACAGAGAAAAGTAAGAAAATTATCTTCGTCGTCGTCGTCGGATTTCAATATTTTTTAATTAATTCGTTAATTGCGTTCACTTTTATTTTTTGATTCTTTGATATAGTTTTTATTTTAAAACATGTAACTAACTCACTTTTAGAAAAACAATTTCAGATAAGTACTCTATGTTATTTTTAGGTAGTAAGTAACTTTTAAAAGAAGACTGAGGACTATAATTATAGTAAATCATTGTGATATGTATAAATTAAATCAATATAGTCATAAAAGGAGGCTGATTAGATATAATAATGATAGTAGCGAATTAAGAATTAATTAATTACTTTTAAACTATTGCGTTGCATGTTGTATAACTATTCGACAAGGAAACTCACGCGAAAAGCATGCATTGTTACCATTAACTTTGCTTGTCTAAGTCTAGTTGTGACCAGGGCAACAATGTTACAATGGCATCTTTTTCGCCTTAATTCCCGTGTCAAATACGAGAAGTGATTGTTGTTGAACTAATTGCTTGATTATAAATTAACATGAGTAGAAATAATTGTGTTGCCTATTTGTAAACAAGTATGTAGAAATTCTATTGTTGATAAATTAATATAATTAGGTAATCCAATTACTTACTTAAAGGAAGGCAATGTAAAATGGCAACCAACATACCTGTTCACGTCTATCTCAATGACTAGTGATGAGTGACTAGAAGAAGACTAGTGATTGCGCTATTTTCATTCCTTTCACATAAGCAATCAGATTATATAGCTAAACTGTTTGTAATAATAATTTACGATGTCGTGATCTCAATTTAAGATTTTTTGTTGTTTATAAATGTTTAAGATTAGAAGAAGTGCATAGCTCTTTTGAACAGATTTTGATATTTTTATAATATTTCTTAGTAAACCATTGTGTTGTAAAAATATAATAGTTGATTTAGTAAATTTTGAAGTTTTCCTTACCTAACACGATAATATTACAAGTAAAAATTAACACTATTCTCGTTCCGCAAACAATTTCATTTAATTTACCTAATTCAATAGTTTGATCTTATATTCAATAAATATCACTTAATGATAAACTATTGAATTTTATTTAGATTCATTTCATACAATCTACGGAACTCACCTATAAATAAATGACGTTCTTGGCTGTATCATTTCAGTGGGCTAATATCATGCCGGTGCACAGTCTTATCATTTCAGTGACAATTTTTGTAATTTCGGTGGACGATTTATCATTTCAGTGAGCATTTTTCATTTCAGTGTACTCCTAAAAATTCAAACATAAATATTTCGGTAAGTTTTAAGATTATTTGATGTCCACTTACGCGTATGCCACAAATAAGGTTAAAGTTTCTTTTAGTTACTTAATAATGTGTAAAAAGCATCGTTATAAAAAAGCCCACCGAAATGACAAAAAAAAATCACTTGTTGAATTTCACCCATTTACGACCAGGTGAGGAAACATTTGAACGTTGCCCACCAGCGTAATGAAAAGTATTACAACCTCAGAAAAAGGCATGTAGAGCTGAAAGTGGGACAGATAGTTTACAAACGCACGTTCTACCTGTCCAACAAGGCCAAGAATTTTACTGCTAAGCTAGCTCCTAAGTTCCTTAAATGTGTGGTGACTGCTAAACGATCCCCTTTAGTATATAGGCTGTCAGATCTGGACGGTAAGGATCTTGGGGAGTACCATATCAAGGACATCCTGAAGTATCAGGAGGAGCAGTCTCCAATACCTAACGTAACTACATAGCACTGTTTCTCTAGTTTATTAAACCAGTGCTATGTGATCATTATGTAAGACTATTTTAATCTTTTGTTTGTATTTCTATATGTGTACGTGACTTTAAATTATCACGTTGTAGTTTCTTCTATGCACCGCACCGAGCGTTTTTCTCTCATTCGCTTCTTAGTACTCTACATTATCCTGAGAGCTTGGGTAGTGTTAGGGTATCGGCAGTGAGTAAAGGGAGCATTCGTTTTCTATGAAGGGCATTAGACTCTAGTTACTTAGCCTAACCGGTACACGAGTCAGTGTCTAGTTAGGTACATAGGAGGATCTTTCTTTGGTATTGTAATGGTCGTAGTCAGCTGGTGTTTGAAGGACCTAGCTGGTTGTCTTTGTTTATTAGTCAGTACTTTTCTGTTTTCTTTATTGTGTATTTCCAGCGTGTCATATCCGCAGGAAATACTATTAAAGGGGGGGTGGTTGTAGCATTTATTTTCTATAGATGCAGTATTTAGGATGTGAAAGCAGCCTTATCGAGTTATCTTTTTTTAATCGGTTGTCAGTGGTGACATTTCTGCTGTCAGAATGACAGGATGTCATAAGTTCGGTGACGAAGCGTTTCGCATTTAAAGGAACGGGTTTTGTTAAGATTTTTCGTGAAAGACCGGACTTTTGACCGAGACCTGCTTTGGGGTAGTTGGAGGTCCTTTGGCTTTTGCTCTGAGACTGTGCCGCGAATCAGTTTTTCGCTCAAGCGCGATTATTTGTTACCTCGCGTGGCCTAACGGGCTGTGATTGGGTTGCTGCATTGCATCTTGCTACATTTTACCCAGAAAACTGGTGAGTCACTTCTTCTTTTGCAAAGCGGGTCGATTGTCGTCTGTCGCGCAGCCAAGATCTTAATTTGTCGTTTCTTTCATGACAGGGTTTTTTACTACGGGGCTAGTTGCCGGATGAGATATTTGGTGCCGCACCTATAAGTTAGTGGGCTGCACGTGGTACGACAACGTGGAAGTGCGGACTACACGAGCTTCTCATGTGAGAGGTATCTGCCGTCATCACCTGGCAGTAACAACAGGCAGTCACTCTCACTCAGCTCACTCTGCAGGCCAGTAAATCCACTACTTATGTGTAGCCTAGTAGTATTAATACCTGAGCCCTGACTTTACTTCTGTGTACCTGTGATATTTGTGTCTATCAGTGAATAAGCTCTCTGTGTGTCTCTGTGTATCTCTGTGTACTTAGTAAATATATGTGTGTACACCCTATTGTCTGTTTTCGTGAGAGCCCTAGCCTACCCTTGCACACAGACTGGAAACTTAGAAATAAGGCGCCCTGGGATAGAGTTCTCTGCATAGCTACCTCGCGCTAGTTGGTGAGTAACACTGATCATCTTAGTGTTACATACGACGTACATGCTCCAGTCAGGGCCGTAAGAGTGCGATACTTGCCGGCACCTTGGCTTACAGCGGAAATCAAATCCCTCATTGCAAAAAAAGCTGCTGCCAAGTGTAAGTTTAAGCGTAGGGCTACATGCGAGAACCGTGAAAAGTATATAGCTTTGAGGAACCTCTGCGGCAAGGTGTGTAGGAAAGCGCAACGCCAACATATCCATAATTCGGTCCAGAACGGGGACCCTGCGAAGATCTGGAAATTTCTTAAAACAATAGGGGTTGGAAAGCCAATACCACAAGTCCTTCCGAAAATTCTAGATATTGATTCATTAAATCAACATTTCTGTTCGTCTTCAAATTATGATCCATCTAATAAAGCAAGTACTTTACAGTATCTTTCATCGCTTCCAACTCCTTCCTTTCCACCGTTTCTTTTTGAACAATTAACTGCTTGTGATGTTAAGAGGTGCATAATATCGCTTAGTTCCAACGCAGTGGGTACAGACTGCATAAGTCGAAACATGATCGTGCCTATTCTGGATGAAATTCTTCCTATTTTGTGTCATCTCTTTAACCACTCCTTAACCTACAGTGTATTTCCGACAACGTGGAAAGAGGC
Source organism: Miltochrista miniata (assembly GCA_933228765.1). Classification (NCBI taxonomy): domain Eukaryota; kingdom Metazoa; phylum Arthropoda; class Insecta; order Lepidoptera; family Erebidae; genus Miltochrista; species Miltochrista miniata. The sequence goes on along the minus strand of OW121757.1, from coordinate 20,739,334 downwards.
ACAAATTGTCCCCATTCCCAAAAAGCCTAACCCTGCATCCTTTGCCGAGTATCGTCCCATCTCCATTTTACCTTTTCTCTCAAAAGTCCTAGAAAGGCTTGTTCATATCCAACTTAGTACATTTCTTAACAGAAACCTTCTCCTTAACCCGTACCAATCAGGATTTCGTCCGGGATATAGCACGACTAGTGCGTTGGTCAGTATTACTGACGATATTAGGCTGGGCATGGAGAACGGAAATCTTACTGTACTATCCTTACTCGATTTCAGAAATGCTTTTAATACAGGGGATTTCCAGATCCTGCTTGGAATACTGCGCTCGAATAACATATCTCCAACAGTTATTGATTGGTTTCACAGTTACCTGTTCGGGCGACGTCAGCGTGTACGCATTGAAGAAACATTTTCTTCTTGGTGCGACACGACTGCGGGAATACCACAGGGTGGCGTTCTATCTCCTTTATTATTCTCAATTTTCATAAATTCCATCTCTAAATCTTTACTATCATCCTACCACCTTTATGCAGATGATCTACAGATCTATATGCAAGCTCCGGTCCATGAAATTACTGAAGCTATATCCATAATTAACTCGGATCTACGGCGAATATGTAAGTGGAGCAAGCAATATGGTCTTAGCGTGAATCCCTCCAAGACTCAAGTTTCCGTTATCGGCAGTCCCAACATGGTGTCACGATTGGACGGGGTTCAACTGCCTGACATAATGTTTAACGGTATTGCAATACCCAGTAGCGCAACAGTTAAAAATCTGGGAATTTTGATTGATGGCACGCTATCCTGGCGTCCCCAACTACAAGAAGTCAGCCGGAAAATGTTCGCATCTGCAGGGTCTTTGCGTCGACTACGCAATTTTCTGCCAATTACCACTAAAATTACGCTTGCTCAATCTCTCCTTCTCCCTATTCTAGATTATGCCGATGTCAGTTATCTCGATATCACAGAGGAGCAACTTGATAAACTTGAGCGCCTTCAAAACTTCTGCATAAGATTCATATTTGGATTACGCAAATATGATCATGTATCTGAGTATCGCAAACAGCTCGAGTGGCTTCCAATTCGTTTTCGTCGGAATGCTCATATCCTCTCTATGCTTTACAGTATACTATTCAATCCATGTTCCCCAACTTATCTCAAAGAACGATTCATGTTCCTTAATGACACACATTCGAGATCCTTGAGGTCGTCGGAATCCTTGGTATTGGCTATGCCTATTCATTCTTCCGGGTTTTATGATAAATCTTTCACCCTACAGGCTGTGCGATTGTGGAATGCGCTGCCTATAACGATTAAAAAGGCACAGTCTATGGTTGCATTTAAGCGCATGGTGAGGGAACACTATTTAGCCCGGTAGCATGTTCCTAAGCTTGATATGTTGTTTCCACACTGAAATGTATGCATTTAGGTATGTATATTTGTATGTGTGTATATTTATATGTATGTATATTAGTTTGTATGTATATTAGTATGTATGTATATTTGTATTTATGTATTTTTATATGTAGGGATATTTGTATGTGTATATGTGAGATGTATCTATAATATGTACTTAGTTCTTTGTTTATTTACATACCTACTGGTATGTTTTATTGTTTTGTATCATATTATTTCTACACCTAAACTACCCATTTGTCTTATAATCTATATCTTTGTCTGTCCATCCCAAGGTTGCCTGGCAGAAATTGCTATTTAGCGATAAGGCCGCCCTTTGTACAATATCTGCAATTATTTATTTCTGTAAAGTATAACTTGGTGTGCAAATAAAGTTTTATTCTATTCTATTCTATTCTATTATCATCTAAAACTAAGCATTCACATGAAACATTTTTTTAAAGAAACACGTACACATTTTTTTTTACTCGTATGGAGCTGGGGCGTACCGCGTGTAGTTTAAACTATAAATTCACACACGTGAAATATATACATGTTAACTATATCATGTACATCAGATACAGTTTCCCAGTTTACATAATACAGACAGTAATCAATTTGAAATCGACCGTGCAATATCCGTACTACCGGCTCGTTTCACATATTGAACCTCACCCACCATTTCACGTCAATGGGGCTTTTGTATGGAAACCACACTGTGGTCTGGGCAAAGGTGGCCTAAGCAATTAGCAGATAGCATTCGCTCTATCTCTGTCTATTGATGCATGCGGATTGAATGGTTGTGCAATATTACGAGTTTATGTTGTGAAGTGTGTGTATTACAGTCTATTTCTAAATAGGACAAAATGAAATAAAAAAAACTGCGCAATAGGAAACAAAATAATTCTTAGCCGACTTCGACTGTAAATTTTTTTATACCATTCAATTTATATACTTACTAGCCTCTAAATTATTTGACCATTGTACATTTTGACGAATGTGAGTTTTGACCTAAGTACAATTAAACTTCTGCTCGTTGATGTTCCGGAGGGTCTATTGGCTTTCACAATCTAGATTAAATAGCGCGCTGAGTAAAAAGTTCCACAATATTTAATAAATTATTTATATTTGTACCCATTCCATTACATTAATAACCTCTTAATGTAATGGAATGGGTTGTAAATGGGAGTTTGTAATTACTGCAATAGTATTTCATTTATTTGTTCATGAACAATCTTAGCATTGGGTTAGAAATAGAATATTTCAATAGAGTTATAATAAGCTTGTAATTACAATAATTTTACTAATTGTCAAAGTAAAAATAATATAAATTTTAAATTCTCTTCTATTTCATAATAAACTAGTGGACGGCACACGGCTTCACCCGCGTAGCTCCCGTTCCCGTGGGAATGCGGAAATAAAAAATAGCCTATGTTCACTGTAAAGAGTTTAGCTTCCCAACAGTAAAAGATTTTTTAAATCAGTTCAGTAGTTTCGGAGTCAATTCGAACAATCAAATATTTCCTCTTTATAATATTAGTATAGTCTAGCTGTTTTCCACGTCTTCTTTAGCGTAGAAGTCGTTATCTCGTAAAACCATTATCATATTGCTCAGTCAGTTTCCCGTGGAATCAAACTATCTCTATACCACATTTCATCAAAATCGGTTCAGCGGTCCAGGCGTGAAACCTAACAGACAGACACAGCCAGACAAAGTTACTTTCGCATTTACAATTAAAATTAAAATATATTATGGTAGCGATTATTTCGATATCTCTGTACATTATACATACCTATTATAAAATTTCATGTTCACCGTTTCATGATTACAATAAATTAATAACAATGTCAATAACAGTAATATGGATTCATAATTAAATGGGCTAGGCAAGGGAAGGTTAAATCCTATACCTACTGCAATATACCCTATATTGCAGTAGGTATAGGATTTAACCATTTAAAATGTGACCATCACACAAAAATCTTCAATAAATATTTGATGAATATCGTTCTGATGAAATATATAAATTAAATAAGTCTTAGGATCCGCTCGTTGAGATTTTTATTGATAGACGTAATTTATTTAAGCGGCACCCGCAGTGTACTTTGGAAGAAATATGAAAGGCATTACAGCAAAAAGGCCTTTCCAAGTTTATGAGCATCTCTTTCGTTGTTTCATAACGTTCGAGATTTCATGGGGAGGCTTAAAAGCTCGAAACTGAATTCTAATAAGAGCCTCATTTTGTTTTTATGGAGTTTTAAAATATTAGTATGCGCTTACTAGTCAATTCGTCTTTCATCATAATTAAAAATTTAAGAAACCCGTCATGTGTGAAAAAAATGTTTCATGTAGTTCATAAAAATGACAAATTGAAAAGGTTCAGGACTGTTTTGTATTTTTTACCAATATTGAATCAAATCAGCCCATGGCAGTTCTCTGCTGGAAGTGGGCCTCTCGCAAATTACACCACAATACACGGTCCTGTGCCTTATCCAGTCACTCCATGTTACCGTTTTCAGGTCGTAGGGAAAATCCTCATGGATGTTATGCCGGACTCCTACCGACTAAAAAACCTCACGTCACGCCCAACAGCCTGTGGTTGGGAGCCCCGGGGAAGCCTTTGGAAGGATGTCCCAGATTTATTTTTATATAGGTACTGATAATTAAACTTAGACTATTATATTTTTTTTGAATATTTTTGTTTAGGTCAACAGTATAGGTACAAATAATTAGGTAATATAATTATTATAGCACTACAAGTAATTATAGTTACAATAATTACCTAAATACATTGTATTCAAGATTAAGATCACATTAGCAATCAGACAAGCAATCAATGCCGCGATGTATGTTGCTGTATAATCCGCTCCAGGCAACGTATTCGCAAATTGGATTGTTTCACAGCAGATAGAGAGTGCAATCTGAATTACATGATCTATTTTGTAAAATTATCTTTAAAGATATGAATCTCGAATACTATTATATACAATTGTATTGTATCTTTACCTTAAGTTTTTATTGCCTGGGCAACTGTCAGCATCTTGGTAAACTTAATAAGTCAAGTTGTAGACCATAAAGGTGGCTTAAAAATAGCAACTGTAGGAAGCTTGGACTTGGAGCTTCTGCCTATCGCTATGGAAAAAACTTGTAATTTTATGCAGTATCGCATTATACTCTCCTTATATTAAGATGCCATAATTTGTGTTTTTGCCTTTAAATTTATATAAAAGAAAAAAGGAGTTTCCTAAAACCTTTTTTTCAAAAGTTCTCAACTTTAGCATTAGTAAAGAAATTATCGTAGCCTCTAGGAAAATTCTCGAAGTTTTTTACTGAGCAAAGTGAGCCGCTAGACCCAACAACTTTTAATGTATACCCTCACTTCAGACTCTGACGAGAATATTGAATTCTTTATATTTAATTTTATATCATTCTATCGAAACAATGCGTTGGTATTCGCAGTTGAGAGATTAGTGTTTCGATTGTACAGTGGTTCGGGAGTCTGGCCCAGTTTAAGTCCTGTTCGATACTTAGCACACTACGTGGTTTTTTAACATTTATAATATATCTAATGTTAAAGTTTATTTGTATAATTATCACTCCACCAAATTGAAAGTGGCTTTTAAAAGTGCATTGCAACAGCAGAAGTGTTACACTCACGCTGCTTACGCTATTTGCCTTTTGTAACGGACAAAAGCAGGTTGTGACTATCTTTTGTTGAACTTTACAAACTGTCGAATGTGACGAGCAACTAAAATCGACGGTTCAATAAAATGCTGAGTAAGCGGGCCGACGAGGGTTTCCAAAATTATCAATATTTTAATATCACATCACATCAATCAACTTACCCTGAATCAATGTTATGCCAAGTAAATAAGGAACATTTTGTTCTTAGTCCTTAAAAAAATATAATCAAATATGTTCTGTAAATGCTAAAAAAAGTACTAGCCTAACACAGACATTTTTTTTTGTTACAGCACTACCTACACTAGAAATCTATAGAATTCTCGATACCCCTAAAATATATCAACCAAATACCTGACCCTCTTTAAAGGTCTGTAACTTATAGAATACCTAATATACGTAGGTTTCCGACACTTAAAATTTACTAAAGTTATAACCTCAGCCAATCACAGTAACAGCATATATCTTAGAATACCAATATTCGCATTTTATCGATACCTCCGATATTGAATAGGAGTGCGGTATTCTAGACTAGACTAATTACCCTTTATGCATAGCTGGCTCAAGAGAACTAATTGATGTCTCGACGAATATCACTTAGTCACGTTTCCATTGTCGCGCCATTGTGACGCAGCTTCGTTATATTTGAACTAAAATTGGACTAGACTAGACGAATGAAGAATTAGATGAAATTTTCTTGTCCTAGTTCATAATGAGAAACACACAGCGAATTGTTACATACTACCAATTGATTGTCTCCATGAGTAGTTCTAATTATTTTTTGTCCCTTTCCTCTCTTCAACATAATCATTTACCGAATCTATCACAGTGAGTGTTCTGAAGAGCTATACCACTTAATACCATCCGTTCTCGAACAACACGTGCGGGTCAGAGGTCCACACGGTCGGTAGAATCGTGACGATAATGACCCAACGAGTCTTTTATTTGCAGTACTTACCATAGAAACTTGAAATTCTTTAGCAGGCACGTGTTTTCTCATTCTTTCAAACACGGGCTCCTAAAGGACAACTTTTCAATATTTGAAACTAGATAGTGCTTGCTGCTCTGTCCACGTTGATTTCTGTTTCCGTTCCCATGGGAATTTATTTCTGGTATAAAAATATTGGTTATTCCGTTTATCTACCCTAAGGTCGAGCCACGGAAACGTGTGTCCATCTATCCACCCTAAACAGGGTAGATAATTAGACTCCACTTCAGATTATCCTTTCAAAATTTTCCCCTATGTATAGTTTGAATAAATTTTTCCCTACTTCCTCTCCGACTCTGCGAACTAATGGGACAGACTCAGGATTAACTATTTTTATTTTCCAACCGTACAACTTTTCGAGAGGAATAACGTATGAGGCAATGAGATTTTCCAGACTTTAATCTATCCCTGAAACAAATTTCAGCCAGATCTTTTCCTTTTGAAGATGACTGCCTCGGTGGGGCATTCGGTGGTGTAACCGCTTGCTGCGCGGAGGTCTGTCCGTCCGTATAGTCCGTCGTTGCTCAGTGACACTTATTTTCGGAAGAAAAAGTAGCCTTGATATGTGTTATTCCAGACTATAAAATATATAATATATTCCCGTACTTAATTCAGCCAGATCTGTCCAGCCCTTAGAGCGTGAAAGGGTAATAAACATCCATACATCCTGACGTATACACAACTACAAACTTTCGTATTTATAATATTAGTAAGATAGTAAAACAATAACCAACAGAAACGTGTTCCATATTACTATTTCACTAAGCACAGCGCAAAAAGTATTACGATACAACAACAGCAACGCAAGTAAGATATTGATCTCAATAATCCCTAACACAAACGGCTATATATTTGGGAGTTATCAACAGATAGAAGGAACTATTGTTTTCCGGAACAGACATGATGTTAAAATAAATAAAAGCGTAGGTACAGCACTCGATTTCCTACGTTCTGCCGCTTCCGTTCCACTTTGATGTTAGTAGAAAATATATATTTCTCGCCTTTGCAAGCTTATAAAAACGTGGAAATAATGATTTAGATGAAGTTTGTTGCGTTGATTTATGAACTTCCTGTGCTTTGTTTCTGCAATAATGATAAAAGCCGTAGTAGGCCAAGCATTAAAATACAACTATTTGTAAGAATTAGAGATAGAGTCTTGTTAGATCAGTTTAGGCATCTTAGAAAGATTGTCCTTTCCTTATTCCACTCTTTGTTTAAAGTACTTACACGAGTCTTACTGTAAGATAAATCTGACTGCCTCCTTATGCGTGTATATAGATTGTGCTCTGACGAATTGTTTGATTTGCCTAAGGCTACGTTCTATCATCGCACCGCTGACTGAGACAGGGTGTTCATACTCACACGTTCAAGCAAGGTAAGGTCCGATAGGGACATTCTTCCGCAAACGCTTCCATTGAGCTGCCAGCCTCGGTTTTCCCAAACGCCTACAGCATTGGCCGTATGCTAAACTGTTTTTTTCAATGGTTCAAAAAAAAAGCCATGTTTTGTGCCTAAACAATAAGAAAAACACTGTAATCTGCATTAGAGTAGCCTTATTTTCCGTGTGGAATTTTTCATACATGCCTATATTTTGAGTGTTATTTCTGAGTGGAGTACTGCTACGTAGTACTATTAGTTATTCAGTGGTGCTGCTCGTAATTTTAAATGATTCCGCAAGACTAACCTACTACTTTTAACTTTTACTTGGTTGATCATTCTATCATTCATCATCAGTTGGAATTTCTAACGCGTGGTCCCATTTCAATATTTTTTTTGGCGTTAGGGAATTTTATTAGAGTTGTTTCTCACATATTTGATGAGTTTTGTAGTCAGTCAGAACGTAGAGACATTTCAAACTTCCCTAAACCTAAAATTCAAGGCATCTTGTCCAGTCTATTCTAAAACAACTCAGGCCACGACTTCGGCGTGAATTAAAAGCTCTTATAAGATAAAGTAAACAGGGCACTGTCACACGCTCCTATGAGCCTCATGAAGATAGACCTCTACTTTAATACACCTTCCTCTCGCTCTCTCTTATGTGACGTAAATGAAGTTACAAGGGTTAGCTAGTCTTTTAGTTTATTAATTGCATTTTTTAAGTTTTATCCCTTCATTCCCAGTAGTTCCGCGGCAGTTGTTCCGCGACGGAACTAGTGAGACTTTTTGTCCCAATAGTTCCGTGGCGGAACTAGTGAGACTTTTCAATTCTCAGTAGTTCCGTGGCGGAACTAGTGAGACTTTTCAATTCTCAGTAGTTCCGTGGCGGAACTAGTGAGACTTTTCTATTCTCAGTAGTTCCGTAGCGGAACTAGTGAGACTTATTTATTCCCAATAGTTCCGTAGCGGAACTGTCATGGATCTTTATGGACATTATATTATGTCCCATTTAATACCTTAAAGCCTTAAAGTATTTTTATTTTTTATGAATGTGGATCTTTTAGAACATGCGAGTGGAAAAAGATCCATTATACGAAGAACATCTAGTTTAAAAGTATTAAGTAGTTAAATAATTTGCAAAACCAATAAAGATCTACAAAAACAAATGAAGATCGACAAAAGCAAATGAAGATCGCCGAAACAAATGAAGATCAGCAAAACAAATGACAGTTGGAAAAACAAATATCTATCGAAAAAACAATATGCAGATCAATAAAACAAAAGACTATAAGCAAGTTGATAAGGTCAAAAGTTACTTGCAGCCATGTTTTGTAATCAAAATGCGATTAGCATTAATAAAATAGGAGCAAGCAATTCTCGACCTTAATAGCACTTATTTAAAAAATGTGCTTTTAGGTGTTTATAGACATCACATATCACGAATATATAAAAAAATAAATAGATATCATGCATGCTCATAAGGTCGAGAATTGCTTGCACCTATTTTTTAATGGTAATCGCATTTAGCTTGTAAAATAATTGCATGGATGAATCAAAATCACTATGTATGGTATACAATTGCTGAAATGGCCGCGGGCAACTATGGAATGTGCCATCTCCGAAAAAAGATTTTTGTCTTGGTATTAGTTTCCTGGCCTTATCTGAACAAAATGCGACAATTCGTGTATCGCCATAAGCATAGTCTGCCAAAAGAAATTGTGTAAATTCTGGTGGCACCACTACCTCCATTGGACTTTTATAAGCTAATTTACTCACCTCAACGGCTTTTTTTCCTATTATCAAATAAGCCACTTTTAATTGAACCGTATGCAGGTATTTTTTCGAATTATTCCACACCGCTATCTTTTAGTGGTGCCACGTGATTATCATACACTTGTTTTATGGGTGTTAAAGAATTGCCTGTTTCATTAGAAATAGTTGTTTGTCAATGTAATTTTTAGACAAATCACTAACACATGAGTGTTCACTATTTTTTATAATGCGAGAATCCTGTAAAAGAAGACCAGTCACAGTTTTAGTCATTCCGGTAGAACCGCGACAATATTTATATCTAAGTATTACAACATATGTACCGCTTTCTTTACAGTTAATAAAAATAACGAAAGGTAACTTACATGTACAGTAACAGTGCCACGACATTTTTCTGCATGTTTTTTACTACACGCCCAGACAACTGCCCCATTTTTAATTTTTTTATTTCTGTGAAATTGGTATCCACTGTGGAGCAATACCAACCCGCCTTTACGTTGTATTATGCACAATTGTTCATTATGTTCCATTTTAATTGAAAATAGGTACATACATATAATATATTTAATTTAATTAAAAAAATAAACTTTTATGTAGATAACGTCCTTTTACCTGACCTATCAGTCCAACAATCAACAACAGAAGAAAGAAAAGTCCGCCTCTTCCGACCAGTCGAACAAACTGGAAAAATAGACCGTGTCCTCCGATCAGTCGGACGAAACGGAAAAAATAGTCCGCGTCCTCCGATCAGTCGAACGAAACGGAAATAATAGTCCGAGTCCTCCGATCAGTCGGACGAAACGGAAAAAATTGTCCACGTCTTCCGATCAGTCGGACGAAGCAATCGGACCACGCGGTCAGGGGGGAACAAACTGGAAAAATAGACCGTGTCCTCCGATCAGTCGGACGAAACGGAAAAAATAGTCCGCGTCCTCCGATCAGTCGAACGAAACGGAAATAATAGTCCGAGTCCTCCGATCAGTCGGACGAAACGGAAAAAATTGTCCACGTCTTCCGATCAGTCGGACGAAGCAATCGGACCACGCGGTCAGGGGGTACAAAATATGGCTGCAAGAAACTTTTGACCTTATCAACTTGCTTATAGTCTTTTGTTTTATTGATCTGCATATGTTTTTTTCCATCGTCATTTGTTTTTCCAACCGTCATTTGTTTTGCTGATCTTCATTTGTTTTATTGATCTTCATTGGTTTCGTCGATCTTCGTTTGTTTCGTCAAGCTTCATTTGTTTTGTCGATCTTCATTTGTTTTGTCAGTCTTCATTTGTTATACCGATCTTCATTTGTTTTGTCGATCTTCATTTTTTTAATTGTATGAGAAAATAGCCGTAAGACACCGAAGGGAACTAATGGGAACATAAAATATTCGTATGTAAGAGATGCTTTCTCCCGCGGGACTACTGGGACTTGATTTATTAGTTTTTAGTTTATGCTTTGTTCCGCGGAACTACTGGGACTTAATTTATTAGTTTTTAATTAATGCTTTGTTTCGCGGAACTACTGGGAATGAATTTATTAGTATTTCATTTCTACTTTGTTCCGCGGAACTAATGGGAACTGAATTATTGATGCTTTGTTCCGCGGGACAACTGGGAAAAAAAGTCTCACTAGTTCCGCAACGGAACTACTTGAACGGAACAACTGGGAATAATCGGTTTTATCATACATACTTTTTCCCCATGGCCATAGTACAAATTAAGCACACATTGCAGCTTTAGATTTTGTCCTACGTAATAAGTGGTGAGCGCTGCTGAAAATTTTCAAACCGCTCAAAAAGGTCTTCAACTTGACTTAACGACTGACATTTTACTGGCAACCGGGAACAATGGCTTAACTTGTCGTCCGAAGCACGGAAATATAAATAAAAAAAACAAGCAAATGCAATTATAAGCTCAGATTGAGTAGGTATTTATGTTCCGGTTATTTGCTAGCAATAAATGAATTATTATTGTATTTCAGATAGCTATCACGAACACGGCTGTAACGAATATGAAAGTTTCTCTGAAATTAAATAAATGCGTAGACTTTCCATATCAAAGGGATAAATTCGTGTGTTTAATGTAAATAATGTAGTATGGAAGAAATGGTGGAAGCGTTGAATAGTATGAAATTAGGTAAGGCTGCTGGGATTGATAGAATTTCTGTCGAGATGCTGAAAGCGGGTCGTGGCGTGGTAGCTTGCCAGCTGTACCGCCTTTTCAATCTTTGTTGGCGAAATGGCAGAGTACCAGAAGAATGGTGCAAATAGGTCATAGTGCCGCTGTACAAAGGTAAAGGGTCACAGCAAGAGTGCAAAAACTACCGCGGCATAAGCATGCTCAGTGTCGTAGGCAAATTGTATGCGAAAGTTTTGATTAAAAGTTTGAAGCGCTCGTGGCCCCGCGGACTCAGTGTTCTGTAAACGATCACTGCAGTAAGCAACATTTACTATGGCCGGATATGGATGGGTGACCACCACGTGGACCACTTTTTGACATTTATTTACGAGCGTTTCCGTGCTTCGGAAGGCACGATAAGCCGTTGGTCCCGGTTGTCAGTAAAATGACAGTCGTTAAGCCAAGTTAAAGGCCTTACGGGCGGCTTGAAAAATTTCAACTGTGGGTCGTCACAACCTGCGCCCGGGTCGGCAGCGCGTGTGTAGCGCCTCTGGTGTTGCAAAAACGTCTATAGGCTACGGTTACCAACCCTCCGGTGGGCCGTAAGCTTGTCTGCCACCTAGGTAGTATAAAAAAAAAAAGTGATGAATGTAACTGAAGGAAAAATGTGGGATTTACAAGCAGGATTTATGAAAGGAAGGGGATGCACGGATCAGGTCGTTTCACTAAGATGCCTAGCTGAAATTTTTTTGGCAAAACGCCAAAAAGTCTATTGCATCTTCGTGGACTTAGAAAAGGCCTATGACAGAGTGGTGAGGAATGAACTGTGGTCAACACTGTTAATGTATGGAGTGAACAGCAACTTGATACGAGCATTGAAATCTCTATATGAGGGCTCCAGTGTTCGTGTCAAGATCAATGGAGCTTGCACAGACATTTTTCCCATCGAAAAAGGTGTGAGACAAAGCTGTGTAGCGTCACCATGGCTGTTCAAACTTTACATGGACAGTTGCTTGAAAGATCTACAAGAGTGTGCGTATGGACTAAAAATGAAAGAGCTAACCGTCAAATGCCTACTTTATGCTGATGATCAGGTAATACTGGCATCATTGGCGGAGGAGTTGCAGTTGATGGTTAATATAATGAACGATGCGCTGAAAAGTAGAGGAATGAATGTTAATGTAAACAAGACAAAAGTAATGGTTTTTGAAAGAGAGAAATGTATGGCTGATTGCTTGATTTTGATCGAAGGAAAGAGCGTGGAACAGGTGAAAGAGTTTGTTTATTTGCGTTCAAAATTTGCAAGAGATGGAAAGTGTGACAATGATATTGAAAGAAGTGTTTTGGCAGGAAATCAAGTGAATGGAGCCATTCACACCTTTATGAACAGTCAGAACGTGTCTAAAAACGCAAGGATGGCTGTACATAGAGGAGTGCTTGTCCCTACACTTATGCATGGTAGTGAAAGTTGGGTGTGGCAGGAGAAGCATGAAAGTAAAATTAATGCAGTGGAAATGAGAAGTTTGCGAAGTATAGCTGGAGTGACATCGTAATATATTACGTAATATATTTTTTATTGGAATCAAAAACAAGATACATTGTTATTGTGTACGAAAATAACTGCATTAGTTGTGCAAGTGTGTCGCAGTTATTGACGCCCACCTCCGGCATTTTTACATTATTCCAAAGCAGGTAAACCAAGTACATTACTGGCAAAATCTAATGCTAACAATACAAAAACAAATCATTAAGAATAGTATTTGCTTGTGTGCGTGCGAGTGATTGAGCGTGTGCTTCTGTGCGTGTGTGCGTGCGTATGTGAGTGTGTGTTGTGTATTATGCGCGTGTGTGTGTGTGTGTGTGTGTGTGTGTGTGTGTGTGTGTGTGTGTGTGTGTGTGTGTGTGTATATTTATGTTCGTTGATCCGAAAGAGTCGCTATGCCTCTAGAAGCCCTTCTAGCTCTGTGTAAGACAAACTGTACAACCAGTTATCTATATGCGATTTACATTCACGTCTAGTTAAAGGGTATATCGTTAATACTCTATTCACCTTATTATACAGGATAGACCCTAAGAAGTGATATTGTTGTCTGGCAAACTTAGTTGGGGCACGCTCTGTAGTACATACAATGTCATGCCTTCTTTTCTTAGACTTGTATGCAGGATCAAATACAAGTTCCTGGTGCTTGCGTAGCACCGTGTGTAAAATATAACAGTGCCTAACAGTTGGAAGCTGACAAATCCTGTATAATTCTTCAGTGGGGAAGCGTATAGGTTTGAACAGCATGACCTTTAATATAGCCCTTTGTGCCCTTTCTAATCTCAGGAAAACGGTTTTACCAGCACTACCCCATGCTGTTATGCAGTAGGTTAAGATAGAATGCGCCATAGCAAAATAAACTGTTTTAAGCGTAGCTAGCTCTGCAGATGAACGTAAGGTTTTAAAAACAAATATTAACTTCCTAGTTCTAGCGATAAGGGTTTCAATGTGAGCATGCCACGCCAAGGTACTATCAATTTTTACACCGAGATATTTTATGACATTTGATCGCACAATATTGATACACTCACACTGCTCAGCAAGGCCACAGTTATGAGCTTTCACCGAAAAAGACTCGGGAGGCTGAGATGACACTCTAGGTCCAAAAGTCATAAAGCTCGTTTTCTGTAGGTTAAGAGTGAGTAGGTTATCAGATAACCAGTTCATTACCATTCGGAGAGCAGATTCCATATTCTGTCGGGCCCGTACCCAATCCGAGCCATGAACCAGTAGAGTAGTGTCGTCGGCGTAGGTAATAATTTTTGCGTGTGGCAGGGGTAACTTGCAAAGTTCATTATTTTATATACAAAATGAACAGACTAGGACCAAGCACGCTGCCTTGTGGTACGCCATAGTTAAGAAATTCTTCCCTACTCTTATATTTATCGATTTTAACTATCTGAGAGCGTCCATTTAGGTAACTATTAAACATTTCAAGAGGTAATCCTCGAATACCATTGCATTCCAGTTTCCTAAGTAACAAAGGAACCGAAACAGTGTCAAATGCCTTTGAGAGGTCCAGAAAGACAGCTATTGTTTTAAGATTACTCTTATTGTTCTTGGCTATAGTGCTGGTCAACTCAACAACAGCATCCTCGGTACTTCGGCCAGTTCGAAAACCGTATTGATTGGTGGCAATTTTGAGTGCGAGTTTAGGTATTGAATTAATCTACTGTTCAGTATTTTTTCTAATACTTTTGAAAGTGTAGTCAAAATAGAAATTGGTCTATAATTGTTGACACTGTCTCGGTCTCCACCCTTGTAAATAGGGACGACGAGAGCCCTCTTAAAAACTGTCGGAAAGACACCCTCTGAAATGCATAGATTGAAAACATGACTGATTATAGGCACGAGAACATGCTTTGAACATTTTAGTAGAGACAGAGAAATATCATCCCAACCCATGGCACAGTCTGTTCTTAGGCCTAATATGATTCGTTCCACTTCCTCACAGTCAGTGCTAAAGAAATCATTGAGTTGGTGGAAACAGACTCAGGAATACTTGTGAGATGACATTGATGGATAAAGTAAATATTAGTGTGATAAGGGAACATTGCGGCATGACAGAAGATGTAGTGACTAAGATAGAGAAAGGGATGCTCAGATGGTTTGGACATGTGGAGAGAATGGATGGAAATAGGCTGACGAAACAGATTTATGAGGCGATAGTGAATGGGCAAACTGGTAGGGGTCGACCTCGGCATACTCAAGTCGATAAAATCGATAATCTTCTGAGAAAAGGCCAGGTCAAGAGTACCCTTAACCGAAGAGCATGTATGAAGACACTAATGAAAGTTGAAGAAGCGAAAGTTGTTTGCCAGGATCGTAGCAAGTGGAAAGCCATAGTCTCTGCCTACCCCGTTGGGAAACAGGCGTGAGGTTATGTATGTATGGATGTAATGTAATATATGTGGCGCGGTCGGTAGTGATATCGCCTGCAGCGCTGGATGTCCTGGATTCGATTCCAGGGTCGGTCGGTCCAAATATTTGTGTGATCCAAAAATGTGTGTTTCAGAGTTTTGGGTGTTTTCTATGTACAATATGTATGTATTTACACTTATATATGTATGTCTATCAGTCATCTAGATCCCATAGCACAAGCTTATAATATAAGCTGATGATGTGTGAGATTGTCCGCAAATATTTATTTATTTGTATTAATATATTGCATTTGGTTGGAGTGAAGCGTGATGGATATGAAAGTGTATTGGGAAAGTTTGGGGATGAGCGAGTGAATGAAAATGGCGAAAGTCTGCTAGAAGTATGTTTGGATAGGAATCTTGTGGTAACCAACACCATATTTAACCACAAAGATATCCACTTGTATACAAGGAAACAAGAAAGCCAGAGAAGCATGATTGATTTTGTGATAGTAGACGCAAGAATGAGAAAGAATGTGCTGGACACCCGGGCATACCGCGGTGCCGGGATTGACACAGATCACTTCTTGGTAATTAGCCGAGTAAGAGGTCTGTTTCAGCGGTGGCGGCATCGTGCGCATAAGCCCATTAGTGTACTGGAGCGCATTAAAGTCGAAAATTTGAAAGATATAAGCGTGAGAGAGGAATTTGTGAGTAAATTGAGCGAGAAATTCGAAAATTCAGAGGAAATATGTGAGATGGAAGAATTATGGAAGATGATTAAGGAAGGTCTCGTAAAAGTTGCAGTGGAAGTATGTGGGATAAGCAAAAGGCGACATGGATGTCAGGTAAAGAGTATGTCTGCAGAAGTTTTAAAAGTTTTGTCTGATAAGAAGCAAGCATGGTTGAACTGGCTGGCTACAATGGCCAATCAAAGAATGCAGAAGGCAACGGATGAGGATGTAAAAATGGCAAAGGATGAGTATAAAAGATATAAGCGTGATGCGAAAGAAGTGATGAAAAGTAAGAGAGAGAATGATGAGGATGACTTTCATAACAGGTTATCTGATGACTTCCAACAGAATATAAAATTCTTTTGGAAGTCTATAAGAACAATGAGGACTGAACAGACTACCTCACAATTTAAACAAATCAGAAACCATGATGGTAGTTTTGTGATAGGAGAGGAATGTGTGTTAAAAAGGTGGAAGGAATATTTTGAAAGTTTATTTGAAAAAGAGGATATGCAAAGGGAGACTCATGTCTCGGAAATGAATGAACTTGATAATGAAAGCCACTTAAGTATGGAAGAAATTGTGGAAGCGTTGAATAGTATGAAATTAGGAAAGGCTGCTGGGATTGATAGAATTTCTGTCGAGATGCTGAAAGCGGGTCGTGGCGTGGTAGCTTGCCAGCTGTACCGCCTTTTCAATCTTTGCTGGCGAAATGGCAGAGTACCAGAAGAATGGTGCAAATCGGTCATAGTGCCGCTGTACAAAGGTAAAGGGTCACAGCAAGAGTGCAAAAACTACCGCGGCATAAGCTTGCTCAGTGTCGTAGGCAAATTGTATGCGAAAGTTTTGATTAAAAGAGTGATGAATGAAACTAAAGGAAAAATGTGGGATGTACAAGCAGGATTTATGAAAGGAAGGGGATGCACGGATCAGGTCTTTTCACTAAGATGCCTAGCTGAAAAGTTTTTGGCAAAACGCCAAAAAGTCTATTGCATCTTCGTGGACTTAGAAAAGGCCTATGACAGAGTGGTGAGGAATGAACTGTGGTCAACACTGTTCATGTATGGAGTGAACAGCAACTTGATACGAGCATTGAAATCTCTATATGAGGGCTCCAGTGCTTGTGTCAGGATCAATGGAGCTTGCACAGACTTTTTTCCCATCGAAAAAGGTGTGAGGCAAGGCTGTGTAGCGTCACCATGGCTGTTCAACCTTTATATAGACAGTTGTTTGAAAGATCTACAAGAGTGTGCGTATGGACTAAAAAAGAATGAGCTAACCGTCAAATGATCAGGTAATACTGGCATCATCGGCGGAGGAGTTGCAGTTGATGGTTAATGTAATGAACGATGCGCTTAAAAGTAGAGGAATGAATGTTAATGTAAGCAAGACAAAAGTAATGGTTTTTGAAAGAGAGAAATGTATGACTGATTGCTCGATATTGATCGAAGGAAAGAGCGTGGAACAGGTGAAAGAGTTTGTTTATTTGGGTTCAAAATTTGCAAGAGATGGAAAGTGTGACAATGATATTGAAAGAAGAGTTTTGGCAGGAAATCAAGTGAATGGAGCCATTCACACCTTTATGAACAGTCAGAACGTGTCTAAAAAGGCAA
This sequence comes from Miltochrista miniata, assembly GCA_933228765.1. Classification (NCBI taxonomy): domain Eukaryota; kingdom Metazoa; phylum Arthropoda; class Insecta; order Lepidoptera; family Erebidae; genus Miltochrista; species Miltochrista miniata. The sequence goes on along the minus strand of OW121757.1, from coordinate 20,721,768 downwards.
GGATGGCTGTACATAGAGGAGTGCTTGTCCCTACACTTATGCATGGTAGTGAAAGTTGGGTGTGGCAGGAGAAGCATGAAAGTAAAATTAATGCAGTGGAAATGAGAAGTTTGCGAAGTATAGCTGGAGTGACATTGATGGATAAAGTAAATAATAGTGTGATAAGGGAACATTGCGGCATGACAGAAGATGTAGTGACTAAGATAGAAAAAGGGATGCTCAGATGGTTTGGACATGTGGAGAGAATGGATGGAAATAGGCTGACGAAACAGATTTATGAGGCGAGAGTGAATGGGCAAACTGGTAGAGGTCGACCTCGGCATACTCAAGTCGATAAAATCGACAATCTTCTGAGAAAAGGCCAGGTCAAGAGTACCCTTAACCGAAGAGCATGTATGAAGACACTTATGAAAGTTGAAGAAGCGAAAGTTGTTTGCCAGGATCGTAGCAAGTGGAAAGCCATAGTCTCTGCCTACCCCGTTGGGAAACAGGCGTGATGTTATGTATGTATGTATATGTATGTATTAAACAACTGTTTTCTCGAAATGTAATTAGTTTCCATTACTAAGGGGTAAAATTTTAATATACAGCATAAGCTGAAGGCTTTTTTTCATGCGTGGAAATCCATCATGCACACTATCTCTCTGCCTGACTAAAACATAACGGTGTCCTACCTTTACCTACGGCTCGGCTGAGAGTACCCGGGTAAGCCCTCGGAAGGATGTCCCAGAATTCCCAGCAAAGAGATTAGATGAAACCTTCTGAAATAATTATTCAAAGCGTCATATTACGTGGCATTTACACCAAACATGATGTACATTTTGCAAATTACTGGTGTCACGTGTTTTAATAACACATTCAACATCACATTACTTTGAACATAAATCTAAAGTACTTTTGATGCTGACTGTACTCGTACATTATACAAACCTCAATTTGACATAACAAGACAAATTAGAAAGTGATACGTGGGGTTTGTTAATGTGTGTGTAATAATCTTCCATTACTTTAAAAGTCTAATGAGAATTAAATTTGTGTCCTTAAGGGGACTGGTTGACAAAGTTTGCGAAAAAGAGGTGCAAATGAAGAAATCCTTCTCGGTATTAGTATACGAAAAATGATAGACAAAAGTAGATTTGAAATCTAAAAGATGTGTGTCAAAAGATGGTTATATCAGAAATTGTGTATTTATTATAAATAATTAGTAAAACATCATTGAAATAGCTCATAATTTTTTAGAAGAAGCTGTTGTATGACATCTATTTATTAATGAATGATAATAAAATTTATATCAGAGACTAAAGAAAACATAGACCTATAAAATGGTTTTCTTCAATTTTGAATTAGTATAAGTTTTAACGAATTATAACTAATAATGTATTCAAAGAATACATCACATTGCTTGCTTCCCCGCGATCGCCCGAAAATCTAGTGCGGGGGGAGTCGTGTTGCTAGACGGACGTGTGTCGCTCTGGTCTGAAAAATATTCTCGTAAAATGTTATATTTTCATTCATGTACAGAGTAATGCGTGTAACAGAGCCCGAGTTACACAATGCATACTGCATTACATGAGAATATAATGCATTTGAACTTATTTTATGTATTGTTTTATTAAATTACTTCGAAAGATAGTCATGCTAATATTGTAAGCGGTACTTAATCGTTTCAAAATATATAAATGAAGAAATATTTGTGGATATTCCCACACAACTTAAGCTATTATAACTTTGTGCTAAGGGATATAGACAACTGATGAAAATACTTATATTACAGTTATTATTAACACACTGCTTTTTTTGAGACACTGCTCTCAACCGTCAATTTTTTCAGCTTATTACGTCTTGGGGCGACGTAAGCACCATCTACCGGCAACTTGTTCAATCAATCAATCAAGTTGACGGTCGAGAGCAGTGTCTCGTTGGTCCAATGGTGAGGCCGTCTGGTCCGGCAAACCAGAAGACGCAGGTTCGAATCCTGCTCGGGACCAAAAATTGTATACAATTATTTGCTAGACAAGTAAGTCTGGAAATAATCTGCTGGCTCTGTTTATTAATAAAAAAAAATATAATTCTCTAACAATTTGTTATGATTTTTTAAGTCTATATTATAGTAAGCAGAGCACTAAAAAGAATAGCCCGCCGAGTTTCTTGCTAGTCTATATCTATTCATAATATTAAAACTGTTGAGGGTCGAGAGTCTGAACATGGAAGCTATTTAAAAAAAAAGAACGCGTTCTCTAATCGATACCTACTTAAGCCAAAATGAAATTTAAAATTTTACATGTCCGTCTGTATTCCGAATACGTATCACGCCGAAACTACTGATTTGAATGAAAATTGATCCGAGGAAGTTCAGGAGTTAGAGACATCTCAACTTCTCAAAACCTAGAATTCAAGAGTTCCTTTGAATGTGAGGGTAAATCTAAACCGGCGTGTTAGCTTTATCATTATAAGAGCTTAATGATTAAGTCCAGTGTTAAACACTTCGTCCGTGCCGAAGGCGTGGACTGAAATAAATTATTTTAGAATAGATTCTAAAACAATTCAGTCCACACCCTCGACGTGTAAGTTCTTTTATGATAAAGCAAACAGGGCAGTTTCACTCACCGCTTGCTGAGTCTGATGAAGAAATACCTCCCCTTTCATCGTAAACGAAGTTGTGAGGATCAGCTAGTTGCATACATATATAAATATGGTCACGCCTTTATCCCCGAAGGGGTAGGCAGAGGAATATTATTATGTCCCCACATTTCACCTTTTTAGAATTTGTCCCTCGTAATAGGCGGTGAGCTGTATTGCCATGTTGAGATAGACAGGCGCAGGTTGTGACTGCCTGCTGTTAAAATTAATCAAGCCGCCAAAACGGCCTTCAACTTGGCTTAACGACTGCCATTTTACGGGCAACCAGGACCAACGGCTTAACGTGCCTTCCGAAACACGGAAACGACGCTCAAATAACTGTCACAAAGTGGTAACATGGATGGTCACCCATTCAAGGACTGGCCATAGTGAATGAGCTTACTACAGTGATCGCTTACAGAACACTGAGTCCGCGGTGCCACGAGCGCTTCTTATTTATACATAACTAGCTGACCCTCACAACTGCGTTTACGTCTATTTTTGTTTGTTTGTAATAATAAAATGAAATGAAATTTTGTTCCAAAAGTAACAAAAAATTTAAGCGAGTGGAAGACTTTCTGGGTTTGTAATAATTTAAGTACAAAACAATGAATAGGTATATGAACATTCGTCTTTGTGAATTCGTCACATTTAAGTTTTACGTAACGATCAATCACATTTTTTGCAGTGTATTTTTACTACACTTAAAAACAAAGGAAAATTGAAATACAAACGTTCCTTTGTTTTTAATTTACTTTTCACCTCTCTCTATAAAATAGAGTGCAGAGGGGCTTATGGCGAGACTTTGTCTGTAGTCTGTGACTCTGTTGCATTAAACTACGTCACTAGGTCACGTGGATCATCTGTTCAAAGTTTGAAATAAAAAAAACGTTTTAGAGAGGGGCAGTCGGGTGAGACCGTCTCACAGCTTCTTGTTTATTTGGTGAAGCGAGGAACGCATTTCCGCTACTATTTTTCTACTTCTTCCGTGGTTCTTTTACTCTAATGTCTCTGTAGTTGCGCTACTCTATGTTAGCGAGTCATATCGCCCATTTGCTCAAGGTCGTTAGCCCTGGGTATGGCCTTAAATTTTCATTCAACTTTTAAAGTAACGGAATGGTAACTCTCCATTTTGCCGTAAGGGTTGTTAAATTACTACCTTTTGATATTTTCGAACACGAAGCCCTGTATGTTGCATTCTAACCTCGAGAGCAATGAATCCGGGTCACTTAAAGAATGTTAAAAATCTCGGAAACTAAAAATGATAGGTTAATGCAATAAATTGTATTTAATAGACAATGTAATACTCCTTAAATGAAAGTAAAAAAAATATGAGTCACCATACATTTTATTAACACAAAATTACATAAAGAAAAAACTGCTGATCTCTCCTTAAAACAAAAATAGGAAACATGAAATTTTTGAACTTTATTACGATTTTCTTGAATTTTAATACTTCGTATTGCCTCCTCGTGCTTCCATTACTGCGTTTACGCGGTTTGGCATGCTGTACACCAAGTTCCTTATACGATTTTGGGGAATATTCTCCCATTCCTCTGTGAGAGCAATTTTGAGCTCACGAAGCGTGATTGGGGGAGGGTTTCGTTGTTTTACGCATCTGCCTAGCTCGTCCCAAGCATGCTCGATCGGGTTGATATCCGGGCTGCGCGCTGGCCACTCCATACGAGTAATGTTCATCTCTTGAAGGTAGTCATTCACAATCCTACCTGTATGAGGTCGGGCATTGTCATGCATAAATATAGCATCCTCACCTAAATTGACCATAAATGGACCAACGTGATCATTGAGGATTTCTTCCACATATCTTACGCTAGTTAAAGAGCCGTTTTCTATGATCACCAGCTCTGTGCGACTTTCAGAAGAAATTCCGGCCCACACAAGTACAGACCCACCACCGTAGGCTACTTTTTCTTCGATGCATGCTTGCTTGAATCTTTCCCCTGGTCTTCGATACACTCTGTGTCTTCCATCGTGCTTGTAGAGCATAAATTTTGATTCGTCGGAGAACATAACTTTTGACCAATCTTCAATACTCCAATTTACGTGGCTCTGGGCATACCTTAGTCTCGAAATACGATGCCCACGCTCCAGTTTAGGGCCGTTTGCAGGTCTAAGGGGTTTTAAGTTAGATTCAGCAAGCCGACGTCTTACTGTCCATGCACTTGGGTTACTTCCTCCGAGGCGTCGAAACTGATTGGTGAGTTCAGTTCCTGTGAGAAAGCGATTTCGAAGCATGGTGTTCACCAAGTATCGGTCTTCTCGTGCTGTGGTACACCTGGTTCTGCCCGTTCCTGGTCTGCGTAGGTTAGAACCAGTTTCTTCGTAACGTCGGAGAACTCTTTGTACTGTTGACAGCGACACACCGACAGTCCTGGCTGTATCGCGCTGACTCCGGCCGGTTTCCAGCATTGTAAGTATTCTGGTGCATTCTTCAGGCGTAAGCGACATAATTTCAGCTTGATTAATGAATATAGAGCACTATCAACATGGTTTATGTACCCACATAAATGACAGATTACAAACAAAAGCAACACCAAATGCTGTAATTTCGTAGTTCCATCTTCGAAAGTGGCCCTTTTTATAAATTTGATTTTTTTATGATATAACTTTACAATAACTAAGAAGTTGGAATACCTTCATTTAAGGAGTATTACATTGTCTATTAAATACAATTTATTGCATTAACCTAGCATTTTTAGTTTCCGAGATTTTTAGGATTCTTTAAGTGACCCGGATTCATTGCTCTCGAGTGTAGTTACAAGAAATGTTGCAATATTTAAAAGTAAAGTAAGACTGGAAAATTATTATGATTTGCAATAAAGTATCATTCAATCAAATCAGTCGGTGGCAATCCACTGCTATGAGAATCTGGTCATTTGCGTATCGGGTCATTTGCGTTTCTGGTCATATGCGTCGAAAGGTGCTGAACGTGGGCTTCTCCCAATTCACGCTACTAGAAACTGTGTAGTTGTGTGTTGATGTTCGATTTTTTTTATTATTATTATTAAACCAAATTTGCGCCTTCCGACACAAAAGAATAGTGTAGTTATTATAGCCATCAAAATATCCCGGTACAAATAAATTCCTACTAATACATTAATACGGAAGTCTGTAACGCTTTTAAGCCCTAATTTTACTGAACCAATTCTGATTTGATACAAAGACAAAATATTTGCTAACCTTACGAAACCATATTTCTTAAGACTAAGATACTCCAATGCAAAAAGGTATTTGCGAATTGAAAAACACAAATATTTGTTCTGGCAATGGAATCGAACTTAATACCTCTCCAACAACAACCATAACAGACTACCACAGTCAAATATTATCTTCCATCTACTATAATGCTTATATACTTTCATCTTGCATTAGATATAATTTTAAAAAGCAATTTAGTAGGTACGCTAAGTAATCATAAATTGAACATGGAAAAATGTACTAGCCATCAAAACCCTACTCGCTACCGACGAATTCTCTACATCACACGTCACTAGCAGACGTCACGTGGTTTCACACACGTAGCTCCCGTTCCGAATTAAAATATAGCCTATGTTCACCGGGGAAAGTGTAGCTTCTCAACAGTGAAAGAATTTCTCAAGTCGGTTCAGTAGTTTCAAAGCCTATTCGATGAAAAAAAAAAAGAAACAATCAAACTTTCCTCTTTATAATATTAGTATAGATAAAGTGACGACGACGCGACGTAGGCACCATCTACCCGAATTTATATTACACACACATTTTACACCTAAATTCTGTACCCAAACACTTCGCCGTGATAGGACCATGTACATTCATTAGGCTTACGAGTAAACATTGTCGCAGGTTAACGGTGAGTAATTGCAAGCTTACTGACAGCCCGTGGTTCCGTATCGACACGCCTTGACTCAACAGTGTGTGTAGTTTAGAGGTGATTTGGGTGGTTTTCCTCTATACGGCTTTGGTTGGTTTTCTTTCTGATTTATGATCGGAAAGCCACGGGTTGTGATTTTTTGAAACTATCGTTACTGATTTATGTTAGTATTTATGTATTAACTATCAAACGTCTCGCGGTTTCACAGGCGTAGCTTCCGTTCCCATGGGTATACGGGAGTAAATAGCCTACATTCAACGGAAAAAGTCGGTCTAGTAGTTTCGGAGCCTATTCGATGCAAACAAACAAACATATACATCTTTCGTCGTTATAATATTAGTATAGATACCCGTTGCCTGATTCGAGATAAATTTAAATGGTTATTCTTACTAACATCTGAAATTTTCCTATGAAGGCCCCATCAAATTCGCTTCAGCCGTTAGTAAGATTTGGGCCCAGTCCAAACCCTTGACCTAGAAACTTGGTATTTTCAGGGTAAGCTACCCTTATATAGTAGTCTACCTATCAGAAAGGATTTTTGGAAATTTCACTATTAAGGTGGCAAAATAAGTGCATGCAAATAGGTGCAACTACTTCAAATTTACCACTCAATCATCAATGTAATTTGATATTCCAGCCCTAACGGTATAAATAGGATATATAAGTTTATCGAAGTAAATCCCGGGCGAAGCCGAGGGCAAAGCTAGTACCTTATGTATTAAATCAGATTATTACTGAAACAGATCTTTCTTTGCTAACATTTTTCCATAACCCGTAATAAGGAAATAAGCTTCAGCAGTTCAGATAAAATGTATGGTAGTTCATAAGTCAATATTCCAAAGATATGAAACTCAGCTCATTGAACCGAAAATAATTGATAATATAATTTAGCAACAAAGAATAATATTTCACTGTCGTCTCTACCAATCTTCTTAGACGGAAACAAATATCTTCAAATATATTATCTTCTAATCTGATGGCCCGGATGCCAAGGTATTTGTTAGCGTGATTGTGAAGGTAAAGATTACTTTGAAAGTCGCTTGGTCTCACTGTTTGTAATCGTAACTAAGATAGCATCGAACATTTACAATGACAATGACACTAGAAAATCTTTAAATGATAGTACAGACAAATGTAGGTTTTAGTATTAAAGCTAACTTTACCAAGTATTATTGATTGTTCAAGTAGCAACTGTATCACATAATGCTGTGGTATGTTAACTATGTAGTGTGTGCGCACATTTCTTTGACCACACTGACTGGTCAAAGCAATGATGAGAATTTGGCAGGTTTGTTTGGGAGATTAGAGATGGTACCAGCTTATTTCGGTTTCAGAATTCAAATCGGAAGTGGGTTTAATGCGACGCTAATTGAACACCTACGGCATAGTCCAGTATCGTCAAATTTGTTTTTCTACTCACGGTCATTAAGTGTTCACTCAACTGCGGACGAGTCGTAGCGAAATGCCTAGCGCAGTGATCGCTTTTTTTTTAACGTGTGGGAAAATCCTCATGGATGCTATGCCGGACTCCTACCGACTAAAAAAAAGACGTGTGGCACTCGGGGACTGCCGCGGTAAAGCTATTACATAGCATTTGTTACCAACTATGCTAGTATAATTATTTCTATATAAGAATACTAGCTGATGCCTGCAGCTTCGCCTGCGTAAAATTTGTTACCGCGGGAAGTTATTCCCGGGATAAAAGGTAGCCTATGTGTTATTCCAGACTATAATGTATCTCCGTACCAAATTTCAGCCCGATCCGTTCAGCGGTTTGAGCGTGAAAGAGTAACAAACATCCACACTCACAAACTTTCGCATTTATAATATTAGTAAGAAGTAAGATTTTAAGGCCTATGTTCAACAAAGTAAAGTACCAAGTGCCTACTTGACTGTGGACATTTGGGCTTTTGGAATTTTGTTTTAGAACTTTTTAAGAAGAACAATTATTTTGTAATAAATTATTTTTATGTTACTTCAACCATTTACGCAGAGGCGCAACGGATACTCTTATAACGATTAAATGTTTTCCGTTTTCGAAACATTCCTCATTGCTGCACCACTCCTATTAATCTTCGCATTATGTTATGTAGCCTATAGCCACTATCAATAAATGTACCTACTTACTATCGAACAGTTTTTGAAAGCCTACCAGTAGTTTCAGTAAGGCTTGCCTTGGTATGATGTGATTCATGGTCCCTTTGCAGCGTGTGTCCAATCCAGCGCAGCAGCTACACTTCCGACGTTTGATCTGTTGGGGTCTCACTGCAGCGTTCCAATAGTCTTACGTTCGTGATGTTCTCGGGCCCATTATGTACCGAGGATCCATTGGAGGCAGCGTTTGACGAAGACTTATAGCTGGTAGCTGGTGCGAAATGTCTTTACTTTAGTGACCTTCCATGTCTCGCATCCGTATAGCAGTTAGCAGTACAGTTTTAACGTTTACTTTGTTTTGAGTTTCACTCTTCGTGTCTATTTTCGCAACTGCCTACGGGGCGCAGCTGTGTAAAGGTTATTCTGGCCTTGGCGAGACTCGAAATGATGTAGGGTACTCTTCTATTCCATCAGTTTCTGACACGACACTCCCGAGGTACGTGAATTAGTGCCTCCACCACATCTCTTGCGTCTGTCGATTTTAATTTCAGTCCAGCCATTCGCTACCTCATCCTGCTCGTTGTCCTGCACGTTGTCCTGCAGACATGCATGACGGCGTGTGTGTGCCTCAGCAGGCACAGGACATCGGCATCATTAATATCCTCCAGGATATCAGTATAGGCCCCATTCTATGCCGCGCCGATTGTTCTTTGCGGTATTCAGCATTATACCATCTATTTTCTATGGATGGTTGTTAACTATCCTGTTATCTTCATAACGATCCTCTAAGGTAGGTACAGTATGTATTTTCAAAAGAGTTTGTGAACTCTATTTTTAATTTCTTTTTCAGAATATTGATGACATTTGATTGATGTCATTTTAAACACGTTACGTCTACTACATTGATACATGTAATAAAATTCTAACACGCCGGTGTTTGTATGTAAATTGTTTATACTGAGGAAAATTCTGTACAGAGGAATAGTTTTAACCATTAAGCTCTATTTTGATATAGCATACAGGGCAGATTTACACGCTACTTGATGAGTATGATTAATAAATACCTCTAATTTCATAGACCTTGTGTGACGTAAACAAAGTTGCGAGGGTCAGCTAGTTAAAAGATAAAACAATAGGTTTCTTCTTTCTACTTAAAAACTATTTTTACAAATTTTATGGTAATAATAGACATTCTTTGAAATATGCATGTATGGTATTGTTGTGACTTTTATGACACGTTTAAAGTACATAGGTATGGGATAGATGGCGCTCGCGGCTACGTCAGCGTGAAATTTTCTTCCCGCTTCCCATGGGAACGTACTCCCGGGTTTGGTTATCTTTATAGCAGTATTATATATAAATTAACAAAACAAAAAATGATACTGCATTGGTGATAATAATAATAAAATGTATGTATAAGTATAGAGTACTCACTCATTTTCTTTCACTATTTTTCGTGACTTTCTACATTAATAAATGCACTTTGTTTATTTATATTTAAAACACTTTTTACACAAATTATACGAGTACAGTTCACTGTTGTACATAGATGATGAATACCTATACACCTATAGTCGAATTTTTATTTAGACGAAGTAAATTGACAGCAACTAATGTAATTGACAGCATCGAAATTGTCATTTCACATTAAGAACTCTAAATTCGACCAACACTCTTAATTCAACTTTGGTCGAGTGGTTAAGACGCGGATCGGTACGCAGAAGGCGCAAGATCGATTCTGGGTACAAGCATCAATTTTTGGATTATTTGACCTATTAATAATAATATATAACGACTGCAGAGTTCATAATTGACGTAAACAAAAAAATTATGAATTGCTAGACTAGATACACGAACGTGGCCGAAGGTAGCCGAGAGTGTGACTCGTTTTCGTGACACAATTTCTGGATTCGGTCTCCACGCAAGGCCCGCGATAGAAGCTATGCAATAGCTTAAAAACCTCACGTAACGCCCAACATCCTATAATTGGGAGCCCCGAGTAAGCCCTCAGAAGGATGTCCCAGGACTGCAGTGATCACTTACATATTGCTGAGTCAGCAAGGCTACGAAGCGCTGCAACTGACATAGATTATGATAATTGAAATAAATATTACACAAACACACATAACTTTACTTACTTCGATTAACTTATGTGTCCTATTTCAGTTATTGCGACCAATCACATGATTGATTTAAACATTCAGGAAGCACCGCTGTCGCTATTTTAATATTGGTCAGCGTGATGTTCCGCTTCACGTTAATCGCTAGATTACTAATATTTATGATGTTTGGTTGATATATGGTCGTCGTGTCATTTTGGTTAATATTTTACACATTAGTGACGTATATGTTTTATCATGGCAACTCATCTTAGTAACATTACACCTGAAAACATTTGAATTAGTCTCTTGGTCTAGTGGTTTGAATACTACTTGACTATCAAATCGGAGGCTGGGGTATAAATTTCCACTGGGAAGAAATCTAATTTTTTGGTGAGTAATATACTTATTTGTTCTTAATCTGGATATAAAAACGCGTATTATGAATTCGTGTTCCTGTACCTACATTATGTAATATTAGATGAATTGTAAAATAGGACCGTGAAAAAATAAGTTAGGCACCCTTACCACTATTGATCTTCGTTCAAAACTAGCTAGTCACACATATATTTATTTAAAAATAAATAAATAGTTTAAAAAAACCTAGAAAAATACGCTTTTATAATGCACGAAAAACCAAAAATAAATTATGGATCGTTCAAGTTGCCTCTATTTCTGGGCTGGAGTGTAAACTATGTGCTTTTAGTTATAATATTTGATTGCAAAAGCGTCGGGCGCTGGAACAGGAAAGACTTTCGTGGCGGAAGCTGCATGATGTGTTGTCTGATTAAGGATAAGGTCACATTTATAAAAGCGTGTTTTTCTCGTGTTTTTAAACTATTAATTTACACTGTCACGCTTTTATATATCTATTGTGACTTTTACTATTAATAATATCATTTTAAATTTCGGAAATGTATTAACGATGATAGGCTTTAATTGAAATGCATAACATACCTACTTACTTGAAAAGTAAAGTAGTTAATCACGTCTACGCATTTTCAACACCTACTTTTGCCAGTTTTTCGTGACGCCCGCGTAATAGGAGCAAACCTATTACCGTTACGGATCTCTATTAGATAATTCATAGGTAGGTCCTGATAGTTTCGGCATTCCGAGATATTTAGTAGATACAATATGTAGTAATCATGTAATAAAAATACAAACGCATATATCCCCAAGCGGGGTTTTAACGGTAACCAAAGATATCTCGTTCACGAACAAGAACTCTACATTACCGCTGTTAACGTATTCCCCTCATGTATCTACTTAATTGCCTGAAAGAAGAGGCGTTCCCTTTGGCAGCATAAACGTTATGCTCTTGTGCATGAGGTCGCACAAGAGCATAACGTTTATACTATACTATACTATCTTCACGCCAAATCCCTTGCGGGGTAGGCAGAAAGAACCGAGCGCCACACGGCACGGTCCATACACACCTCACTCGCATCTTCAACTTTCATTTTTCTTTTCATGCATGCACGTCGGTTCCTACGGCTCTTGACACCACCCTCCACTAACACATGATTAATTTGGTCGTGGTAGGTGTGTCGTGGCCTTCCCCGACTCCTACGTCCATCCACTTTCGCGTTGTATATCTGTTTTGTCATTCTTTCATCTCCCATTCGTTCCACATGCCCGAACCATCGTAGCATGCCCTTCCTTACTTTAACACCGACACTCTCTTTCAGACCAACTCTCTTTCTTACATCTTCATTCCGAACGCGATCTGCGAGCGTTACTCCGCAGATTTTGCGTAGCGCGCGCATCTCGACCGCGTTTATTTTACTTTCATGCGTTTCCTGCCATACCCAACTCTCGCTTCCATACGTTAGCGTAGGTATCAGCACCGCATTGTGTACTGCGAGCTGGGCCTTTTGACTTAAGGCCTTGGTACCTAAAAGTTTGCCTAACGCTCCATTCACACTATTTCCCGCAGTTACTCTCTTTTCTACATCAGCTGTGTACCGTCCATCCCTGCTAAATGCACATCCAAGATATACAAACTCATCCACCTGTTCCAGCACTACATCATTTACAGTTATCCTGGCATTCGTTCTGTCCTCTTCTCTTTCGAATACCATCACTTTCGTTTTAGACGCGTTCAAATGTAAGCCTCTCATTAGACAATCATCTTTCATCGTTGTGACTAGTGACTGTAGTTCTGATGGCGATTCGGCTATGAGCACGGCATCATCTGCATACAGCAAGCAGTTCACAAGTAAGTCACCCATTCGCAATCCAACATTCATCGATCTTACTCTCTTAAGACAATCGTCCAAGTACAGGACAAACAGCAGAGCCGACAGCACGCAACCCTGTCTGACGCCAATGTTGACGTCAAACCAGGGAGACAGGCTGCCGCCCACCCGCACACATGCCGTACATCCCACATATGTAGACTGCACAGCACGAAGCAGCGCACCATCAATCCCGTATCCTGGCAATATATCCCAGAGATCCTTTCGTACAACTCTGTCAAATGCTTTCTCCATGTCCACAAAACCGCAGAAAACCTTCCGGCCTACAGCAAGCTGCTTCTCTACAATGTTGCGGAGCGAGAAAACTTGGTCCATACATCCCCTTCCATTTCGGAAACCACCCTGCGCCTCCCACAGTAATCCGTCAGATTCCACCCTCATTCTCCTTTCAATAATTTTGCCATACACTTTAGCTGCTATACTGATCAAACTGATGGCCCTATAGTTGGCGCACTCCATACGTGAGCCCTTGCCTTTATACAAGGGCACGACGATAGTACGCCTCCAGTCCATTGGGACCCTTCCAGTCTTCCAGCATAGATTGCTCAATGACCAGAAGGCGTCCCGGACGCAAGGACCACCTAATTTGATCATTTCAGCAGATATCCTATCAATTCCCGCAGACTTTCCATTTTTCAAGCTTCGTATCGACCATTCAATCTCTTCCAAAGTAATATCTCCGCTTGATGCTTGCACCGCAAGATCAGTCATCGCCTCCCTCGCAGTGCCCGCATCCGGGAGATATTCATACACTTCTCCAAAGTACTCATTCCACCGCTCTAACACCTCTAAGGGGTCCGCAAGAATGTCCCCAGCTTTACTCTTTATCTTATCCATTCTGGAAACTGACGAACAGCTCCGAGACTTCTTGACCTTCCTCCAAAAGAGTTTGGTATTCGTCTCGAAGTTCCTCGTCAGCTTCTCTTCCGCAATCATATTTATTCTTTCACGCTTCTCTTTCACTAAAGCTTTGGCTTCATTCTTGCAGAGGCGGTAAATTTCTTTCTTCGTATCTTTCATACTGTCATTCAGTTGCAAGGATGAGACATAATCCAACCACGCCTTCTTCTTTCTTGCTACGCAGGATTGAACTTCTGCATCCCACCAGGCATCACCTTTCGAATGTTCATGTCTCTTTGCACTCCCACATGCTTCTTTTGCACTATCCACTATACTTTCTTTCATAATATTCCAGCATTCATCCACATCTAAGTCGGAAAGGCTCGCGTTTGCAAGCCTTTCACTGACTAAGCCAACATACATACTCCTTACGCTTTCATCTTCCAGTTTTTCACTCTTTATCCTTTCATAGTCTCCGAAAGGGACACGCACTCGCCAGTGCCTCCACTTTTTGAAAAGACCAACAAACCGGCTTACCACCAGGTAGTGATCAGTTTCAAGAGTGGGGCATCTGTAGGCTCTTGTATCCCTTATAGCCTGTCGAAGACGATTGTCTATCAAAATCAAATCAATCACACTTTTTTCTTCCTTCCGTCTCCATGTATACGTGTGGATATCTTTGTGACGGAATAAACTGTTCGCCACAAGGAGGTCTCGTACCAAGCATACGTCTAAGATTGACTTACCAGCATCATTATTATCACTCTTGTATCCCTTATAGCCTGTCGAAGACGATTGTCTATCAAAATCAAATCAATCACACTTTTTTCTTCCTTCCGTCTCCATGTATACGTGTGGATATCTTTGTGACGGAATAAACTGTTCGCCACAAGGAGGTCTCGTACCAAGCATACGTCTAAGATTGACTTACCAGCATCATTCGCTCTCTTATCTCCATACGGACCAAGGACAGCATCGAAGCCATCTCGCTTGGTCCCCACCCATCCATTCAAATCACCACACATGATCAACTTTTCATTCCCGTCAGCCAAATCGAGGACGTCCCTAACGGATTCCCAGAACTCCGCGAGCACCTGGGGATTAGCCGAGCTGACGGGAGCATAGGCTGCGACCAAAAAAACTCTCGTGATCCCCAGTTTTAAACGTACCCACAGGAGTCTTGGGCCTACCAATCCATAATATTTCACTCCAGAGGCCAAACGGGAGGAGAGCAAGACACCCACTCCCTTACTGGCATGATCCTCTTGGTCCACTCCGGACCACAAAGCAATTATTCCGCCAGGAATAATTGCTTTGTGGTCCGCCGCTCCCCTTCCGCTTAGTCTCTGTGACACACAATACATCCAGGCATCGCTCTTTCATTACATCCATCAATTCATTCATCTTACCTTCCATACCACCACGCACATTCCACGTGCCTATCCGGCACTCGGCTCCTCGCATCCCGCCAGAGTTGGCGCTGCGTGAAGGGTGGCGGCCCCCTTTGCCGCGTGCGCATGCAGTCGTACCGACGGGGGCATACCGGTACGCGTCGCCTTGGGGGGACGCCCTAGCCCTGTCGGCACTCATCGGTAGTGATTGGTTTCGCGTTTTCGCTTTCGCTGCTACTTACGGGGAGGGCCCGAGCACAGGTAACGCTCTTCGTGAAGGCACACTACATCCCCCCTTTTTATTATATGAGGATTAGTATTAATAGGAATTTGCTTACAAAAAAGTATATCTTGTTCTAGCGCCCCACGCTTTTACAATCAAATATTATAACTAAAAGCACATAGTTTACACTCCAGCCCTGAAATAGAGGCAACTTGAACGATCCATAATTTATTTTTGGTTTTTCGTGCATTACAAAAGCGTATTTTTCTAGGGTTTTTTAAACTATTTATTTAATTTATACTTTTTGGTCACAACATTTTATACCTTTACTAGCAGTTCCCTGCGGCTTCATACGCGTAGAAGTCGTTATCGCATAAAATCATTACCCTCCTTTCGCGCAGTCAGTTAAAAAGTAGCCTATGTCGTCCTTCCCTTAAACTCAAACTATCTTTATAACAAATTTCATCAAAATCGGTTCAGTGGTTTAGGCGTGAAAACGTAACAGACAGACAGACAGAGTTACTTTCGCATTTATAATATTAGTAGGGTGAAATGCTGATGGCTTTCAGGAAAGGAGAAGAGAGAAATAAGAAGATGAGAATTAGAATTTACAACGATGGTTTATTATAAACTAAAAAACACGGGGTCGTGGTTTGTGATCAAGCAGCAAGAGGCTTTGCGATTTCCGATAGTCTTCGCAGGGTTCGACTTATCTTGGGTCTCCTGGATGGTGATGCAGTGCGCGACGTAGCCGTGCCGTCCACAACTTCGGCTGGCACGGTGTTCGCAACCCGTAGGGTGGATGGTTCTTGTAGAACCCGAAGGGCGGATTTTCACAATCCGTAGGGTGAACCCTGGAATGTTCCAGATGAGGGGTTAGCTTGAACCCTTTTCCCCGCTTATTCCCAAAGACAGCCGACCCCTGTTAACCATTGCAGGAGTCGGGAGTCTTACAATGTTTGCTTACAGCACTAATTTTACACAGATGATTTTTCACACCCCTGTTAACTACCCCCCTATAACAGGGTTGACCGACAGCCGTTAATTTTCACTGTTTAAAAATTAGATTACGTTATACATAATTTAACTCACCCAATGATGGGGTACTTGACGTTTGCAGCTATACAATTATCCACTTAGGGAGAATTTCGCTCCCTATAAAATTATATTAAGTTTTCAATTTGATTTAAGTATTTCCCGATACACAGACACCTTCGCGACAGTATACTTTAAATTTGAGATGTGGTTCCCGAAACTTCGCGCGCAGTCCTATTTATAACATTGGACAGCGCCTCTGGCGGCAAGTAGCGTCCCTACGTACTACGTCACTCTGGTCACGTCAGTGCTGGTGTTGATGTGACTAGTTGTCGGCAGATGGCGCTTTCATTTATTACGACTAAAATTTCATTTTTAATTAACTAATTTTATTAATTTATGCACACGTTGTTGCACAACGTTACATACTCCCCCGCTCCGGTGAGCGTTTGACGTACCCTAACACGTCAAATGCTGCGTTCGTCCTCGAACGCCCCTAACATAAGACCTACTACTCGTCTTTGTGTGTGTGTATGTTATTGTGCTGTGTGAATGAGGTGATGCTGGATATAGCGAAGAGTCGGTCTTAACCTTAATGAAACCAACTCTCAGGTTGTATTTAGGTGATTCTGAAGAATTTTATGGGACAGAAAGAGAAAAGACGTATTTGAGGCTTTGGGTTGAAGGTTCAGGTAATACGCACCGCCTGAAAGTGGGGTGTGTATAATAAGGCTTTTCGCTGAAGGCTGGGATTTATACAACCGTCCCAGAGAAGAACATCCTACTAGGGTTAGTGTAACACTTCCGAATCATAGGATGGACTATCCCCCAGGGCAAGCCTCTAGCTTCCGAGTGGTAGGAGTAGCCATATAAATAAAATAACATAACGGTGACCTACACCTAAGACTGTTAGGGCAAGACAAATGCTGCCAAATAACAGTATACCATAAATCTGTTCGGGTAAGACTCATGCTTCCTCGTAACAGTAACAACCTACCACCTAAATCTGTTAGGGCAAGACCATGCTGCCAACTAACAGTAAACGACGAACTCTGTTAGGGATAGACCTATGCTTCCAACTAACAGTAACTCCCAACTAAACCATGAAACAGAAATGTGACAGAAAATAAATTACTTGCAGAATCCTTCGTGATGCTAGTTAACCCCTATGTCCCCATGACAAACACTGCATGTGTTTGTCACGTTGGTAGTCACTTGAATGTAATGTGTAGTGTCAATGTGTAGTGTCCCTACTTAATAACTAGGCTATTTAGCCGTTTAACAAAATAAAATAAAAACTAAGTGCTTATTCGCAACCTTAGTAGTAATAACCAAAAACTAAGTGCTTATTCGCAACCTTAGTGGTAGACTGTTGTGACTATTATGTCAACCCTAATAAATGCTAGAGCTAGGAAATAACTTACTCGTAAACGTTATGAAAGCAAAATCTGCCGTTGTTTTTTCAAAACACGAATCAAAGTTACTAATATAAAGTGGATTTTTGGCAAGAATGTATTCAATGCGTAATCTACGTTTGGAATGTTCTTCTTTACAGTTTTATTTCAGTGTATCAGAATTCAACGTAATTCGAAAAGTGAAAACAATTATAAATTCTCTATTATTTACTTGAAGTGCAAATTCGTAAAATATTCGTTCTACCGTTTTGCTAAAGTGAAAATTCAATAGGGATTGTTACCCAGAAGTGTGATTATCGGCTGTTGGTCTCGCTGTAAATTCACATATAGGAAATACTACAATATAATACACAAATTGAGGCGGTTTGACGCCGTAAAAAATTAAAATTGTGGTGGTGATATACTTTGACTACTTTTTATGATGAATATATGCTATACAACTCACTTACGAAAATTAATGTAAGCGTTTCAAATTAGAAGTTTTACTTCAGAACTTTATCAAATGTATTATTTAAAATTGAAAAAACTTTTACTATAATTTGCTTAAAAATTTTGCACCATAACATAAATATCGAGGGTGTGAAAAATAAAATGGGGACCGTTAAAATTTGGAAAAATTACAATTCTATGTTGATAAAAAATTCAAATTTGGCCTTGTTCTTGAGTTTGCCGAAATCTGTCTAAAATTAATAAAAACACACAAAATAAGCCGGAAAGAACAAGTTGGCAGCAGAGGTCAGGAGAGCCAAATTCCTGGGTAGTTGTTATAATTTTGAGGGAAACTACCCCGCTAACGGGCACTCTTAAGACTATTTTGCACAACTTAAAATATCTTATTACTATGACCTCCCGACTCCCGTCGGAAATCGCTTTCTCGCTACTTGAAACCACGATTTGGGCGCCACTGAAATGCTGATGGCTTTCAGGAAAGGAGAAGAGAGAAATAAGAAGATGAGAATTAGAATTTACAGCGATGGTTTATTATAAACTAAAAAACTCGGGGTCGTGGTTTGTGATCAAGCAGCAAGAGGCTTTGCGATTTCCGATAGTCTTCGCAGGGTTCGACTTATCTTGGGTCTCCTGGATGGTGATGCAGTGCGCGACGTAGCCGTGCCGTCCACAACTTCGGCTGGCACGGTGTTCGCAACCCGTAGGGTGGATGGTTCTTGTAGAACCCGAAGGGCGGATTTTCACAATCCGTAGGGTGAACCCTGGAATGTTCCAGATGAGGGGTTAGCTTGAACCCTTTTCCCCGCTTTTTCCCAAAGACAGCCGACCCCTGTTAACCATTGCAGGAGTCGGGAGTCTTACATTGTCTGCTTATAGCACTAATTTTACACAGATGATTTTTCACACCCCTGTTAACTACCCCCCTATAACAGGGTTGACCAACAGCCGTTAATTTTCACTGTTTAAAAATTAGATTACGTTATACATAATTTAACTCACCCAATGATGGGGTACTTGACGTTTGCAGCTATACAATTATCCACTTAGGGAGAATTTCGCTCCCTATAAAATTATATTTAGTTTTCAATTTGATTTAAGTATTTCCCGATACACAGACACCTTCGCGACAGTATACTTTAAAGGAGATTGCCCATTATTTAATGGGCCGCCGTTTCGTAACAAATAATTTTGTATGACAGCTAAAATTTGATATTAAATTGGATGGATATCGTACTTTCATAGGAAATAAAAAATATTCTCTTATTTTGTGGGGTTTTCTCTCATTCTTCGTTTTGCTGTTCAAATTAGAGGTTAGTATCGAAGCAAATGTCCATCAATCCGTCAAATCAATTTTGTCCAGAAAGGGCTAATCGTTACATGGATGAACATGGATTGAATTCAAATAAGATAGAAGTAATAGTTCCAACACTAATAAATAACCCTGAAAATGTAATACCTACCTAGTTACCTATACATCAATGTTTATATCTCTATTTAATGCATAGTCGCGCCCGGTTCATCTAGTTGCGATAAAACTTTGTCAACCTATAGCTTGCACTTGCGTGAAAGTCATAGACATAATTTGAACTATTTTGAACCCGGCAGGTAGCACTGCAATCTGGGTATAGGACTGTGCCGTGCGAAGCCGGGGTGGGTCAGCTAGTACTTATTAGGTTATGCAGGTTTGTGTAGGTAGAAGGAAATGAAAATGCTAGAATATTTTTAGGCAAGTTTTATTCATCTATGATGTCTATATCATCACCCTCATATTCATGAAATATGTTGTCCAAAAATGCAGCTGGCGGTTCAATGTATCTAAATCGAGCCGAACTTAGGTACCACAATGTAGTCAGAATGTGGGCAGAGCATCCCACCGTACGAAAGCCTACCAAACAATAATTGTTTAAAGCGCCGGCGCCGCGAAGTGCCTGTTGGCACTAATTCCACTGACTCCAGCCTGACAAAGCGGTTGATGTAGACAGATTTTTGCAATGCGGTAGTCCGATTCTTGATATCGGGGCTTTTCTACTGGTGGGCTCTTACTGAAGGTATATATATGGGTAAGTAGCAGGTTATTCAAGAAGAAAACTAGTTCATATTCATACGATTGTTGTGTTCTCTGGAGGCATCTTGTAAAACATTTCATAAATACCCACATTATTTTTGGATGTGCGCCGTGTAACTTTTGCTTCGATTGTCCACGTGGAATCGAGGTTTGCGAGGTAGAGGCACTATTATTGTCGACAGGACCCTCGGTCTACTTCAAAGTGGATTTTTCTTCTTCAAAACTGACAGTCTTCATGGTTTCTTCTTGAAGTATCCCACTTCTGAGTGTAACAGAAGGGGCAATTAAACACTTCAGGACTCGGCTAATTACTTTATTTTCCGCATAGACACACGATAATTTGGGCAGAGCTTCGGCTAGTCTCAGTATACAGTACAGAATGACCGACAAATGTGCTCGCACTGTCTTTTTCATTTGTATTTTTTTCAATGTAAAAATGGCAGAGCATCCCACCGTACGAAAGCCTACCAAACAATTATTGTCAAATCCGTGAAGTCGCAGCAGCCCTTTTGTATATATTTGACGATATATTAGGCATATGTAATGTACAACATTTGGAACATGGTACACTTGATATGATGGGTTGTGGTGGTGGTGTAGGTATAGGCCTTAAGGGAGTAGCAGATTGTGAAACACTGTCTAACTGTTGTCTTGAAGTTGTGAGGACTTCCATATTCTCATGTGGTGTAACAGCACCTTCATGTATAACCTGCTGCCGCCTACTCTGATCGTACTGAGTCTGTCTCCTTACAGTTCTATACGCATTTGTCCAAATACATTTTAAGTATGTTACAAGTACAGAATACAAAACTTAATTGAATAAGATATTGGTACTAACCACTTCTGGATCAATCCAAGAACGTAAAATTAGATACATGGCATCTGTTGCCTCCACGACTCGATGTCGAGGCAGAGGATGTACCAAAGATAGTGAACAATTCACACACCGTGGCATTTTTATCTAATCTACTGCAAAACCGCACATTCGACACCGAAAAGACTTTTTGTTCAAAAGTTTTAAATTTTTGACAGTTCGTATTAAGGCCGCACATTGATATTTGCGAATGGCGGCCATCTTCGTCACGTCAGTCCGCAGTGCGTAAAAAGATTACACCACGAATTATATCAAAAATTAAACGCCACAAAATATATTATTCGAGTGAATGAAAAGATTGTTAAAAAAATATTAAATGATTTATCAATTTACTTAGGTAGCCATACACTTTCTACTTAGGTTTTTCAAAAAGAAACGAAGCCTGGGCGTTCTCCTTTGAGATGTGGTTCCCGAAACTTCGCGCGCAGTCCTATTTATAGCATTGGACAGCGCCTCTGGCGGCAAGTAGCGTCCCTACGTACTACGTCACTCTGGTCACGTCAGTGCTGGTGTTGATGTGACTAGTTGTCGGCAGATGGCGCTTTCATTTATTACGACTAAAATTTCATTTTTAATTAACTAATTTTATTAATTTATGCACACTTTGTTGCACAACGTTACAAGGGGTTTCTGTATTACATGGTGATTTGTATATGTGCGACAAATGTGAAAATATGTCATTATTACTCTAATACATATACATTTTATGCAGGTACCTATGTCAATATTTACACTCAATATTAACTTCAATATCAATCGTGGTCAAAGTTCATGACACGAATTTTCTAACAAATCCAAAAACAGCTATGATACGATGTTCAATCATGAAGTTACAGTTCATTTCTTACGACTCCATCATCAGATCAGTTTGACAGCACCATATTATTGTATTGTCATCAGAACTACATACAGCTGCCAATTTTCATGACCCTACGATACTTGGAAGCTGGTAAAATTAGCTACCTTAGATTCCACTTGTTTTCAGTGCCTATCTTCCGGCTCCATCATCATATCAGTTTGACAGTACCATATTATTGTATTGTCATCAGAACTACATACATCTGCCAATTTTCATGACGCTACGATCCTTGGAAGCTGGTTAAATTAGCTACCTTAGATTCCACTTTTTCCATCGAAGTTTCAGTGCCTATCTTCCGACTCCATCATCATATCAGTTTGACAGTACCATATTATTGTATTGTCATCAGAACTACATACAGCTGCCAATTTTCATGACCCTACGATCCTTGGAAGCTGGTTAAATTAGCTACCTTAGATTCCACTGATTTTCAGTGCCTATCTCCCGGCCCCATCATCATATCAGTTTGACAGTACCATATTATTGTATTGTCATCAGAACTACATACATCTACCAATTTTCATAACGCTACGATCCTTGGAAGATGGTTAAATTAGTTTCCTTAGATTCCATTACATTGTTAGTTACATACACGACGACCTAATAAAAGCGTATTAAAAATAAGCTTATCATAGTAATAGAATGGTTTAATACTAGTAAAACATAAGTATAGTTCTTCGGTGGCGAACTAGTGTTAAGTCGTAACTTTAACAGGTGCTAGTTACCTCAAAGTTATACTAGAGTTTATCAGTCAGCGGTCAAGACATAAACTTAGCACTAACTTGATTGTCCAGGGACTTCAGTTTTAGAATAAGTTGTACATTGATTTAGCGCTTCTGTGACTCGTATATGTGTAGAGTGAATGCTATAGTAGTTGATCACTTACATGTAAATTGGCCGATGTATATACAGAAAGGCACCCGTGACCGACTGATCTATTAACGCAAAGCTTAATGACTGAGCGGTTTGGCTTAAATTTGACATATGGGGACTGTTATAACGTAAGCAGCTAGTATACAAAAGCTGACCCCAGACTCAAAATTCAGAAAGGCTTTGAAAGTAACTAGGAAGACTAAGGTGAAGAACATAAAAAGGCAGCCAAACTTCTCACATGTCAGATAAAAAAAGTATAAGTAGAGCTATCGGCAAAGTGAGTATGTTAGATTCAGAACAACCAAACCTCAAGGCGTCTTTTTTTTGTCTGTATGCTTCAAGGCTATGAAGTATGTCTCCAAAACCCTATACCATTACCCTTTTTCTTTTTTTACGTGAGGGAAAATCCTCAAAGGATGTTATGCCAGACTCTTACCGACTAAAAAACCTCACGTAACGCCCAACAGCCTGTGGTTGGGAGCCCCGGGTAAGACTTCGGAAGGATGTCCCGGGACTCTCAACAGACCTACGGCCGCCACTGCGGCCTCGCCCAGGGGGTGGTATCCCGTGTCTTTGGGGGGTTTCGGGTGTGATCCCGCTTCTAAGGGGGGGCGTGCGTGAGTTACGTCACGCTGCCGTCATGGGCCTGCTTATTTATATAGCCAGCGTACTATGACTTGAAAACACTTTCATAAAATTCTCAAGCACAAAAATGCCATTCCAGACCAACTGCTTATTTGCATGAACGGTTCCTGCAAAAATATTTTGTAATCGCTCAAGTTAAGAGGTACTTTTTAATCTTTTCCCCCTTTACTACACTCGAGAGCAATGAATCCGGGTCACTTAAAGAATCCTAAAAATCTCGGAAACTAAAAATGCTAGGTTAATGCAATAAATTGTATTTAATAGACAATGTAATACTCCTTAAATGAAGGTATTAAAACTTCTTAGTTATTGTAAAGTTATATCATAAAAAAATCAAATTTGAAAAAGGGCCACTTTCGAAGATGGAACTACGAAATTACAGCATTTGGTGTTGCTTTTGTTTGTAATCTGTCATTTATGTGGGTACATAAACCATGTTGATAGTGCTCTATATTCATTAATCAAGCTGAAATTATGTCGCTTACGCCTGAAGAATGCACCCGAATACTTACAATGCTGGAAACCGGCCGGAGTCAGCGCTATACAGCCAGGACTGTCGGTGTGTCGCTGTCAACAGTACAAAGAGTTCTCCGACGTTACGAAGAAACTGGTTCTAACCTACGCAGACCAGGAACGGGCAGAACCAGGTGTACCACAGCACGAGAAGACCGATACTTGGTGAACACCATGCTTCGAAATCGCTTTCTCACAGGAACTGAACTCACCAATCAGTTTCGACGCCTCGGAGGAAGTAACCCAAGTGCATGGACAGTAAGACGTCGGCTTGCTGAATCTAACTTAAAACCCCTTAGACCTGCAAACGGCCCTAAACTGGAGCGTGGGCATCGTATTTCGAGACTAAGGTATGCCCAGAGCCACGTAAATTGGAGTATTGAAGATTGGTCAAAAGTTATGTTCTCCGACGAATCAAAATTTATGCTCTACAAGCACGATGGAAGACACAGAGTGTATCGAAGACCAGGGGAAAGATTCAAGCAAGCATGCATCGAAGAAAAAGTAGCCTACGGTGGTGGGTCTGTACTTGTGTGGGCCGGAATTTCTTCTGAAAGTCGCACAGAGCTGGTGATCATAGAAAACGGCTCTTTAACTAGCGTAAGATATGTGGAAGAAATCCTCAATGATCACGTTGGTCCATTTATGGTCAATTTAGGTGAGGATGCTATATTTATGCATGACAATGCCCGACCTCATACAGGTAGGATTGTGAATGACTACCTTCAAGAGATGAACATTACCCGTATGGAGTGGCCAGCGCGCAGCCCGGATATCAACCCGATCGAGCATGCTTGGGACGAGCTAGGCAGATGCGTAAAACAACGAAACCCTCCCCCAATCACGCTTCGTGAGCTCAAAATTGCTCTCACAGAGGAATGGGAGAATATTCCCCAAAATCGTATAAGGAACTTGGTGTACAGCATGCCAAACCGCGTAAACGCAGTAATGGAAGCACGAGGAGGCAATACGAAGTATTAAAATTCAAGAAAATCGTAATAAAGTTCAAAAATTTCATGTTTCCTATTTTTGTTTTAAGGAGAGATCGGCAGTTTTTTCTTTATGTAATTTTGTGTTAATAAAATGTATGGTGACTCATATTTTTTTTACTTTCATTTAAGGAGTATTACATTGTCTATTAAATACAATTTATTGCATTAACCTATCATTTTTAGTTTCCGAGATTTTTAACATTCTTTAAGTGACCCGGATTCATTGCTCTCGAGTGTATTTCAACTTGTGTCTCTAATTCTTCGAATATGCCATTCGAACGCAATGATTGCGGGAATAATAGGGTGGGAAGATACGGAAAGGGAAATATTTAATGAAGTCTTGTCGAACCCCACTTTCATGATTTACTTGCCATTCTTTAAATGTTTTCAAGGGTCCTACTACAAATTGGCATCACGACCCTATTATGACGTCACATGTAATGTGGCGTAATTTAGGAGATACCAACATCGAGCCGTGGACTGCCATAGGCTGATTTGATTGATTGATTGATGACGTGCATTAGTATTTGTGAGACTCATAGTAAGAATATGTTATTCTTTTTGTCTTTAGTTGTGAGACAATATCGTTTGTGTTAGGTATGAGAACAATGCAAAACGGTGTCACATTGGCACTATTACAAATCCCGTGAAGGTGTGAAAAACCAGTTACTATCTTTTGTGATCGCCACGTAATATTATTGGTTTCTATTTTCATGCTTTGCCAGAACGCCGAGGTTATTTATTCGAACTTCTTTTTACATCATTCAACCTTATAATTTTACTTACGGCGTTTCTTCGTGGTATGAGTCCATTTGTCTTCACTTACCCTTTAAGTAGGATGGTTCTTGTCGTAATCAACAAGAATGTTCATTTAAAAAGGTTCTAAGGTTTTCCGCGGCGCTACGAGCATAAAATATAAAAGTAAGAAACGTGTATAAATAAAAATAGTTCAGTAAACTATGACTCTACTTCAATAATCTATCTTCGTTGTGTAAATGGTCTTATAGTCTTATTTTAATAATTGGTACAATATTATAATACTACCTATTATTAAAATCAGAAACAAGAGAATTATGTAAGGTTATGTGTACTAATTTGCGATTATGAAATTTTTTTCAGCGTCAGAAACATTAAACAGTAATACTGTTTTAGAAAAAGTTTCAAATCAGTCCACGTTTAAACAAAAATTGGCAGATCTATCTCATTTCTTAAAATTTCATGATCACTAATGGATTATGAGAATCATCGAAAATTTACCATGGTGCTTGCAATAGTGCCTAAATATCGGAGAGACACAATCCTACCCTGTATCTACAACTTCTGTCTTTTGTAAGTAGAGGCCTGTACAATTAAATATTTCATGGCAATACCATGAATCATTGAATTCCAACTAGTTTGTTCAACAAATTTCACTACCTGAATATTAACCAAACTCTTGCTCGTTTGAATACTAAGAACTGATCGAAATATTTGCATTATGTATATATATATTATTAGCAAAATACCAGAACATGCACACAAATGTTCTGGTTTTACTATGATAAAGTGTCGTTATAATAAAGACCTCCCCAATCGAAATACTTGGAATGTACCTAGATTCCAGGTATTTCGATTAACATTCTGGCTACCTACCTTTTGACAGGATGATATTTTGTTACATAATATACATTGCATACACGGTTTCACTTCGTTGGATACTGGAAACTGGTCAAGGAATTGATTACCAGAAAGGAATGTCAGGAAGTCATTCATAAAAATACTTACTCCAAGGACATGGTTATCATCCTAACACTTTGCATCCGGAGCTATCAAGCACTATCAGGTCTGATGGGCTACTGTCTGCGCACGTTTAGGTTTTGAAATGATCTCCCTGCCTCAGTTTTCCCAAGCTCCAACAGTACGGGGATCATTAAAAGGGGTCTTAGAAGGTTCTTGCAGGGTTGACAGCGTGAGTGTTGCGCCGCTGGTCTTGCCAACGTTCATAGGCTACGATAACAACTTTCCAACAGGTGGACCGTAAGCTTGTCTGCCACCTTAATTGTATTAAAGAACTGTTGAAGTGAAACTCTGCGACTATTTTTTTGTTATCATATTTCATAACTACGTATCTGCAACTTATTTCTATTGCTGAAAGTATTGTAATGATTAGTCTAGACTGATCATTACAATACTTTGTTACATAATAGAAACTGAGGTTGATACTAGTATCAACCTCAGTTTCTCATGTTTGCGTGTGAACCGCATTCGGACGTATCCTCTAGTTAATTACTTTCACTTGACACCTATCTTCGTGCCACTACCTGTTACTTAATTGACAGTGGAACGGCTCCACAACCAAAGCTAGGGAACGGATTTACCGCCGAATTTTCCCGTATTATGTCTGGCATCGTAAAACAAGTTTAGTTAAAATTTGTAAAGAACTATTTTTACTGAATTGAAATAGCTTTAGTGTTATATACAAGGATATCGACTTGATACCTGAGTATTTGAATAATTTAGATTAAAAAAAACAGATGGTTTAGAGAATTTAACTAATTGAACACATTATGTAGACGCCGAATAAGACAAAGATCCTACAGAATTTAAACTATAGGTGTGTCACAGGGTTCGATATTTGCGCCGTTCTATTCCTGATTTACATTAATACTGTGACTCCTAATCAACCTTTTTCAACGAGTGGGGTGATGATTCACCCCCTATCCTGCCGAAGGTTAATTCAGGAATATACTAAAAACACGTCAGCTATTAGAGCCTGCAATTCGAATTTTCTTATCTTTGCCTGTAGTTAAAGCAGCAGCCTAACACTATAAATCTTTATCCACTCAGTGTCACCCTGAGTTCTGGAAAGGGATAGAACATAGACTATCAATATAATTTCGATTATGTTTTTGGGTCCCATACCCATACCTTAACCAGAAACCTTCGTTGTCCATCCGTTCGTCGGTCTGTCTGTCAAGAACCTTTATATTACAACCGCGTGAAGGTATTGGTTGACATTAAAAGTATACCATCAAGACTACAGTTCCTTGTTGTAAAAACGTTAAACGTACAAGTTTACGCGAAAAAAGGGGCCGTTTATAATGCAAAAATGTACCTATTCATTTAGACATTCCCAATATCTTTCAAATCAGAGTAGAGAACAAAAAACTGAGATTCACAGCAAGCCTACTGATACAACTGAAATTTTCCACTTAGTTTGGTGTGGCTAGCTCATTTCCTTTGTCGTAATGCATTACAGAGCGGCACGGTGACCGAGAAATTAGTGATATCAAATTCGCCGGCAACCCTCTCCCCTATTTACTCTAGGGAAATTTAATTTCAGATTCGATTAAAAGAAGATTAAGATGAATTAAAAATGGGTTGTGTCAAAAATTCTTGGTTAAATTTGAGCATCTACTGAAGTTGGCTAATCCCCATTTAATACAAAAGCAATGTTGCACGAATGATTCAACAGATTTTTATTTATGAAAAAGTGACATTTGTGAAAGAACAAGGCACTTGACGGTGTTGCGAGATGATCTATTCAATACTAGATGGCGCCCGCGGCTTTACCCGCATGGAATTACTGGTCCAGTTGTCGCATCCCATGGGAACTTATTCCGAGAAGGAAAAATAGATTCAGCCAGATGCGTTCAGGCGTTAGAGCATAAACTGTAACATATTTCTTATACGTTTCTCGTATACATATTCACATAAATGCTTTCAAATTATTGCATTTATAATACGAGTATAAGTAAGGGGTTATTTACTGATACATTAGTTAGTACTTATAGTATAAACATTGTGTAATTTTTTTAAAGGCTTGACCATTCGTTGCGCATATTTTTACGAAACAATTACTCAATGATTATATATAGGTACTAAGTATGTATATTGTTATTTTAATTACTTTAACTTTCCGAAAATTAAAATAACAAATAATTTTTAAATAAGCAATTAATGTCTGAGCCTCGACCATTTTAAGTAAAGAAAGCAGTTTAACAGTACCTACACCTCAACAATTTCAATCATAAATAAATAATAATAAGAAATATTGAGGGACATTCTTTTGATGATTTTCCCTATTCCCAGTAGCATTATCGCGTAGTCCTGTCAGTAGTACTTCTGGGAATTTTATTCCCATTATAATTATCCTCATTTCGTAGATCAAAGCGAACGGAATACCTTTGAACGGTGTAGTGGTGAGAGACATTAGTACTAACAGCATCTATTATGGTTATTTACCAATAAACATTTAGTCATCTTTATGCTCATTTTTTAACTAAGATTGTAAATAAGCAGTTGTGGTTCGTTAAAAATCGTTTCATTCATATAGATTTGTTTTTCAAACTTACTTTCATATAGCAATAAAAAAATTCATACGAAAGTCATGCCTTTATCCCGTAAGGGATAGGCAGAGCTTTATTATATATAGCCACATTTCAACATTTGCTTTTATCTCATGTTATATGCGGTGACCACAGAAATCAGACCCTTTTGCTTCTTTGAAATGAATAGGTGCTGGGTATGATTACCCGCCGCGCCACGCCGTTTAAAATGTCGTGTCGCATATAAGGCCGTCAATTTAGCCTATTGGCTGTCATGTAACTAGCAACCAGGTTGAACGGCTTAACGTCCCATAGGAAGAATGTAAACGCTCGTAATGGAAATGTCACAAGTTTTAAACCCGTTTAAAATTGAAGGATCTATGTCAATAAATTATTTACATTGCAACTGAATCAATTATAATTTTGTACCAGCATGATTATTTTAATCAGAGCAAAACGATTGGACGAGAGGATTGCATATTAATAAGTTCAATTTGGATATTCAGCGGTATTTCAACAGAATTCATTCAGTAGCACTTACAAATCTTTATTTTCGTCAGTCTTTTAATATTGAAGCTTGCCCGAAACTCAGTACTGAATACGAATATACATTTATCCATCGCTATTCACAGTGCTCAAGCATGAAAGATGACTATCGATTATATTAAGTGGATAGTTGAAGGTGGAGTCACACGGGCGAGAAGATAAAACAAATTGACGGTAGATATAGACCGAGATGAATATGTCCGAGTTTAAGTTGAATTAGTTTAATTGTAAAATGAAAAGAGGAATGAAAGGGCACAAATTGCATGAAGATCTGCTAGGGTTGCTGCTGTCCGAGTATAATTTCCTTGAGGAATCTCTGAAGCTAGTTCCTGGAGATGGTTAAACGAGTGGGCTATCTTTCAGGAAGCGCTAAAGTTATGTTCCTGTCCAAAAGTTCCAGCGGTCACTCGTTGCGATCCTCTCCGTGTCGTTATGTGAAAATATCTGGAAATCTATTTATGTACGATGCAGAAGTATACAGCTAACATTCCAGTTTTGGAATATTTATTTTCGTAATTCTCATGCAGACACGAAAATGTTTATGAGTATTAAAAAGCATTTCTAGAGCTCATTTTTAGGGTTCCGTACCCAAAGGGTAAAGAACGGGACCCTATTCATGAGACTTCGCTGTCCGTCTGTCTGTCTGTCTGTCTGTCTGTCCGTCACGAGGCTGTATCTCATGAACGGTGATAGCTAGAGAGTTGATTTTTTTATTTTACAGACCGATTATGTCAATGTTCTCAGGTATTTCATAGTAACAAAAAACGTAATAAGTATTATAGCCTGGACAGCTCTTCCAAATACTCCTGGCTTATCCATCCAAGGAACAACGATTTTACCCTTCAATCAAAATCGGTACCGTCCTTATTCAGTGAGCCAACTCGTGCATTACTGAAATTGCCAACCAGAACCAATCTTCTTTATGTGATACGTTGAGATACAGCAGCTATTTGAGACTTCCAGCCAGTCAAATATATGATAGTATTGATTTATATTTTTGTGAGATTTGAACTTATGTTAGTGCTTGAATTATAGTTTTTATTTGATCCCGCATAAGTTCCTTTTTATGTACTTGAATATTTTTACTTGCAATTTTTTTTTCACCTAGTCTTTAAAACATCAATCTAATCTAATCAGTCTATGACAGTCCATTGGTCGATGAAGGCCTCCTCATGACGTCCCACCTTACGTCAAACACCGGTCTCCACTTTGATCTCGTTTAGCTCCATCGGCCATCAGTTCTTCTAATGTGGGTCCACTCTGCCACTTTAATGCACTTCTTCTGTGAACTATGTTGATCACTTAGCACAACTAATTCCATTGCTTTGCTGTGTCTTAGAGGGATTACGTGTTTGTAAAAGATTTTTTTCTAACTCGCTTTCTATCTAATGGCTAACGTTGGCAGCCCCGGGCAAGCCCTCAGAAGGATAACCCCAGGACTCCTAACAGATCTACGGCTACCACTGCGGACTCACCTGGGGGGGGGGGGGGGTACGGGTGCTATCTTTGGGGGGATTGTTCGGGTGGTATCACTCTTAGAGATTTGGACTTGCGAATATTAAATCCACATTTTGACCGCTCTCTTCGAAGAAAAATCACAATAGAACATGCTGTGATCGTATTCGTCTACTTTTCATAATTGGTTACAATTACGTTCAGTTATTCAGTATTGATAATTTCAAACTTAAATAGCTTGTTAGGCCTATTAAAGCTTTCCCTCTACTTACATCAAAGTATTTCATATAACATAGTATTTCAGTCTTCAAAAGTTGAGAAAATACTTTGTTACAAGTAACAGTTCGTGTCAGTGTCTAATGACTCAATATTTACTCATTACTTATGAGAGATAAAATGTAAAAATAAATCGCCCAGACATTTTACACAGCTGGTGGACTGAATGAACCGCAAACTTGGGCCATTAATTATTCTGTTTTCGTGTAGCCGAGGGCTAATGTTTCATCGGGCATGTTATTGAGAAATTCTTTGTAAGCACTGTTAATTGGCGGTTATACTATTTGCATACCTGTTATGAAGTTTCAACATGACCCTTTTTATATGTGTACCCTGCATAGGAGTACACATATAAAAATTTTAAGGTTTTGTATCCAAAGATAATACGAGGCTGTATTTCAAGAACCGTGGTAGCCAGAGACCTGAAATTTTCACAGAAGATTTATGTATTTCTGTTGCTCTATATAATCAGTAAACAAATTAATATTTAAGGGGGGCTCCCGTACAACAAACTTGATATTAAAACGAGCTGCTGTAACTCAAATTCCATTGTATACTTAAAATTAGCAGTAATTCGCATACCATCATTCGTGAGGTTCGTTTTTCTTTGATGGAACTTTCCTACTGGGACCTCGTAAGCCCGAACAATACACCATTGTTACTAGATTACTAGACATATTCTTTAGAAAATTGTAGGACGTTTCTTACAATGAATGTACCTATTACGAAGTTGTGCTGTAATAGGATCAACAGAATTAATGACCATAACTAATTAAATGTATATTTCTAAATACCATACATATATTTTTGAGTACATACATAACCACGCCTTTATACTCGAAGGGGTAGGCAGTGGCATTATATACGCCTACATTTCACCTTATAGTATTATGTCCCACGTAAGAGGTGGTGAGCCTATTGTCGTGTTGGAATGGACAGGCTCAGGTCACCGCGACCCGCATTCAAATTTTTCAAACCGCCCATAAGGCCTTCAACTTGGCTTAACGATTGTCATTTTTTGGGGATTAAAGCGTGACCATATGGATGTATGTAACATCATTATTCTTTAAAAATACTCAAGATCCGAAACGAAACTGTAATAGATCACAAAGATATTTATTCTGCAACAACATAGTAGCACACTACCATTGAACCAATTAGATAAATCAGGTAATCTTATCTTATAATAGTTATCTAATGCCTCCTCTTACATGCACCTTACACAAATCCCTCAACAGTATATACATGTTGTTGAATCTTCTAACAGGTAACAGGTAACAGGTTCATCTATCCTATTCATGGCTATGAGGACAATGCATCGTAGCATGGTCTAACGGCTACTTTTCATGGCTTTGTTAAAACCGCAATAGACATTCTTTGAAAAGGGATAGTAATAATAAAATCATTTATCTTGGTCACGTTGCCATGATTCATGATAATGTACATAAAATCAAGATTAATTTTTAATCAACAATATGAACAAGGTGGTATTCCAGAGTATCTATCGGTTATTCTGTTTAGAAAATTAGATTTTATGGCATTTAATTTCGTATATATGTGTAGGTGCAATTAATACATTTTTATACACACATACATACATATGGTCACGCCTTTATCCCCGAAGGGGTAGGCAGAGGCATATTATATGCCCACATTTCACCTTTGTATAATTTGTCCCACGTAATATGTGGTGAGCCGTATTGCCGTGTTTAAATGGACAGGCGCAGGTTGTGACTGCCTGTTGTTGAAATAAAGCTTTCAACTTAGCTTAACGACTGCCATTTTACTGGCAACCGGGACCAACGGCTTAACGTGCCTTCCGAAGCACGGAAACGCTCAAATAAATGTCACAAAGTGATCACATGGATGGTCACCCATCCATGGACCGGCCATAGTGAAAGTTGCTTACTGCAGTGATCGTTTACAGAACATTGAGTCCGCGGGGCCACGAGCGCCGTGTTGTTATAGTATCTAGGCTTCTAACACATACATTTATGTATATGTAGGTGTGAGTTTTTATAGAACTTAGGACTACTACTTATGGTGATTTTTGCTAGTAATATGCGTACTCCATTTTCTTAAAACCATTACTACAAAGAAAATGCGATTCTCGGAAACAATATCGTTAAGCTAAACGAGGTAAGCAATTCAGGTTATGTACTTTGTTTCCACTTTAAGCAGTGTGTAATTATCAAAACAGATTTTTTGAATATTTGCTAAAGTGTTGTTTTCTGCTTGGTTGAGTAAGAATGTGTAAAAAGAAATCACTACACACCGTCATTAATTAGTATTCAAATCTGCCAATCGATACCTTTTTTCAAAAGATTCGATCTCGCCACACTTTAATTTTAGGGTTCCATACCCAAGGGGTGAAAACGGCACTCTATTCATAAGACATCGCCGTACGTCTGTCTATCTGTCTTTCCGTCACAAGGCTGTATCTCAGGAACCGTGACAGCTAGCGAACCAAGATTTTCACTGATGATGTGTTTATGTTGTCGCCATAAGAACAAACACTAAGATCAGAAAAAAGATTGGATAAGTAAACAACCCTCAACCCGCAACCCTCTGTGCGCGATTCCGAGTTGCACTTGGCCGGTTTTTGTAAAATACAAAAGATTTCTGTGTACAAATATAAAGGTATCTAAAAGTCTGTACAGGTCAAGGCCACAATGTCAAAGCCTTCTTACGGATGACCAATCTATTCAAATTGTAACCTATTTTAGCCTTTACCCCGCAGAAATAAAACAAGACTGTTTATTAAATCGGCTAAATCTTTTAAAGTAGTTTTTCTCAAACACGCTAAGACCGCATTAAAGTTTCCATTGTGCATTACAAGTTCTAGCGTGAGTCGCGTGTCTGTCAACTTTTTGTAGCTAAGTCAGTTTTAACAATCCTGAATTTATTATAACTTCAAATCAGTTCATTTGAAATTATAGTTATTTGAAGCAATAGAAAATAAAACAAGAGAAGGAAATAGGTACCCAAAGTATACAAGAAATTAGTAGGTTGGTATATTAATATAAATGATAATAAACAGTGACTTACATTCCCAAACTTTCTTGGTAGTTTCGTTGGTACCATGAAATATCTGTTTTCCGTCATCAATTGGACTATTTTTTTTTATAATCCAAACCTGAAGTATATGTATCATCCACGAATACAATCTCTCCAGATTGAACAGTACTAACTAAGTAATCCATCTACCTATTTAAATTCATCATTATACACGTTTGGATAGTAAAAACCCAGCAATAAAATGGAAATGAATATTTAATCGTTGCTAATAAAAATACTCACCGACATTCATCGAAGTTAATGAAAAAAAAAGCTCAATAAATTAAAACGCCGACGTGACCTATCCGAGGTTTTTGCTGGCTGTACTAGGTATTCATAAAAGTACATAGCCGATAAAATCTGACGTGAAGCTCCGTAAAAAAAGAAGTAGGGATAATTGAAAAACCTGATCTCTCATTAAAATCTCTCGCCTCCGTCCGTTTCCAAATTAAACACGGGGCATATCGCAGTCACGTCGGTGGGTCTGCCCACTTTTTTTGTAAGTGCCCCATCCATGAGTTACGTTGGCAGATAATTTAAGATTCCATTTTCACTATGATCTAGAACAAAGAATTTCTCTCATCGCTTTGAATATTTAAACTCAGTACTACTAGAGCTTTGCAAATTTCTTAAATGACATCAAAAGGCTAGTAGCTGCACAAGTCTCTTGTGTTATTTAAAGATAAGTACTTAGTTCAAATTCATCTTCATAATTATTGCGCATATACTTTTGCAGGTATTACAACGGTTTTTAAAAGTATTTTTCTGCCCAACCACAGAATTCAGAAAACAAACTCTTTTCTGATATCTATGTACCCAACGGTCAAACTATTGTATTCTAATAAACTAGAAGAACGATTTGTTGGTTCGCAATCTACAAACTCTGAAAGTACTAAACTGATTTCATTAATTCTTCGGCAAGTAAAAATAAATTTAACGTGCTCAACGGGTAGCACACCCGTTGAGCACATTGCTTTGTCATAAAATAGCTTTAAACATAATTTTATTTGTTTACTGTCCCAAGAATCATTTAAAAAAATTATACTTAGAACCAAGTCTTTTTCGGATACAGAAACATTTTTATATTACATTTTCAGCTTCAGTATCGATTATATACATACATACATACATAACATCACGCCTGTTTCCCAACGGGGTAGGCAGAGACTATGGCTTTCCACTTGCTACGATCCTGGCAAACAACTTTCGCTTCTTCAACTTTCATAAGTGTCTTCATACATGCTCTTCGGTTAAGGGTACTCTTGACCTGGCCTTTTCTCAGAAGATTGTCGATTTTATCGACTTGAGTATGCCGAGGTCGACCTCTACCAGTTTGTCCATTCACTCTCGCCTCATAAATCTGTTTCGTCAGCCTATTTCCATCCATTCTCTCCACATGTCCAAACCATCTGAGCATCCCTTTTTCTATCTTAGTCACTACATCTTCTGTCATGCCGCAATGTTCCCTTATCACACTATTATTCACTTTATCCATCAATGTCACTCCAGCTATACTTCGCAAACTTCTCATTTCTACTGCATTAATTTTACTTTCATGCTTCTCCTGCCACACCCAACTTTCACTACCATGCATAAGTGTAGGGACAAGCACTCCTCTATGTACAGCCATCCTTGCCTTTTTAGACACGTTCTGACTGTTCATAAAGGTGTGAATGGCTCCATTCACTTGATTTCCTGCCAAAACTCTTGTTTCAATATCATTGTCACACTTTCCATCTCTTGCAAATTTTGAACCCAAATAAACAAACTCTTTCACCTGTTCCACGCTCTTTCCTTCGATCAATATCGAGCAATCAGTCATACATTTCTCTCTTTCAAAAACCATTACTTTTGTCTTGCTTACATTAACATTCATTCCTCTACTTTTAAGCGCATCGTTCATTACATTAACCATCAACTGCAACTCCTCCGCCGATGATGCCAGTATTACCTGATCATCAGCATAAAGGAGGCATTTGACGGTTAGCTCATTCATTTTTAGTCCATACGCACACTCTTGTAGATCTTTCAAACAACTGTCTATATAAAGGTTGAACAGCCATGGTGACGCTACACAGCCTTGCCTCACACCTTTTTCGATGGGAAAAAAGTCTGTGCAAGCTCCATTGATCCTGACACAAGCACTGGAGCCCTCATATAGAGATTTCAATGCTCGTATCAAGTTGCTGTTCACTCCATACATGAACAGTGTTGACCACAGTTCATTCCTCACCACTCTGTCATAGGCCTTTTCTAAGTCCACGAAGATGCAATAGACTTTTTGGCGTTTTGCCAAAAACTTTTCAGCTAGGCATCTTAGTGAAAAGACCTGATCCGTGCATCCCCTTCCTTTCATAAATCCTGCTTGTACATCCCACATTTTTCCTTTAGTTTCATTCATCACTCTTTTAATCAAAACTTTCGCATACAATTTGCCTACGACACTGAGCAAGCTTATGCCGCGGTAGTTTTTGCACTCTTGCTGTGACCCTTTACCTTTGTACAGCGGCACTATGACCGATTTGCACCATTCTTCTGGTACTCTGCCATTTCGCCAGCAAAGATTGAAAAGGCGGTACAGCTGGCAAGCTACCACGCCACGACCCGCTTTCAGCATCTCGACAGAAATTCTATCAATCCCAGCAGCCTTTCCTAATTTCATACTATTCAACGCTTCCACAATTTCTTCCATACTTAAGTGGCTTTCATTATCAAGTTCATTCATTTCCGAGACATGAGTCTCCCTTTGCATATCCTCTTTTTCAAATAAACTTTCAAAATATTCCTTCCACCTTTTTAACACACATTCCTCTCCTATCACAAAACTACCATCATGGTTTCTGATTTGTTTAAATTGTGAGGTAGTCTGTTCAGTCCTCATTGTTCTTATAGACTTCCAAAAGAATTTTATATTCTGTTGGAAGTCATCAGATAACCTGTTATGAAAGTCATCCTCATCATTCTCTCTCTTACTTTTCATCACTTCTTTCGCATCACGCTTATACCTTTTATACTCATCCTTTGCCATTTTTACATCCTCATCCGTTGCCTTCTGCATTCTTTGATTGGCCATTGTAGCCAGCCAGTTCAACCATGCTTGCTTCTTATCAGACAAAACTTTTAAAACTTCTGCAGACATACTCTTTACCTGACATCCATGTCGCCTTTTGCTTATCCCACATACTTCCACTGCAACTTTTACGAGACCTTCCTTAATCATCTTCCATAATTCTTCCATCTCACGTATTTCCTCTGAATTTTCGAATTTCTCGCTCAATTTACTCACAAATTCCTCTCTCACGCTTATATCTTTCAAATTTTCGACTTTAGTGCGCTCCAGTACACTAATGGGCTTATGCGCACGATGCCGCCACCGCTGAAACAGACCTCTTACTCGGCTAATTACCAAGAAGTGATCTGTGTCAATCCCGGCACCGCGGTATGCCCGGGTGTCCAGCACATTCTTTCTCATTCTTGCGTCTACTATCACAAAATCAATCATGCTTCTCTGGCTTTCTTGTTTCCTTGTATACAAGTGGATATCTTTGTGGTTAAATATGGTGTTGGTTACCACAAGATTCCTATCCAAACATACTTCTAGCAGACTTTCGCCATTTTCATTCACTCGCTCATCCCCAAACTTTCCCAATACACTTTCATATCCATCACGCTTCACTCCAACCCATCCATTAAAATCACCTAACATTACAATCCTTTCGTTTCGTTTGCATTTACCCAGAATATAATTCACACTCTCCCAGAATGCCTGCCTCTCACTCTGGTCTTTTGCGGACCGGCGCCACCGCGCATCCTGAGGAGCATACACTCCTAACACAAAGATGCGGGTGAGTCCAACCTTTAGCCTCAACCAAACGAGTCTTGGGCTCACACATTCATAATCTGTCACACATTCATTCATTCTCGCGGAAAGTACTACACCGACACCCTGGCACGCCGCGCTGGTTGTGGCTACGCCTGACCAGTAGGCCGTATAGGCTCCATGTGTCGTGGTGTCGCATCCCTTCCGCTTTGTCTCATTCACACACAAAATATCCAATCGCCTCTCTCGCATAATCTTGCATACCTCCTCAATTTTATCATTCATACCTCCTCTTACATTCAACGTAGCAAAGCGGCTATCCACAGTCCACTTTTCGCCCCGATGGGAGACGTGACGTGACGGGTTGCGAACCACATCGCCGTCATTCTGGGTATTTAAATTTATTAATTCCATTGCGTTCCCACGAGTAGCAAGGGAAAAACATGTCCACTTGAACAGAGCCCCGCTTGTTCAAGTAAGGCTAACCTTATTCTGGGTTCGCCCGGTCCCAGGGTAATAAGCACGCTAATACTAGGCTCGCCCCTAGTCACGCAGCACATAGGCACGGCAACCTTGGCTTGGCGGAGAGAGGATGGGATCGGGATGATGAAATCAGAAAGGGATTTCAGGATAGGAAAAGGCTGTGATAGGAGAGGGACTGGGATAAGGAAAACTTTTCATTACCTTCTGTCTTTCAAAACCAATAGCCAACAGCCAGGACAGTTGTTACTTACACAATATTCTCTGCAGTCCGTAAAGCCTTTAAATAAAACTATTTATCGTCTATGCACAGATTTTCATCTCTTTACAGTTTTAGTAAAAGAAGTATAGAATATTATTTAATTTGATTGACATTTGTGTTCAATTAATTAATTTGATTAACTAATTAATTGAACGTAAATGACCAGCTATGGATTACTACCCCGCTTTCCATTTTAAGAGATACTCTATAAATATAACGACC
Source organism: Miltochrista miniata (assembly GCA_933228765.1). Taxonomy (NCBI): domain Eukaryota; kingdom Metazoa; phylum Arthropoda; class Insecta; order Lepidoptera; family Erebidae; genus Miltochrista; species Miltochrista miniata. The sequence continues at coordinate 20,682,224 of OW121757.1, read as the reverse complement.
AAATTAATTACCGAAAAATAAATTAGTTTCGTGATCGCTGTAAATGACGTACGTGTAAACAGTAATTAACTAGGTACTGTGACCATTCGATTAAAATGTGATTGCATTCATATATTAAAATTAATCCTATTATATAATAGTTAATTACAATGAAATAATTAAACATTAGTCAAATAATAAGGAAGAATAAATCGAAAATAAAATGTTAATTTATAATACATAAATATAGTCACGCCATTATACTCGAAGGGGTAGGCAGAGTCATATTATACGCTCATATTTCACCTTTTTGTTTTATGTCTCACGTATGGGTGGTGGTGAGTATATTGCTGTGTTGAAATGGACAGGCGTAGGTCGTGACAACCCGCAGTTGAAATTTTTCATAACGCCGCCCGCGCCCCTAAGGCCTTCAACTTGGCTTAACGATTGTCATTTTATTGACAACCGGGCTTTATTTTGGGTTTTCCTTTTCTACGCAATGGACCGTCTTGCAAAAGTGTTCCCTTAGTCGCCTCTTCCGACACCCTCGAAATGAATTGGGGTAGCGATCTGCCCTAGAGGGCAACACACGGCTCGTCCCACGCTGAACAGATGGAGCTGCTTAACTAAAATTTCTTAAAATATATTTCATAAACTAAATAGGAAGAAATTTATACAAATATAAATTCAAATTTTATTCAAATCATAGCTCAATTTAAACTTGCATTAAATACTTATTAATTCCAAGTATTTTAAGCCGTTCTTAATTTAAATGGCATTGAAGTGCTTTTCAGTGCTGCCTTTCAGTTTGTCGAGAAACTGGTAAAAGGTAAAGTGGATAGACATATCCACTTTACCTTTTACCAGTTTCTCGACAAAGACATAGTTTTAATTGGACTGCTTCCGCTTTGCTTAAGGTCTCTTAATTGAATTTTTTGCATTTCAAATTTCTAACTACTTTGTACAGAAATTTAAATTAATTTATCTCATTGTAAAAAAGCGTGCAACCGGAATGAAGCTTAAATGGCCATCTTACTTATTGACCAACTCAATCTCAAATCACCTTAGATTTTAGTCCCAATTTGTTAGAAAGATATTTTTTTCCGTGAGGTGAAAATGACGTTGTCATCACATCTTCTAACCGTTTTGATATTGACTGGGAATGATTCAACTTAAAACTAGCGCAATGATTTAGACGGCTGTCACCTTACAGGCGAGTGTGCGGTTGCATAAAGTTCACACACATACACTTACAAATATGTCGTCAATAACAATTTTTTTATGTTATACTTTAGAGCAGCAGATATAATGTTGGCAACCCAAAAAAGCTCATTTTAGTGGATTTACTGTATTAACATTTTCTCTGTATTTAGAACTTTCTTAAAACGGTCGCTCGACGGGGATCTTCTTGTGTACCTCACACACCGCTGGGCGGCGGCTATCGAGAGTAAGGGTGAGGCTCTAGCAGTGAGCCTCGACATCTCGAAAGCCTTTGACCGGGTCTGGCACCGTGGTCTTCTTACGAAACTGCCCTCCTATGGACTGCCCGAGAGTTTATGCGGATTGGTGTCCAGCTTTCTGGCCGGTAGAAGCATCAGGGCCGTCGTTGACGGCAGCTGTTCTGACTGCATTGCCATAAACGCTGGAGTACCACAAGGCTCAGTGTTGTCCCCTACTTTGTTTCTGCTGCATATCAATGACATGTTGTCTATTGACGGCATTCATTGTTATGCGGACGACAGTACGGGCGACACTTATTACACGGGCCGTCCCGGTATCTCTCGGGTTGCAGTGGAAGAAAGTCATGAACAACTTGTGTCTGAAGTCGACGCTACTCTCACCAGAGTGTCCGATTGGGGTCGACAAAATCTTGTCCAATTCAACCCTACCAAGATACAAGTTTGTGTTTTCACCGCAAAAAAGACCCCATTCACTGTGGCGCCACAATTTCAGGGCACATCTCTCACCATCTATGAAAGTATAGGGATCCTTGGTGTTGACATCTCCAGTGATGTGCAGTCCCGCAGTCACTTGGAGGGCAAGGCCAAGCTGGCGTCCAGGAAGCTCGGAGTGCTCAGAAGGGCGCGGCGGTACTTTACTGCGGCGCAAGCACTGCTTCTCTATAAGTCGCAAGTGCGTCCGCATATGGAGTACTGCTGTCACCTCTGGGCGGGGGCACCCGAATACCAGCTTCGTCCATTTGACTCGGTGCAAAGGCGAGCTATGAAAGTTGTCAACGATCCCATACTTGCAGGTGGTGTGGAACCTCTTAGTGACAGGAGAGACTTTGCTTCTCTGTGTGTGTTCTACCGCCTGTACAACGGTTTGTGCTCTGAAGAATTGTTTGATATGATGCCTACGGCTACATTCTATCATCGCACCGCTCGCCATAGACAGGGTGTTCATCCTCATACGTTGCGTCCTGAGCGCTCGAGCACGGTGAGATCTAATAGAGGCTTTCTTCCGCGTACGCTTAGGTTGTGGAATGATCTCCATGCTTCGGTTTTCCCAAACGCCTACAGTATGGGGTTCTTCAAAAGGGGACTTAGAAGGTTATTAAAGGGTCAGCAGCGCGATTGCGGCGCCTCTGGTGTTGCAAACGTCCATAGCCTGCGGTGAACACCGGTACTGTCACTCCAGTGGTATAAAAAAAAAAATATTTAGAGCTGTTTAGTTCAGCCAACTATTTTCTCGCATACCAGGCTGCTTTTGCGTCCAACACGACGAATGTAACATAACGTACGTAACACGAAAAAAAAACAGATCAGAATAGTAACACCAAACCGTTGAAAGCAGCAACAATCCCGAATCACGAACGGGTGTTGCAAAAACTCAATTAGAACTTATGTAGTACGTGACCGAAACTACCGATCTATTGTCTCGTTGATGTGATTGAAATAATTTACTGTACGAACGTTACTCGTTACTTCGCCTTTTCAGTATCATCATTTCCGTGAGACGAACTTTGAAACTCCTAACGTCGGATAATGCCCTAGTACAGAGCGTAATTGAGATTTGTTTTTCCTTCGAAATATTTACAATAAAAGTTTTCTTCATTTTCAGTGTTACTGCTACTTTGCAGTTTAAAATTGTTGTTCATTTGGATATTGGAGCTAGTGGTACATCATTGTTATATATGTTATGTATGTTGGTTTACATCATTTGTATATCTAACAAAATTATTACACCTAATAAAGTGAGCGAGATAGGTATAATTTTCTAGTAGGCAACCTAGCACTATAGGATGTCTTGATAGAATGTGGTCCTCGTAACGCATAGAAGTAAAAATTTAATATCTTATATAATAATTTTATCTTTAAAAAAAGAATTAAGATGAGAAAAGCATTTAAAAAAAACAATATCAACATTGAAAATGGAACAACTTTCTTACTAAGAAAAAGTAAAATAGATTTTGAAAAGAAATGGAGTGATACTCGAAGGCAAGTGGTCTGTGCCACTGCCCAGAGCAAACTAATGGTGGAAAGAATACGTTCTCTGGGCATCAAGTTGCGGCTCAAACTTCACAAATGACACCGACGAGACCGTGATAATTCACCGGCTAATGTCAAAGTTGTGACTTGTTGGAAATTTTTACCGACATAAAGTTCCATTATACCATCCTTCCATTTCTTTCGGTATTTTCCTTCATGGCATGTGCTTTATATTATTAAAGTCGTTATAGTCTGGACTGAAGGGTGACAATGTGTTTAGATTTTACGCGGGAAATAATGAACGTAATACGGCTACAGTTGTAGAAATGAGGTGCTAAGGTTATATAAGGATATATTTGAGAATATATTTGAGGATATCGTTTAAGAACCATGAAAACGGAACCCTATTAAAATTTAGATTCCTAGGCCTAAGTAGGGTACAAACCTAAGGGATTCTAAATTTTATTTTTTACATCCTCATTAAATATTTAGGCCTAGGAATCTAAATTTTAATAAGGGTTCCGTTTTTGCCATTTGGCTACGAAACCCTAAAAAGGTGTTAACATTACTACTGACATTACAAGAAAGTAAAATAATGAATACTGTGTCTTGTAATATATAAATTCATGGTACAAATAATATAGGTATCCTGACATATTATACTGATGTTGAACATAATCTCTAATATCACTTGATACAAATAAAACTGTACAATTGTATTATTATGGTATTTTAAACCCAATAATATACCTTTGACTAAACTACTGAACAAAGACACGTTACGACGTAGATTTATCTACGAAGAAAGTATGTATGTTTGAATAAGATTTTAATATTGAACATATGAGTATCCTTTTAGTGTCTAATGTTCAATATTAAGGATAATACCCCTTCACGTACATACATTTTCCTTCCGTCCGTTTGGAATACCTTGTATATTATGTCCAACCTGATCTCAGTTTCATGTCAGCATCAAACGAAATCCGTATCGTCTTTGTGACGCGGGAACTGAATAATACATTTTACCTTCTTTGTTTTCAGCTCGCTTTCTCGCCACTTGTTCGTCACAATACTTTAGAATTATAAAACACATAAGGGTATATAATTCACACATACACATTGTCTACATCTCTGTAGCTGGTGCGTAAATAAAATCGTAGAGCCGTAGATAGTTTTACGAGTGCTACGTCTACGTGGCTACGAAACTCAAAATTATTCAGGTAAAACTTTAGAACGGGTTGTAGGATGTACGGTGCTACTAACATCGTTGGGGCCTCCAATGGTTGAGTCCTCCTTGCAGTGCATCCGGGGCAAAGGAGAAGCGACCACTCCCCTTCCTCTGTTGGAGAGTTGTGCTACTCCAGCTAATTCCGGCCAAGGCGTGAGTAGCCAACAAGTGGCTAGCTCGGTGGGTGTGTGTCGGTGCCAACCGTGGTTGGCGACATGGGCGGCAGCTAACAGTACTAGTTCGCCGTCGCCTTGTTGAAGCTTCTGAACTATCATACAACCCGAATTAGGCGGAACATTGCGGTGATTCAGTGATTATTATAGGTAACCCTCTTTCTCAGGGGGTGCGCTGAAGCACGGGTGATAAACTATGTAAATTAATATGTTCTTGGTCCAAGTCAACCTTACCAGCCTTCTATAATCAAATGAAATCAAACCATAACAGCTTAAAACAGCTAACAAAATCGTATTGGCGCTGATTCCAAATCCAGGTAAAAGTTGAAGGCAGTTGGGAAGTTGCCTAAATAAATAAATCTCTACTTATCTCAGCATAAAAAAAAATGAAATCTTTGTTTCCGCGAAAGATTTATTAAAAGATTTACTGGTGGTCTCTTTTATGACAGACCTTTACAAATTTGCTATACAAATTTAAAAGCCTTATTGCATACAATTCCTTAATTATTACACAACCGCTACCCAAGCCGAAAGTCATTTAAATATTTTATGATGTAATTTAAAAGGTTGTCTTTGATAATGAGACTTATGATATATTTGATTATGACGAGACATCAGACGCTGAATCTCAAAATAAAAGTATTTATAACAATAACAAATAATGTTCTAGATTAAAAAATGACGCTGCTTAACGTCTCTGATTTTTCAGACAGTTTTTATCGTCCTCAAGACAAATCACCCAGAATTTTGAGGATTACATTTGCACGAAACATTTTATCGGATGTGCGAGAAAGTTTTTTCTAAAGATATCTAAACACCCCTATCTCCCCTCTTGATTGTTCTAAACTTCATGTTCCACACCATTCGTTTTATCCAATGCAAGACCGGCAGGTTCTATATGCATTAAAAATAGACAAAAATGATTTACTAGTTATCGAGTTTTATAATATAATAAACTTTTACAAAAAAATGTAAATAAATACAATAGATTTAGTTGAATGCAAAGCCGTGGAAATCGGTTCGTGCGTTCTGGAGTTATAGCGTCAGGAAGGAAAACCCGACTTATTTTTATATAATAGATTATAAAACTTGCAACACGTATACAATACAGTGACTGCCTTTTTGCCAGTTTAGTGATTTTAAGAGATATAAGAAAACCAAAAGGTTCTGCGAAAGAATACAATGTGCTTGGTCTCATCCATTTGCAGTAGTTGATGCATTTTCTACGCCCCTCAACTCTCCGTCAAACATTTTACTCCAGTGTACTTAAAATAAAAACTACAAGTACTCTGTGTAACACAAACATGTCAAGCGAGTCTCTGAGCAGAGATACTCGCTAAGTAAAGATTGGATATTTTTTCGGTAGCTTTGCAAACATCAATCCTTTTACGCATTGGTATGCAGGCTGCGTGGGTCGAAATGCAATACACTTACCCTCGCTAGAGTTCAAAGCGTAAAGTTTTTTCTGTCCCAGACATTATTCCAGTCTCGTAGTTCTACAGCTTTGCATGTTTGAGGTTTGGAGCATTTTTTCAGTTGGGCCCTGGTTTCATTAAAAGTTGAAAAGCCACTTTTTGCTACCAATTTTCAAAGTGAGCGTGCAACTTTCGATGAGTTCCTATGAAAAATTGTAATCATTATGTTTTAGACAATGAACCAGAAAGCTATTGAAGTAATTGTACGTGTTCTTTACAATATTATGCACCGTATTATAATGTTGAAAGGTCAAACTGTAGAGTCCTGAGAAGATTTCGACTGTCCTGGCTGTTGTAAAACTTAGTACGATTTTTTTTTTTTTTTTATATTCAGCTCGCCAAATTGACGTCGCCACCAGCCTGATGGTAAGAAAGCAGTGGCGCATCTAGCGATTGGGGGCCACTTCTTACAGTGGTCCTCAAGTTGGCGGCCCTGTGATGTGCCTCTTCACGCTCCTCTTGAAGAACCCGGGATTGTAAGATGAGGGAAAGACGTGTGCGGGCAGGTCGTTCCATGTTTTTATAGTTCGACAGAGGAACGATCTTTTGAAACGCTCGGTTCTGGCGAAGATTCTCTCCACTGTGTATGAGTGGCATCTCTGCCCGGCACGCGTTGTTCGGGATCGGAAAGGAGATGGTGGGATCAGGTTGAAGAGCTCTTCAGAACATTCGCCGTGATACATTCGATAGAAGGCAGCCAATGACGCTATGGTTCTTCGCTGCGACAAAGGTTCGAGGCCTCCCGTCACCTCAGGACAACCAATTATTCGGATAGCACGTCTCTGCATAGCGTCAAGCGCGTCTAACAAGTACCTCGCGGAGTCATCCCAAAGGTGAGAACAGTACTCGACGCAGGGACGAATCTGCGAAATGCGAATGGATTATAGAATGTTTATAGATTTTCTTTGGTGTAAGTACACTAAATACAATGCACTTACCCAATTGACCAGCGTGGAACTTAAAGGCCTATCACCCTTCCACATGGGCCGTGATAGGCTGATTTGATGTACTGCATGTCCAGCCTACTGATAAAATAACCTTTTCGAAAAATCGGTTTACAAGATAAGAATGAATCACGGTTGAATACTTACGTATTGTTATCCGTATCCGTATATATGTATTTATTTTCAGCGTTTTCATTAAGAAGTTCACGAAACCGTAACAATACAAAAATTCTTAACGTTATGAAGACCTGAGTTTTCCAAATACTTTACATTGTTAGCGCTTGCGTATCTTGTGTTAGGAAGTAAGATGTTATGATAATAATAATATGTTACACCTTTTAAGTGAAAACATGTTTTAATCATATTATAATTAATACGAACGGTTTGATCTTTTTCATTTAAAAAGTTTGTTAAATATGGCAAACAAATAGGTAAATATTTCACGAGCCTTGATTTTAACTAGAAATGTCAAAGGAAAAAAGATATCTAAGACTTTCAGCTTAAATATGTAGAATGCTTAAGCGCCCACGACTCGTGATCTTTTAAAAGTGAAATATGAAATTGTGTCGAAAGATGAATAACGAATATTTTAATATTTGTTGAACTGTGTTGACGTTTGCTATGTGTAAATAACTATCTGAAATTGTAGAAAGTTTGGGTTCACAGTGCGTTCAACCATTACTCTCATTATGTGATTTTGTATTAACTCTTTGCCATGCTTTTAAGATAGCTTAAGAAACCTTGGATACACACAACCGCTCTTTAATTACACCGATATTGAGACGACAACAAAGATTGGTATCGCAACAAAAAAGAAACGTACATGTACACGAAGAAAACACAATATATCTCGGCACTTATAAAAGTGTGCTAATAAACGAGGTAGAACGACGCCAACCTAGCCCTTTCATCTGACGCTGGCAGTAAATCCCGGAACGAGAACTGCCTCGTGTGATGTATTCCCGACATTAATGGAATTACGCGGCCGAGCGATATGTAGCACTTGTTGGTACACTTTAAGGATAACAATTTGTATAGAGTGCTTCGTTCCCGTTTCCTCATTAATTTACACTATAAATGTTTATTTCGAACATTCTACCTTGCAAACAGATCTATGTCAGTAAATTGTTTCGAGTTAGTGGAGAAAGAAATACGCTGTTGGTAGGTACTATCCGAATTTTTTATTCCACGTAGATTACATCTAATACAATTTACTTAATGACGATGCTTGACGGTGTTGATCCAAAAGGTTTTATATGAAGGAGTTATACTTCATATTAAAAGGGAAGTTTTTGTTTAGGTTTGTATCTGTGCCTGCCTCCATGACTAGGGGCGTGAGAACCAGAAGGGCTGCTCGCCGTCCTTACAGAAGCAGGCACAAGACGGTGATGTGACGTGACAGTTTCACACTGCCCCACACAGCAAGAAGCAGGATAACACCCGAACCAACCCTAAAGACCACGGGATAGGAAACCTCGAACCCCTAGGTGAAGTCGTAGCCATAGACGATTGCTCTGAATTCTTTCGACGGACATCCTGGGGCTCCTGGTCTGGCTTTCAGTCGGTAATAGTCCAGCATAGTATCCGTGAGGATTTCCTTACTATCTGTGGTAGAGGAATTCATATTGCAATCAGGGCCGTCTTTATCCTATTGGAGGCCCTGGGCATATTAGGATAATGGGGCCCTATGACTTTGACAGGACACTAATTTCATAGAAAATACAAAGAATGTAGATAAACCATGTTAAACATTTATTTTTATTAACAACTAGCGGTTCCCTGCCACGCTTCGCTGTGTCTTTTTTTGTGGTCGTTTCATGTACCTATGAGAAATGAGTCACGTTTTCGAAACATTCTTGATTGCTGCTCCGCTCCTGTTCGACTTAGCGTGATGTTATATAGCCTATAGCCATCCTCGATAAATGGACTATCAAACTCAACAGAGTATACTGTCTGTCGCTTGTCAACAGGTTTTGTCTTTTCATCTTCAAATGCGCAATTATTTTATTTTATTTTATTTTTTATTTTCATCAAATTTGTGTTTTGATGATCTTAAAGTATGACCAGTGGAGGGCCCAGCGGACGGAACACGTTTTGTCAGATCAGCCTTTATACTGTCTGGTCTAGTGTAGTCTTTACGACAAGATGTGTGAACCCTCAGCGACTTCAAATCCTTAAGTTGGGAGCTCTTTCGAGGTATTAAAGGATAGGGCAAGATTAAATGATGACTAAGCTATAGGTAATTGATTAATAAACATGGAAAATTGATTAAACTAATAAAGCTTTGACTTGAATTAAAAATGCCTATTTGTACTAATTTAGAATTACAATACAATTTTTTATTTATTTATTACATACATACATACATATGGTCACGCCTTTATCCCCGAAGGGGTAGGCAGAGGCATATTATATGCCCACATTTCACTTTTGTATAATTTGTCCCACGTAATAGGGGGTGAGCCGTATTGCCGTGCCGTATTTATTTATTACACTTTATTATTATAATTTTAAACAGCTCATCGCATGCCAAACAACTCGAGTCATTTAATAAAGACTTGCGACTAAGTTGTGAGTCTTTTAATAAAAGACTCGAGTCCATTTATATCCGAGTCGTATTATAACAACTGGAGTCCCTCAGATTAATAAAAAGACTTGAGTCGTATTTTTGGAGTCAAGTCTTGAAAATCGAGTCAGTCCAACTTAAGTGACTTAAAAGACTTGAGTTCTCACATCACTATTTTTTAGCAATACCAAAAACAATTAGCAATAGCAATAACAAATTTTAGTCCTTAAGTTGACCCCCCTGGGGGGGTCAACCTAAGGACCAAAATTTGTTTAATTAATTATAAATAAACAAAATACGATCTAAAAATTTAAATGTTCGAACAGTCAAGAACTAACGAAGAACTAATAATTAGAAAAAAAAATCAAGTGGGGCCAAATTCACTGAGTGATGTAGGTATCGATGCAGTGAATCGATCCGAGTACTACGCATCGATTTAAAAGATCGATTTTTTGGCTGGAAAAACCGATTTTTTGATTAATCGATTTCAGATCGCCATCCCTATAACAGACACGGATTGTACTTGCTGAGGTTGTTTTTCAATAAAATTAATTAATTTGTTTTTGGTACGTCTGATAATTAATACGCTTTTATTAGGTCGTCGTGTATGTAACTAACAATGTAATGGAATCTAAGGAAACTAATTTAACCATCTTCCAAGGATCGTAGCGTCATGAAAATTGGCAGCTGTATGTAGTTCTGATGACAATACAATAATATGGTACTGTCGAACTGATCTAATGATGGGGCACTGAAACTTCATGATGGAGCCAATGGAATCTAAGGTAGCTAGGTATATAATTTTATTAGAAAATCACAGAAAATCTTTCCTGTGGTTTTTGAAGGCCGTCGTCTCGTACGCCGAGGGACTAGGGTCTAGGACTAGGGACTTTGTATTTGGTCTGAGGGGGCCCTTTCGATCGCGGGGCCCTGGGCAAGTGCCCATAGTGCCCAGTGGAAAAGACGGCCCTGATTGCAATGCTTATCATGTACTACTCGTTATAATCTTATTCAAGAGATTAGATATCGCTTTTTTTTACGTGAGGGAAAATCGTCATGGATGTTATGCCGGACTCCTACCGACTAAAAAACCTCACGTAATGCCCAACAGCCTATGGTTGTTAGCCCCGGGTAAGCCCTCGGAAGGATGTCCCAGGACTTAAGATTAGATATAGCTTATAGTATTCAATTGAGTCAGTGTCATATTATTTCACAACCATCAATAGTTTTATCTTGTTAAGAACATTCAAGTTGGGATTACTGGATATAAACTAACGTCTAACATATTCGTGGAACATACATACATACAGATAATCACGCCCTCATTTTACCTTTTTTTTTTGAAGTGAAACTTCTTTATCGGCGTTGGAAAAAAATTTGCGTCACGTCACGTCACGTCACGTCACGATTTTTGGTTACGCGCCATCTTTGTTCTGTTCCTCACCACGGTGGATTCGAATTAAGAGTACTTTATCCAGGGATAGCATGTCATTTAAGGGTTTTTGGACTTTTTGACTTTTGGGCTTTTGGACTTTTGGACTTTTGGATGGGACATTGGTACTTTGGGTCTTTGGGACTTTGGAACTTTGAGACTTTGGGACTTTTGAACTTTTGCACTTTTGAACTTTTGAACTTTTGGACTTTTGGACTTTTGGACTTTTGGATGGGACCTTGGTACTTTGGGACTTTGGGACTTTGGGACTTTTGGACTTTTGGACTTTTGGATGGGACCTTGGTACTTTGGGTCTTTGGTGCTTTGGGACTTTGGGACTTTTGGACTTTTGGACTTTTGGACTTTTGGACTTTTGGACTTTTGGACTTTTGGACTTTTGGACTTTTGGACTTTTGGACTTTTGGACTTTTGGACTTTTGGACTTTTGGACTTTTGGACTTTTGGACTTTTGGCCTTTGGGACTTTGGGACTTTTGGACTTTTGGATGGGATCTTGGTACTTTGGGTCTTTGGGACATTGGAACTTTGGGACTTTGGGACTTTGGAACTTTGGGACTTTGGGACTTTGGGACTTTGGGACTTTGGGACTTTGGGACTTTGGGACTTTGGGACTTTGGGCTTTGGGACTTTGGGACTTTGGGACTTTGGGACTTTGGGACTTTGGGACTTTGGGACTTTGGGACTTTGGGACTTTGGGACTTTGGGACTTTGGGACTTTGGGACTTTGGGACTTTGGGACTTTGGGACTTTGGGACTTTGGGACTTTGGGACTTTGGGACTTTGGGACTTTGGGACTTTGGGACTTTGGGACTTTGGGACTTTGGGACTTTGGGACTTTGGGACTTTGGGACTTTGGGACTTTGGGACTTTGGGACTTTGGGACTTTGGGACTTTGGGACTTTGGGACTTTGGGACTTTGGGACTTTGGGACTTTGGGACTTTGGGACTTTGGGACTTTGGGACTTTGATACTTTGGGACTTTGGGACTTTGGGACTTTGGGACTTTGGGACTTTGGGACTTTGGGACTTTGGGACTTTGGGACTTTGGGACTTTGGGACTTTGGGACTTTGGTACTTTGGGACTTTGGGACTTTGGGACTTTGGGACTTCGGGACTTTGGGACTTCGGGACTTCGGGACTTTGGGACTTTGGGACTTTGGGACTTTGGGACTTTGGGACTTTGGGACTTTGGGACTTTGGGACTTTGGGACTTTGGGACTTTGGGACTTTGGGACTTTGGGACTTTGGGACTTTGGGACTTTGGGACTTTGGGACTTTGGGACTTTGGGACTTTGGGACTTTGGGACTTTGGGACTTTGGGACTTTGGGACTTTGGGACTTTGGGACTTTGGGACTTTGGGACTTTGGGACTTTGGGACTTTGGGACTTTGGGACTTTGGGACTTTGGGACTTTGGGACTTTGGGACTTTGGGACTTTGGGACTTTGGGACTTTGGGACTTTGGGACTTTGGGACTTTGGGACTTTGGGACTTTGGGACTTTGGGACTTTGGGACTTTGGGACTTTGTGACTTTTGGACTTTTGGCCTTTGGGACTTTTGGACTTTTAGATGGGACCTTGGTACTTTGGGTCTTTGGAACTTTGGGACTTTGGGACTTTGGGACTTTGGGACTTTGGGACTTTGGGACTTTGGGATTTTGGGACCTTGAGACCTTGGGACTTTGGGACTTTTGGACTTTTGGCCTTTTGGACTTTTGGACTTTGGACTTTGGACTTTTGGACTTTTGGACTTTTGGACTTTTGGACTTTTGGACTTTTGGACTTTTGGACTTTTGGACTTTTGGACTTTTGGACTTTTGGACTTTTGGACTTTTGGACTTTTGTACTTTTTGACTTAATTTAAGGTGAGGTGAAAATTAAGTTTATGAAGAAGTTTCACTTCTTACGTGTGTACACTAAGTACACGCAATTTTTTTTTATACTACTTAGGTGGCAGACAAGCTTACGGCCCACCGGAAGGTTGGTAACCGTAGCCTATAGACGTTTGCAACACCAGAGGCGCTACACACGCGCTGCCGACCCGGGCGCAGGTTGTGACGACCCACAGTTGAAATTTTTCAAGCCGCAAGACCTTATTATACTATTATGTCCTACGTAATAGGTGGCGAGCAAATTGCCGTATTGAAATGGCCGTATAGAAAGTACGCCTCATTATATAAAAAAAATATTAATTTGACCCAAAAGGCACAAAATAACCATAATATAAGGACATCAACAAATAAGTCGAAAACTACTTGGCAAATAATTAATCGCGCAAAAAATAATGTGCCCAAACATAATATTGACAGAATTAAGGTAGGAAATAAAATTATAGTAAAGCCAGGAGACATAGCGGATGAATTTAATAATTATTTTATAGATAAAATTTAGCCTTCCTTTAATGTAAATAGCAAACTTATAAATCCAATAATGAATTGCGCCAGTAGCTCTATGTTTATGGCCCCTTGTATACCAGAGGATATATATAAAATAATAAAAGCATTGAAAAATACTAACAGTGTAGGATACGACGGCATATCCACAAAAGTATTGAAACATGTAGCAAAAGAAATTTGTGGACATCTTTGCCACATAATTAACCTAAGTATCAGCGCGGGTACTTATCCGGATGCACTTAAAACAGCTGTTATAAAACCGCTTTTTAAAAGAGAAAGCAGAGAATTTATAGAAAATTACAGACCTATTTCATTAGTTCCCGTTATTTCAAAAATATTCGAAAGATATATGTATTACGAACTTTATACATTTCTAGAGAAAAATAAAATTTTGTGCGAGGAGCAGAAAGGCTTTCGAAGAAGCAAAACCATAAATATGGCTATTTTTGATTTTTACATAATGTCATAAAAATATAGACAAGCGTACACCTGTATGTGGTATTTTTTGTGATTTGTCTCAAGCCTTTGACTATGTGCATCACGGTATCCTCATAGGCAAGCTTGAGCGATACGGAATAAGAGGGAATGTTATAAATTTGCTTGAATCTTATCTCCAAAATAGAAGACAGTTCACTGAAATATAAACAAATTGATGCAACAGACAATGTTGAAGTCACTTTTAGATCGTCAAAGCGTAATATCGCATTTGGAGTACCGCAAGGTAGTGTGCTGGGACCTCTTTTATTTATTTTATATGTAAATGACATGCCAAAAGTATATTGACCAACCGTTGACCTTATTTGCTGATGATAGCACTATGACTCTAACATGTAGAAATCCAAAATCCTATGAAAATGACATTAATAATTCTTTAAATCTAATTGTAAAATGGTTAAATGATAATAATTTGAAAATAAATTTAAACAAAACAAAGCGTATCAATTTTAGTCAACGAATACCTGCTATGAATATGAATATACACTATAATAATTATGCAATTGACGAAGTACCATACACGAAGTTTTTGGGGCTATCAATTGACAAACAGTTAAACTGGAAAGAACATATTGATATACTATGTGGGACAATTAATAAATCTGCATACGCTTTAAGAACATTAAGGCCGATAATATCCACTGATGCACTCTTAACTGCTTACTATGGCATCGTAGAATCCCATCTGCGATATGGAGTTATATGTATTTTGGGGAAATTCGACAGAAAAAGAAACGGCCTTTAAAGCTCAAAAGAGATGCATACGGTCAGTGTTTAAATTAAAATCTACCCAGAGCTGTATGCCTTATTTTAAAGCATATAAACTTTTAACACTGCCATGTTTGTATGTTTTTGAGGTTGCTGTGTTTGTGAAAGCTAACCCTAATCGTTTTGAACGCTTAGCTGACACAATCCCTAGAAATAGACGTGACAATACTAAGCTAGGTCTCCAAAGAGCCAATACCACATTGATGCGTAAGAGTATATTTTGCATGGCTCCTACCATATATTTATAATAAATTGCCAGTCCATTGTAAGGAGTTATCATTACATTTATTTAAAAAACAGCTCCGTAGTTTCCTGGCAAGTAAAGCCTACTACAGCATCAATGACTTTTTGAA
The DNA here is from genome assembly GCA_933228765.1 of Miltochrista miniata. Taxonomy (NCBI): domain Eukaryota; kingdom Metazoa; phylum Arthropoda; class Insecta; order Lepidoptera; family Erebidae; genus Miltochrista; species Miltochrista miniata. The sequence continues at coordinate 20,666,965 of OW121757.1, read as the reverse complement.
AGAAAAAAGTAGTGCGTTTACTTCAATGTATAAATAATAATAACCTATGTACATAATTATAATAAATTGAAGATGTGTAATGTACCTAATGTAAATTTGTAACTGTATTTGATGCGACGATATTGTACCTATAATGTTTTTAGTTCAGATTTTGACCTAAACCATTTTTTGCATGCCTAATGGTAAAATATGGCTGAACATTTTTTATGTAACACCATCCTTTGTATTTACCCATATTTGCAAAATAAAGTTTCTTATCTTATCTTATCTTATCTTACAGGCGCAATTCCCCGCGACCCGCAGTCGAAATTTTTCAAGCCGCCCATATGTTCATTTTACTGTCAACCGGGTTGTCGAGTTTTCCTTCTCTACGCAATTGACCTTTTTGCGAAAGTGTTCCCTTAGTCGCCTCTTACGACACCCTCGGGATGTATAGGGGTGGCGACATTTGGTACTCACCCGTCGCAACACGGGACCCCGTCGCTACACGGGGCTCTGCGGGGAGAATCGTGGAAATATTATACAAACTGTAAAAAAATTAGTAAGTGTTTTTAACCGACTTCAAAAAAAGGAGGAGGTTCTCAATTCGTACGCTATGTTTTTTAACCGACTTCAAAAAAAGGAGGAGGTTCTCAATTCGTACGCTATGTTTTTCTTTTTTTTTTTTGTATGTATGTTACGCGATAGCGGCGCCAATTATGGATGGATTTTGAAAATTCTTTTTTTGTTTGAAAGAAGCTACTTCTGAGGTGGTCCCATATCCAGGGTATCAGGATCTGATGCTGGAATCCAGGAGAAATCGAGGGCAACCACCGAAAATTGTAGGGACAACTAGTGAGTTAGTTAACTTTTTGATTAAGTGCTATAATGTACTAAAATTTAATGAAGGTCTGGAGTCGATCTGATGATGGAACCGAAAGACAGTCAAGGGGATTCCTTAACGATTTACAGCAGTTACCTTGTGTTTCGGCTTGATTGATTTGTGTTGATGAGAACTTTACACCTAGATAGAAATACTTTTCGGTCCACCCGTCACTTAAAATAAAAATATAAAAATTTTAAATAAAAAATAGAACCGACTTCATATAAATCCTTAAAAATAAAATTTACCTAGCACATAGTAATATGTATTTTGATTTATCCCATTTTATTCAATATAATATTAAAGTTGGTGCCATTAATAATACCTACCTAAACCTATGGGTTTACTTGGCGCCGACTTCAATATGATATTGAATAAAATCTGATAAATCAAAATGCATACAACTATGTTCTAGGTAAATTTTATTTTTAAGGATTTATATGAAGTCGGTTCTATTTTTTATTTAAAATTTTTATTTCTATTTTTATTTACGCATTTCAAATTATAACAGAAGTCAATATTTGTTTTCTGTAAGGAATGTTCTTTTTGATTACATTGCTCTCAGAGGCACAAATTTGTTTGTCTTTCATTGATGTTGTTTACAAAAGCTACCGATCTGTAAAAGCTACAATAACAATTAAATAATATAGGCTACCGTAATTTGATGCATAGAAATTTTTCAAAGTTAAGCAGAGATACATAAAATTCGGAGATAGATAATCACAGGTACAGATAATCTACAGAAGGTGACTTTAAAGGTTCTTGCAGAGCCTTCAGAATTCCTTATAATTAGTCTTCAGTAATATTTACAGAAGCGCGAGTGTAGCGCCTCTGGTGTAATTGCAAACGCCCATAGGTTACGGCCACCACTTTCTATCAGATGGTTCCGTAAGCTTGTCTACTACCTTAGTTATACAAAAAATCCCTGCTCAATTAGATCCAATAAACGGAACCAGTGGTATTAGACTTGTCAACTTTAAGAAACAATGACGTCATTGGTTAGTCGGAGAAAGCCCATTTGCTTAACCTTGATTTTTTTCATAAAGCCAATTCATAGGCTCCAACCTTATCGTTTGTTTAAAAAACTAGGAATTTTGGTATTTTAGTAATAAGTTACTATAAAACGACCACTTAACTTAACGTACCTACCTATCATATTTTGAAACCATTTACGAACAATAACATTATTTAACAATACCTAGTGTGTCAAACACTTAGAAAATTTAAGTAAAAAATTGAGACTTTAGTTTGTTTGTTAAATATAGACTTAGAATAATTTCTTAAATTTGGTTTAGACGGGGAACCTATGCCCGATTTTTCATAGGAGTTCAAGTTTCAAACACTTGTAAAATTTTAGCTAAATATTAAAAATTGCAAAGTTGATGTTATTTGAATGGGATTGTTTATTATCGTTGCATGTGTACATACACTTAGAATACTTACATAATACTGATGATAACATAGAAACTGTGTCCGATTTTCTTCAGATTTAAGAGCGTAAAAGGGTCGGGAACAGTAGGGAATAATAATAATCACCAACTACTGTTCTGTTCACACTGGTTTATTGGGTAACAACAAGTAACAGTTTGTAAAGGTTTATATGTATACACCAAGAAAACATAATAGCGTGATCTAGGAAATACAGTAAAGCGCGATGTAGCAAGTACCGAACAGCGCCATCTGGTCTAACATTCTATGTACTAAACATATGTAAACAAAGCACACAATAAGAAACTAATTAACTACACGAAACAATATTATAAATAAAGGTTACGCGTATACATTCCGCCCACCAAGGACCTATTTGACATAGTGTCCTTAAACACAATATACAAAACACATGATAATAACTATTACAAACACCGCCCACCATGGAAATCCTAAGACTAACTTAAACTAAATTTATAGGTAAAATATATGTATAAACCTTATGAATCCAAGTCTGAACCTAGAAACCATACAAGACCACGCCAGGACTATTCAGTGACAGGCAAAATACCTAACCGCGAAACAGGTCTCTTTATTAAAGAATTTTGAGTGCGCAATGTCACCACTCTTGTGATTTTATCTAAACCCGGATGTTTTTCTACTACTCTTGCCAAAAGCCATTTGCTTGGTGGCAAGTCATCTTCCCTGACTACAACCACATCTCCAATGTTTGGTTCAGGATTGGGAGTGTTCCATTTGTATCTATGGAGATATTTGGTAAGATACTCCTGGGACCATCGACGCCAGAAGTTTTGAGTCATTTTTTGCGTCAATTGCCAACGTCGCAAACTTGACACCGTGGATTCCTCAAAATTGTGGTCCGGTACAGCGACCAAGGGCTCGCCGATGAGAAAATGGCCTGGAGTTAAAACGTCAAAAGCATCGGAATGTGTACTTAAAGATGACAGAGGCCTAGAGTTCAGACATGCTTCAATTTGCATGAGAACAGTAGATAACTCTTCATAAGTCAGCGTAGTATCCCCTATTACGCGCTTTAAATGAAATTTGACAGATCTTACGCCTGCCTCCCATAATCCACCAAAATTAGGAGCTCGAGGAGGGATGAAGTGCCATTTTGTCCCAATAGTGGCCAAAGATTCTGAAATGTCCTTTACAAATGCTGACTTTTCGGACGCAAATAATTTTTGAAGTTCTTTCGAAGCACCGACAAAATTGGCTCCAAATTGCTGTACACAAGCCTCGGCGGGACACAAACCTCCGAAAGGCTGAAAGGAAACCCTGAGAAGTTAAATCACTGACAACCTCAATGTGGATGGCGCGGGTCACCATGCAAATAAATAAGCAGATGTATCCCTTATGGGCATGATGGCCTTGTCCTTTGGTTGTCCTTATGTTAATAGGACCGGCATAATCTACTCCACTACTTTTGAATGGCCTTGAAGGACTAGTTCGGGCAGGAGGCAACTGACCCATCAATGGCTGGGATGGTTTTAAAGCATTCCTGATGCATGTAACACATTTGCGTACAAATGCCTTTACTAAACCATTGGCTCCCATCAAATTATAATTTGTAGCTAAATAAGTTAACATCAACTGTGTACCACCGTGTAACGTTTTAGCATGAGCATCAGCAAGTAACAGATCCGTAAGCTTTGATTTCTTAGGTATCAATATAGGATGCTTCGCATTCAGAGAAAGATGCGATCTTTCTAGTCGTCCTCCCACCCTCAAAACGTCATCGTTGTCGAAATACGGATTCAAAGACTTCAGAGGACCCTTTAACTTCATCCCCGTAGTCTGTTGTCGTATGACTAGTATTTCATCTCTAAAACTATCTGACTGACACATCCGGATCACACATTTCAAAGAGGCATCCAATTCATCTCTAGTCAAATAGTTTGTTAGTCTGATGTTCCCTTGTCGCAGACTCAAAAAACGTCTGCAGTAAGCCAAAACTCGCACCAACTTCGTAAGTGAGGAATATCTATTCATAATACTCACTGACAGTGCTTCATCAGTAGCAACGTGAACTGTCATCTCTTCCTTTGTCTGGTATTGTCTGCCTTTACTATACTGTATTATCGGATCAGACAGAAATGATGGACCCTTGAACCACAAGGCAGATTTTGACAGCTCTATAGGACTTATACCTCTTGATCCTAAATCTGCAGGGTTCTGACCAGATGGTACATGAAACCAATGAGCGAAATCAAGGCTCGTTAAAATTTCCGACGTGCGGTTGGCTACAAAAGTCTTCCACCTATTCGGATGGCCATTGAGCCAAGCCAGCACAACAGTCGAGTCTGTCCATGCTCTACTGTTAGTTATATTGATATTCAATACCGAAGTCACCTCGACCAGAAGTCTGGTTAACATTACTGCCGCACAAAGCTCCAACCTAGGAATCGATATCTGCTTAATTGGGGCAACCTTCGTTTTGGATGTAATCAAACTCACAGATACCCTGCCAGAAGCATCGACTACTCTAATATATACCGCTGCCGCGTACGCCAACTTCGAGGCGTCCGAGAATCCGTGCAATTCCACGAGGGTGTCGTCTGGTTTCATCCTGTGCCATCGAGGTATTGTTATGTGGGATAAGAGTGACAACTGATTATAATAAGTATCCCATTCCGCTAAAATCGTTCTTGGTACTTCTTCATCCCAATCTAAACCCGCTATCCATAATTTTTGGATAAATATCTTAGCGGTTATGACACAGGGTGCAACCCATCCCATTGGATCATATAGTCTAGCAATATGTGAAATTATTGTTCTTTTAGTAACAGGTCCCGGTTCCCGATGAACAGTAACAGCGTACTGAAAGTTGTCGGTGTGACGATTCCAGGTAAGCCCCAACAACTTAACTACTTCATCTTCCTTTATCTGGAGTCCTTCTTCCAGATCACCTTGAGTTTTCGACGTCTTTAATTTTTGTAATAAGTCTTCATTATTACACATCCACTTCTGAAGTTCAAACCCTGCTTTAAACAATAATGCGTTTATTTCCTTATACATAACTACTGCTTCTTCTACACTATTACAGCCCGTTAAAAGGTCGTCCATGTAAAAATCATTAAGGACTATTTTAGCTGCGTTTGGATAGTTTAGTCCCTCATCGTAAGCCACTTGATGAAGAGCTTTAACTGCAAGGTACGGAGCTGAAGCAGTACCAAACGTGAGGCGCAGCATTCGGTAAGCTTCTACTTCTTGCATTGGGTCTGTTCTCCAGAGTATTCTTTGATAGTCAGAGTCACATTCTGCTACTTTTACCTGCCGATACATTTTAACGATATCGGCCGCCAAACAGATTGGGTGTGTCCTCCAGCGCATCAACAAGTGACGAAGTTCTGGCTGTAGCTTCGGTCCAACCATCAACTTGTCGTTCAAGGAGTAGCCACGGTTACCTCTGCAAGAAGCGTCGAAAACTACTCTCACTTTTGTAGTGTCCTTGTCATTTCTTATGACAGCGTGATGCGGTAAATAAATACAATTTGCCTTATTCCGTTCGGCGTCTGAAACCCGTTCCATATGACCTAAGGCTACATATTCCTTTAGTACCTCAGTATACTTTTCTTTCAGGTTGGTGTCTTTTCTCAACCTAGTTTGTAAGGACGTCAACCTTCTTTCAGCTACCTGCTCAAACCCGCCAAATTCATGAATCGAATTGGGTTCCCGAAATGGAAGTCTAACCACGTACCTTCCCTTTTCGTCCCGTTTGGTGGTTGCAGCAAAAAACTCCTCACATTTTTTCTCTTCCTCGGACAATATCTTTTTCTGATTATTTGGCTCAGCCTCTAACTCCCAAAATTGTTCGATCAAAATCGTTCTCATGTAGGCAACAATGCATTGAGACTAAATTGACGGAACTATTAGAAATATTCGCTACTCCTGATATAATCCATCCAAACTTGGAACACTGAGCTACAATCTTACCATCCAAATTCCTCTTTATTCCTTCCTGAATTATCTGGCTATAAACATCAGCACCCAATAAAAGATTAATTTTATTAGGTGTGTGATAGTGTGGATCGGCCAGATTTCCTTCTAAAGGATCAACCCATTCTACCTCAGTTACTTTAGTGACTGGGAGAAGCTCTGTAATGGATGTTATGACATAAGCCAGGACCTCTATTTTGAAGTTTGTATTAACTCTGGACGTCAGGTTAATAGTCACGACTGAACTAGAGTATATTTCTTTGCCACCGCCGACTCCCTTAATTATCCTAGAAGACGGCCGTTTCCTTAAGCCTAGAAATTGTACCGTGGATTCCGTGATCAACGAGAGCTGTGAACCCTGGTCGATCAACGCCCTAACCAACTGATAACTACCTGTCTTCGACTCAGCTCTAAGGAGAGCTGTAGCTAACAACACAGTGTTGTTAGCATTATTACCTGTCGAACAACAAGATATCAGCGGTTTCTCTCCACCACCATCCGCGGGTGATGAATATTTGATTCCTTCCTGCCCTTCCGTTCTGGGCATCTCCGTGCTGTCTAATGATACCAAGTTCGACGCTAACCCTGAACCAGTGGACCCAGTAACACTCTGGGGATGGAGAAGGAAATGATGACGACGCTTGCAAATGCGACATTTAACATTACTCTTACACGCTTTCGCGGAGTGACCGCTCCCTAAGCAATTGAAGCAGATACCCTTTTCTAAAACAAATTGACGACGATCGTTATTATCTGACTTTAAGAATTCCTTACAATAAAATAATCTATGAGACTCTGAACAGAATGGACACTGCATACTAGAGACATGTAAACTACTTGCCTTTTGTGAAAGTCTAATTTTAGAACCTTGACTGCTGAATCGTAAAGGAGGTTTACTGTCCAACAGTTCCAAAGCTCTATATCTATTAGTTAAAAACTCTGTGAACTGGGTAAATGTGGGAAGCTCCTCTGAAGGACTATGGGATGTAATGTTAAATTCCCACTGTTTTCGAGACTCTGCGTCCAATTTCAACGTAATGATATGTATTATTATAATATTTCATGTCCCCACATCAATTCCCAGATTATGCAAGGACTTCTGACAGTCGTTAGTATTGTCAATTAATTCCTTCAGACCAACGGCCGATTCATCGCTAAGATTCTTTTGACTCAATAACCGTTTCATATAAAATGCGATAAATACCTTTTATTGTTGTATCTCGAGTTCAGTTGTTCCCAGCACCGTTCATAGTTGGCATCAGCAATAGGGATCTGTCTGAGAAGCTGTTCTGGCTCTCCAGACAAATATCCTTTCAGATATTGCATTCGCTGAACATTATCTAAGCTGGGATTGTTGTGAATCAGTGAGGTAAATAAATCCCTAAAGGTAACCCAATCTGTATACTGACCCGAAAATACCGGTATTACGATTTTAGGTAGTTTTACCTGACACTGCTTAGCCCTACCATTTGAAGCTTTAGGCTGCTCCTCCTTAGTATCAAATGATTCCAAAATAGTTTTAAGTTCAAACTTGTATTCCATATAAATTTCGTCTGCTAGATCATAAATGTTATTTTTAACATACTGACTTCCCTTTACGTCAGCTGGTTTATATTGTTCGTACAATTTACTGTGGTCATCTTGGAACTGATTCCACATGCTTTCTAAATTTTCCAACCTTACCTTAATATATGGACGAGTGATTCTGTCCTTGGGTGACTTTTTAAAGTTAGTGTAGCCCTTACTTATTCTCGTATACGTATCTTCTAATTTATTAATTAACATCTCCATTTTTATTTAAAACACACACAATTAATTTTCAATATACTAAGCAAAACAAATAATAACCGGCCAAGTGCGAGTCGGACTCCCGCACGGAGGGTTCCGTACCAAAAAACAACAAAAAGTCGTACCTATTTGTTGCATGGGAGCCCCCCTTTTTTCTTTTTATTTAACGAGATGGAAAATCCTTAATGGATGATATGCCGGACTCCTACCGACTAAAAAACCCCACGTAACGGCCAACAGCCTACGGTTGGGAGCCCCGAGTAAGCTCTCGAAAGGATGTCCCAGTAAATGGCCATTTTGTTTTGATTATTATTTTTTTATGAAAATACACTGCTCGATAATCTGTGAGTATTTCAAGCGTCTACTGGTTGCCCTCATTACCTATTAACACAGAGCAACGCGCGCCTTAGACAGTTCACGTTGCTCTGTAGTGTTATACAACGCGCGTCTTTAGACAGTTCGCGTTGCTCTATAGTGTTATACAACGCGCGTCTTTAGACAGTTCGCGTTGCTCTATAGTGTTAACTATCCTTGTATAGATCCTCTACGGTAGGTACAGTATATATTTCAAAAAGAGTTTGTGAACTCTATGTTCAATTTCTTTTTCAGAATATTGATGACATTTGAATGATGACATTATAAACACGATATCTACGTCTACAACATAAATTGTGTGTCTGTACGTAAATTGTTTATACTGGAGAAAAATCTAAAATATAGACTATTTGTTTACTATTTCTTATGAAATAGCTATCTTTGAAATATTACACCTACCTAAGGTAATCTGCTGAAAGCGTTGTTCACTTTTTAAAGGAAAAATATTTACGATGAAAGTCGAAAAATAAGTTAGTATGTGACCCGTATAATGTTCAATCATGGCGACACGAAATTAATTTCATTAAGCAACATTTGATTGTGCTATACCTCCTAAAGTATTCATTTAATTTGCATGGCGTAAAGCGAATGAATGATCTTGATGAAATTTTCAAATTAACTAACGTATTTAAATTGAGAAGGATACCTTATTACCGAATATATAAGACAAAATCGCTAAAAAACACGTTTGTTGTATGGAAGCCCCCCTTAAATATTATTATATTTTTGTTTTCAGTATTTGTTGTTATAGCGGCAACAAAAACACATCATCTGTGAAAATTTCAACTCTCTAGCTATCACCGTTCATGAGATACAGCCTCCTGACGGACAGACAGACAGACAGACAGACAGACAGACAGACGGACAGCGAAGTCTCATGAATAGGGTCCCGTTCTTTACCCTTTGGGTACGGAACCCTAAAAAACGAGTTAATTTCAAATCTGAAGAGACTCAAAGTGTAGTACGTAACGTAGTCACTATTTTTTAATTGTTGATAAACTACAACTCAAGGTAAGTATAATTATATCTACTCAGTTACAAACTATGCACTCAAATATTTCTATGTTGATTAAAATGAACAAATTTTTAACACGTCCCTTACAACTCTTAAATCTGAAGAAAATCGGACACAGTTTTATTATGTAAGTATTCTAAGTGTATGTACACATGCAACGATAATAAACAATCCCATACAAATAACATCAACTTTGCAATTTTTAATATTTAGCTAAAATTTTACAAGTGTTTGAAACTTGAATTCCTATGAAAAATCGGGCACAGGTTCCCCGTCTAAACCAAATTTAAGAAATTATTCTAAGTCTATATTTAACAAACAAACTAAAGTCTCAATTTTTTACTTAAATTTTCTAAGTGTTTGACACATAAAATTCTACGGAAAATTGGGCATAGGTTCCCCGTCTGAACCAAATTTACAAAACTATTCTAAGTCTAAATTTACAAAAAAAACTAAAGTCTAAAATTCACTTAAATTCTATAAGTCCCAAAATATTACGATGAAAACACAAATTTCTTCAAAGTTATTTTCACTATTGCAATAAGGTTCACTTTACTAAAAATTCTTGAAAGTTACTTTTAAAAATATAAGTTGTGCAACTCACAGTTTATTCCTGATATCTTCACGCCACTTTATCAAATAGGTACCTGCAGCACGTCGTATCAAGAATTCCAACCTGCTGCTGAAGCTCCTCCAGGGTAGGTAGACCCCGGCACCTCCTGTGACTGCAATTATCCTCCAGGGTATTTTCAGCACCCGGCACCTCCTGCGGCCGCAACACTCCTCCAGGTTCTTCAATGACCTGGTGCCTCTCAGTACTTCACTGAGGAGCTGTTCTGAACAGCGATCCACTGTCCAGTAATGTGCGGAGTCCCACACGAGATGTGTAATCACCCTTAGTTGATCACAGCAGCCACCACAGCGACTGTATTACCAGATCCGGCTCGAAGGACCAAAACATGTACACACTAAGTACTTGTCCAGAGCGTAAAAGGGTCGGGAACAGTAGGGAATAATAATAATCACCAACTACTGTTCTGTTCACACTGGTTTATTGGGTAACAACAAGTAACAGTTTGTAAAGGTTTATATGTATACGCCAAGAAAACATAATAGCGCGATCTAGGAAATATAGTAAAGCGCGATGTAGCAAGTACCGAACAGCGCCATCTGGTCTAACATTCTATGTACTAAACATATGTAAACAAAGCACACAATAAGAAACTAATTAACTACACGAAACAATATTATAAATAAAGGTTACGCGTATACACCTAGCATAAACTTTAATATCAAAATATGCAATACCCGTTTCACGATAAAATTTACTTTTTCCTCCGTCATTCAGGCATAAAACTCTTGGTAATACCCGGTTCTATTTTGTAAATCCACAAAGTAAGGCAGATTCAATCCGGAGGATACTAAGATGTTCCTTTGAGCGTTGCATCCGTGTATAAAAACACGTTAGGGTGCTGATTCTCGACCACACGATGTGAATGCGTGGACGGAAATTTACGGTTGAAACGTCATTATGTCTCAGTTAACGTTTCCGTCCACGCATTCATGTCGTATGCAACGAGAATCGGCGCCCAGCTTTGTACTACACAAAACAAAACATAGATAATAACCGGCCAAGTGCGAGTCGGACTCCCGCACGGAGGGTTCCGTACCAAAAACAACAAAAGTCTTATTTTTTACATGGGAGCCCCCTTTTTCTTTTTATTTAACGTAAAAGAAAATCCTTTATGGATGCTATGCCAGACTCCTACCGACTAAAAACCCTACGTAACGCCCAACAGACTACGGTTGGGAGTCCCGGGTAAGCCCTCGAAAGGATGTCCCAGTAAATGTCCATTTTGTTTTAATTATATTTTTTTATGAAAACACACTGCTCGATATCCTGAGTGTATTTCAAGCGTCTACTGGTTGCCCTTATTACCTATTAACACTACATGTTATTAAACGAGTATTGCACTGTGGTGGTTGTTAACCACAGAGCAACGCGCGCCTTAGACAGTTCGCGTTGCTCTATAGCAATATAGTGTTAACTATCCTGTTATATAGATCCTCTACGGTAGGTACAGTATATATTTCCAAAAGAGTTTGTGAACGCTGTGTTAAATTTCTTTTTCAGAATATTGATGACATTTGAATGATGACAATATAAATACGATACGTCTCAACAGTCTCATGCACCGAGCATGTAGTTGAATTGTGTGTTTGTACGTAAATTGTTTATACTGGAGAAAAATCTAATATTATGGGCTCTTTGTTGACATTTCCTTTGAAATTGCTATCTTTGAAATATTACACCTACCTAAAGTAATCTGCTGAAAGCGTTGTTTACTCTTTAAAGAAAAAATATTAACGATGGAAGTCGAAAAATAAGTTAGTATTTGAGCCGTATAATGTTCAATCATGGCGACAGGAAATTAATTTCATTGAGCAATATTTGATGGTGCTATACCTCCTAAAGTATTCATTTAATTTGTATGGTGTAAAGGGAATGAATGATCTTGATGATATGTTCAAGCCAACTAACGTATTTAAATTGAGAAGGATACCTTATTACCTAATAAATACAATAAAATGGAGAAAAAACGCGTTTGTTGTACGGGAGCCCACCTTAAATATTATTATGTTTTTGTTTTTAGTATTTGTTGTTATAGAGGCAACAAAAACACATAATCTGTGAAAATTTAAACTCCCTAGCTATCACCGTTCATGAGATACAGCCTCCTGACGGACAGACAGACAGACAGACAGACAGACAGACAGACGGACAGCGAAGTCTCATGAATAGGGTCCCGTTCTTTACCCTTTGGGTACGGAACCCTAAAAACTGTTAATGAACCACGAGCTTGTGCCTCTAGCTGTCTATTCTAGGCATGTGTTTACAGATTATCTGTCTAACGTACGTGTTTTGTAAATAAAATATGCACTCATTGCAGAATTGTGACAATGTACATTTAGATACATTAACATGTTCTGGATTGTTGTTACTTGATAGAAGTTGTTGTAATTAATTATTCAAACTAGTTCAAAACAACACACTTGTACTTTTCCACTATGTAATCAATTTTTTTAAGATTTTTTGATTAATTATTAAAAGCTGAGATTAAATAGTGGACAAGTACAAGCGCGAGTTTGATTAATGGATTCACACAGTCATACCTACTTAGTAAAGGCCTTTATCCCCTAAGGTAATTAAAAACAATTATTTTTATTGTTTTTAATAAGTTATTTTTTTTATGCTGTTCCTTGATAAGACAAAATAAATTTGGCCATTACAAACAAGTTCCTTAGTTACCGAAAATAAATAAGTATTATCCCTGCGCCTCCGTAGTATTTAATAAAATGAAATAAATAAAATCATTTGTCAGTATTATTCTATCATTTTATCGGCACTACCAAGATGTCTCCCCACAAAAATATCATCAAAAATAGTTAATGAAAATCAAGACAGCTTTCATAAAAATGTAAACTGAATTTATACTGTAAATATTTGCGTCAAAACTTGAAGGTGTTCGTCACTGAACTTTACAAACCTGAGAAAATTTCAATCTTAGTTTAAGTGTCCGTAAAATATTGAAGACCATCTCAAAGTAATAGTTTCGCTTGCCATGAGGATATTAAAAATTTCATATCACCTCCATTATTTAAGAGACAGTCGAGTTTAATTTATGTGACAAAGATTTATAAAAAGATTTCAGGGTTCCGTTGCACTAAAAATCTTCATACCAACTTCATAGGAATTTGAAAGTAGATAATTTATATTTTGCAACTAGACATTCGTAAATAACCGGCCAAGTGCGAGTCGGACTCCCGCACGGAGGGTTCCGTACCAAAAAACAACAAAAAGTCGTACCTATTTGTTGCATGGGAGCCCCCCTTTTTTCTTTTATTTAACGAGATGGAAAATCCTTAATGGATGATATGCCGGACTCCTACTGACTAAAAAACCCCACGTAACGGCCAACAGCCTACGGTTGGGAGCCCCGGGTAAGCTCTCGAAAGGATGTCCCAGTAAAGGTCCATTTTGTTTAAATTATTATTTTTTTATGAAAATACACTGCTCGATATTCTGTGAGTATTTCAAGCGTCTACTGGTTGCCCTCATTACCTATTAACACAGAGCAACGCGCGCCTTAGACAGTTCGCGTTGCTCTATAGTGTTATACAACGCGCATCGTTAGACAGTTCGCGTTGCTCTACAGTGTTATAAAACGCGCGTCTTTAGACAGTTCGTCTACTCTATAGTGTTACACAAGGCGCGTCTTTAGACAGTTCGCGTTGCTCTATAGTGTTAACTATCCTTGTATAGATCCTCTACGGTAGGTACAGTATATATTTCAAAAAGAGTTTGTGAACTCTATGTTTAATTTCTTATTCAGAATATTGATGACATCAAATGTCATCAATATTCTGAAAATGATGACAATTTTTTATTGTTACATGTACTTCAACACGAATCTTGGATTTTGTATAATTAGCTACCTACTTTTTCTGTTTTTCCTAGTACACTCACAAAACTTTGATCCTAATACGTGTGGACCGCATAAACACTTACCAAATCCACACTGAGTTTTTGGCGGAATAAAGTATCGCCATAAAGGAAAAAAAAAATGATGACAATATAAACACGATATCTACGTCTATAACATAAATTGTGTGTTTGTACGTAAATTGTTTATACTGGAGAAAAATCTAAAATATGAACTATTTGTTTGCTATTTCCTATGAAATAGCTATCTTTGAAATATTACACCTACCTAAAGTAATCTGCTGAAAGCGTTGTTCACTTTTAAAGAAAAAATATGTACGATGAAAGTCGGAAAATAAGTTAGTATGTGACCCGTATAATGTTCAATCATGGCGACACGAAATTAATTTCATTGAGCTACATTTGATTGTGCTATACCTCCAAAAGTATTCATTTAATTTGCATGGTGTAAAGGGAATGAATGATCTTGATGACATGTTCAAATTAACTAACATATTTAAATTGAGAAGGATACCTTATTACCGAATATATAAGACAAAATCGCTAAAAACACGTTTGTTGTATGGAAGCCCCCCTTAAATTTTATTATGTTTTTGTTTTCAGTATTTGTTGTTATAGCGGCAACAAAAACACATAATCTGTGAAAATTTCAACTCTCTAGCTATCACCGTTCATGAGATACAGCCTCCTGACGGACAGACAGACAGACAGACAGACAGACAGACAGACGGACAGCGAAGTCTCATGAATAGGGTCCCGTTCTTTACCCTTTGGGTACGGAACCCTAAAAACTGTATTCGTAAATTTTATCTTAGGTGATTTTTGAGCTTGAAATCAAAATGAGACTAAGAAAAAACATTAAGCAAGTGAATCACGATTCAGCTTATCCGGTACAAGATCCGGTCAGATCTCGCTCTCATCTAATCGCCAAATCCACATTAATTTCACTTGCATGGCGTCCATTGTACTGCCCACACAATTCAATAAGAATTCTGTTAATTCAGCTTTCAACGATGGTATAACTCAATGAAATATATTTGGTGTGTTGGAAGTAATTGGAAATGAAAATCATTATGTATACCAGCTGTTGCCCGCGACTTCGTACGCGTGAAAATTATGTTGTAATGCCAATTTGATTGCTCTCTGCTTAGCCCCTAGGATATGTAGCTTGATAATTCATAGCCTATTTGAAGACCCTACCCCTAGTAAATATTTGTGCAAAATTTGAATCAAATCCATTGAGTACTTTTCGAGATCCCTCCAGACAAAGCAAAGCAAACAGATAAACAGACAAATATTTATCTAACTATATTTTCGGCTTCGGTATCTTATGTTGCACACTTAGCGAGAATTTTTAAAAATATTTCCAATGTACAGTTTTGACTTTTCTATCATTTTATTATATTTATAGATATAGCGTTGCTCATCTTAGCAAGATGAAACTTTCAACATCTATTTTAGTCAAAATTTTGAGAAGTCTGTTCTTGATTCATGTGCAGAACACAAAAGAAATTCTTAGTGAAATATTCGGGCTATTTTGTTCTACTGTTTATGTGGGCGTTGAGAAGTTACTGAGTTAAGTAGGACATCTGTTTGTGAAGTTTCCAAATTACAAGACGTTTATAAACATTTATAAATCATAGGTAAATACTACCAAAGATAATAGGTATAATATAGTACTTGCTGATGCTGGCGGCTTCCCCTTTTCCGCTCCCATGGGAACATATTTCCGGAATGAAAAGTAGCACAGTGCTATTCCAGACTATACCTAATCTACTCCGGTACCAAATTTCAGCCCGATCCAAACATCTAAACATCCAAACATCTTCCCAAACTTTTACATTTTTTATAATATAAGTAGGATTACATAATACTACAAAAGGAGGTCGCTTTATAAAGTTGTCACTTGTACTCGCAGTGGTTTAAAAAACTTTTTGTCATTTATAGGAAAATTAGCTAGTTAATAGTTTGGTTTAATATTTTAGTGCACTTTTTTATTTTGCCAACTGCTGCACCAGCGCATGATGAAATTTTTACGCATCTATTTCCCAAGGGGAATTGTTCTCGGAAAAGTGTTTTCGATGGTGTAAGTCATGTGCAAATTGAATTTCATTTAAAATATGAGTCTCTCAAATCTAAATAAATTATCATTTTTTGTGAAAAATTGCCCAGATAAGTACTTTAGTAACCAAAATAATATGCAGTAAAACTAAATAGAGAGCTACCTCAAATAACCACTAAGTATGTGTCTTAAATCAAAAGAGACTCAATTTCAGTTTATGTATGCATGACCGATATTCGTATCGGTCTCTTGGTTCGCCAAGAGACCGAACCACCTACGCTCGCAGAATGTAAAAGGCAGCCGGATAAACAACTGCTAATATTTAGATAAGGAACCCCCATTCGCAGAGTACCCGTATGACCAGCAACAAACAAAGATAAGGAAAGATAAGAAAGGGAATAAAACAAACATGTCCTTTTTACTGATGTCACAACGACGAGTTCTCATAAAGGTTATCTTCCTGTTGTATGTGGTTATGGAGGAATTATATTTTATAAGTTCGTTTTAATGTATCATCATCCCTTCTGGCGTTGTCCTGAGTTTTTACTCCCAAACTCGGAGCAAGAAGCCCTGCTTTATTGACAGACCTTTAAAATATTATTAATTGTATTACAAATTCACTGCCATCTGACTACACTAGAAACCTGTCAGGATATTAACGAGTGCCTAACTAGAAGACTCAGAGACCTTGAAGCTGTGAAAGATTTCATACAGTTTAAAAGCAATCATTGCTACTTAAAAAAATAGTAGGTACATTAATTAAATAAAACTAAAAGGAAAGAAAAAGAGTATTATTTTCATGACGTGGTGACAAAAAACTTCACAAGATAATAATCACAGACATTATGAAGTTTAAACTTTTTCGTGTCTCTTCTGCCATTTGCATAGATAAAGTCAATTTGTGAATGTGACCGTACTTTCATTACCGGTTATTGTCACGCAAGGAAAGATAACGTCGGAGAAACTTTGTATTAGGTACCGAGTATGTCATTGAAATATTACTTAATAGGATAACTTTCAATGGACTGACTTCAAAACTCTGCGCCAAACTAAAAAAATAACAATCAAATGCGTGTCTTATTATCACGCCTAATAAAGGATTTCGTAGATGAATTAGCATCTACGAAACCCTTTAACAGGCTTTTGAATTTTTCAGTCCGATAACATTTTTAAGGCAAAAATTATAGAATATTTTCAGTTGTGTTGCTGTTACTTATGAATTTGGACACATGGCCACTAGAATGCTTGTTTGTTTAAAATCCTTTAGACTTCCATAATGAAGCAATGTATATTATTCAGTCAATGAAGAAGTAAGGATTTGCAGTCCAACGTACCTACTGCAAATCGGAAGCTACCTTGCAAAGCTGTAATTTTATGCACGAGTTCATGCAGATTTATGCGCGTTGCTTAAAGGATTATTTACTACTAAGTTTAGCTTTTTGTACTCTTACTTAGGATTTCCAGTAGGTACATACAACTGCGTAAAAAGTAAAGTTGCAATTCACTGCTGTACTGCAGTTCAAGGTTATTCTTCGTAAAAAAGTTAACGTATCACATGGTTTCTGGAAGGTTTGTTTTATACCTACTTATAGCAGAGGCGTGCACAAGGATTTTGTGGAAAAGTCTATGACTACATTCCAATTTCAATAACACTTTTTGTCATTGCACAATTTTGTGTGTGAGCAGTTTCAGGTAATTTATACAACCTCCCTGACTCTTAAATTTTCCACTTAACCTCACCCCATCCAGGGTGACTCCCTTTATAATATATGGTTTTTGCAGCTGCCATATTTTTGAACGCCCTACCCAATTTGCTATAGCTTTTTAATAGCTATCTTTAGATCTGTTAGCTCCAGTAAAGTGGACCTAGACAGGAGTACCACATGTAGAAAAGCTTTTCCAATTACACTCCATAGTGTGGAGTATGTTGTAGGCAGAATTATATACAACAAAAAACATATTTTACAGTTTTGTTGTCCTGACTAAAACTTACTTTGATTATGTAATCAAAGTAACAAAACTGTAAAATATGTTTTTTAAAGATTAAAGATAGAAACTAAAATAAAAGAAATAATTTTATATGTATGTACATATAAAATTATTTCTTTTAGTTTAGTATTGCGATCTTAGCAATATTGTGAATCTTTGCAAACCAACATGGCAAAACTCATGGACCTCGTGGTATAGTGTTCCACAATATTTGTTTTTTACCTAATGCACGCTGTAATATTTCTGGCAATATAGTAGTAGTAGGTAGGACAAAGGTTTTTCTATTTCTAACACCTCTAAGGAAAATATGCAGTCCAAATCAAACACTCCAAGTGTCTCCAAGCATTTTGTTCGTAATCTGCAATCAAGTAGCCTAGGATCTAGATCCAGGGGCGAACAGCTGCACCTGTCCCGGGTCGTCTGTTTCAGGGGGTGCCAAAATCACGTATAACTCTTATACAGTCACCAGCTGACCAGCACGCAACTTCGTTTGCGTCAGCATGTTTCCCGTCGCGTGTGAAGCAATGAAAAGGAATAAATTCTCCTGTATTTTGATTTTTTTTCCGTCAAATTCGTCTGGCCTTCCCCGAATCTTTTCTAAGTAAAAAGACTATCGAACTGTAAAATAATTTTTGAACTTCAACTCGTAGCTCCTGAGATCCTTGGATTTCCACACGGAAAAAAAAGCGTTTAAACAAACAAACAATCTCTTAAACTTTTATTATTAAGGATATATAAATAGCAAACACACTGTAAAAGCAAACCATCAATAAGTCGAAGCTCAAAAAAAGAACCAAAACCCCAATGATTGAATGTTGCCAACAGAACATAGTAACAGTGAAAACACAGTAGCGCTGTAAACTGGGGCGCCAAACTCTCCACACTTAATGAAAAGCCAGTTCGAAAACAGATGTCGAGCTTTTGTTTAGAGGAAATTGTCAAGACTTGAATTCAGGGAAAAATTGAGACGTGACAAGTTTATTAATGTGAGGTTGCTCTTATTGAATATTTTCTTTGCATTCTTTAGAAACACTCACTATAAAATATGCTAGCAGAATTTTAAATATTTAATCTGGTACGTTGTACTCAAGGAATAAATAGTACCTTAAATACACTGTTTTAAAAATGTATCTAGTATTTAAGTGAACCACTAAAGTTATCTAAAATAAAAATATGCAATCGCTCATCTTACAGATTCGAATTGTTATAGCTCACTTTTACAGACTATCGCACAAACGTGCACTCCCTGTCGTTTTGATATTTGGCGAATCTGAAGAGATTATTTTTAATTACTCGACGAGTTCTAAATAATTAAAACAGTCACATCAACGCGCAACATAATATACGTTAGATGAAATTATTTGACGAAATACTGATATTTTGATAATTTGATTCACCAAATATTTTGAATTAATATCGTATTATAAAACTACCAGAATCACTGAGTACGGTCGATAATGGTGAGATGTTTGTACCTATTTTTTTTTTTGTAATTGTAATAAAACATAATACGGGTCACTTCTTAAATATTATTGTTGTTACAGTAAAATTTGCCTTTAAGTACCTACTAACTTAAAAGTGGTAGGCGCAGTGATAGTAAAGATTTTCTGGTGGGGCCGTATGCTTGTCTGCCACTTTAGTGGTATAAAAAAAAGGCTGTAAATTGTCGAACTGACGAGTTCAATCCCATATCAGTAGAAATAGTTATGCAATCAACAAAGATCGATAACTAAAAATGTAATTCTTTCACTTATCTAGATTTCCTAGAACAAGTTTATATTCTGTGAGACAATGGTGTGTATAAAATAATGTTCTAATATTTAAATTTGCTTAAAGCAAAACGTAATTTTAAACACAAACTTCATAAATCTAATTTCTTGATAGCATTCACTGCTTTTATCGTCAGATAATACCTGAAATGAATTATGGTTCCTTTTCCTGTGTAGATAATGGTACTCGTCACAAAATGTTACTTTATAACGTTATAGAAACTCGTAAAACAAACTTTGTTTATGTGTAAACAGAAGCGAAGCTAATTATTTCAGAGGGTACTGAAACATGCTAAATTCGCTTTGGTAGCCCAAAACGTAGTAAAGATAATAAAGTTTTAATTAAACAGGATAATGCATGGTTATGTTTGACACTTTTGAGTTTGTGCTATCACCCACCCATCCACCACCTCTGGTGTTACAAATATCCATAGGCTACGGTAACCGCTGTCCATCAGAAGAACTGTATGCTTTTCTGCCATTCATAAAAAAACACATAAAAAAGGAGTACATAGTAGTAACTGCTTG
This sequence comes from Miltochrista miniata, assembly GCA_933228765.1. Taxonomy (NCBI): domain Eukaryota; kingdom Metazoa; phylum Arthropoda; class Insecta; order Lepidoptera; family Erebidae; genus Miltochrista; species Miltochrista miniata. Next base: position 20,646,685 of record OW121757.1, on the reverse strand, counting down.
GTAAAGTTAATCAAAATAAAACTAGCCATTTGAAAACACAGGGAGAGACTGAACGCGAAACGCTCAGAACCGTGTATTCTGAAATAAGGAGAATGTCTGGCCATCTTCAGTTTTTATGTCAGGGTCCGCTATGATTGCCTTTTTAGGGTTTCGTAGCCAAATGACAAAAACGGAACTCTTATAGATTCGTCATGTCTGTCTGTCTGTCTGTCTGTCTGTCTGTCTGTCTGTCCGTCCGTGTGTCACAGCCACTTTTCTCCGAAACTATAAGGCCCATGATATTGAAACTTGGTAACTAGATGTATTCCGTGAACCGCATTAAGATTCTTATATAACACTAGAAAAAAAGCAGTAAATTTTGGGGGTCCCCATACTCAGAACTGAAACTCAAAATTTTTTTTTTCATCAAACCCATATGTGTGGCGTATCTATAGATAGGTCTTTCAAAATGCTGTTGAGGTTTTTAACATCATTTTTTTCTAAAGTGAACAGTTTGCGCAAGAGGGACTTCCAAAGTCGAAAAATGAGTGTCCCCCCCCCCCCCCCTCTAACTTCTAAACTAAGAGAGTGATAAATCTAAAAAAAATATACGATGTACATTGCCATAAAAACTACCAACGAAAATTGGTTTGAACGAGATAGAGCTGGCAGTTTTTTTTTAATACGTCATAAACCGCAATTTTCGGTTAGAAAAGTCACTACCACTGCGAACGTGTTAAAACATCAATCAAAGTTACAACGAACTATAAGAACTTTTATATTATGTTACATGCTGCTACGAAACCCTTCATGGGCGAGTCCAACCCGCACTTGGCCGGTTTATTTAAGGTTACTGTGATTTGGTTTCAAGTCATTGAAAGCAAGCGATGTCTTTATATGACCTGTGCATCATAGAGGTAGTAGGTACACCTTGTGGTTTTAGTCAGTAGAAGTCCAGCATAGCATCAATGTAGAATTTCCATACGTAAAAAAGTACATAAGTACTAAAATGAATAATATTATACCTGCAGGTTATACCTGCACAAATTTGACTTCAAAATATTCTTGAATTTCTATACATATAAGTATAATCTGCTGCAATAAATAAAACCGAACGAATACAATTCTTCCGTAGAGCTCAGCTCATAGATATTGGTTTTAGTATGCAGCCAAAATCCAGCTCGTACTTATAAATGTGGGTTGTATAAATCTTTGAAACGCTTGGCAAATACATACTAGCTCGGTTATGGAAGTGTTTAATCACGATAATGCCTACATGTGGGAGGTGCATTAGAAAAATTGCTAGTGCCAATATTTCACAAGTACTTATATTTGTTCGTACATTTTTGTATTTGAAAATGTGATGAGTTTGAGTAATAAGTTAAATAACTGTGTAGACCAGCTAAGATAATTTTATTTATTTTTTTTTATTTTTAGCTCGCCAAATTGACCTCGCCACCAGCCTGATGGAAAACCGTGACGCATCTAGCTATTGGGGGCCACCTCTGACAGCGGTCCTCAAATTTGTCCTTGTGATGTGCCTCTTTACACTCCGCTTAAAGAACCCAGGATTGTAAGAGGAGGGAAACACGTGCGTTGGCAGGTCGATCCAGGTTTTTATGGTTCGACAGGGAAACGATCTTCTGAATCGTTCAGTTCTACCTCCTCAGGGATATAGGTGTATTTATATGATATAGCTCTCTATCTGGACATTTTATTTTATACTTTTTAGGTTTCCATACCCAAAACGGCCGAGTGTCAGCACTGCGAGGACCGCAGCGATGACACGGCGCTCCACACGCTGGTGGAGTGCACGGCGTGGGCGCAACACCGCACTCTCTCGCTCGAGACCATGGTGCAAGCCATGCTCTCCAGCGGGAGTAAATGGGACTGCGCCGCCTCTTTCTGCGAGCAGGTCATGCTCGTGAAAGAGACGGCGGGGCGGGAACGGGAGAGAACTCTCCCGCCCGAATTCCGCAGTCGGCGGCTTGGGTGCCGCCGACGTGTTTTCGCCGAGGACTATCGGCCTACACGACCGGGGGCCTTAGGACGGTGAGAGACGGTCCTTACAGAAGCAGGCCCATGATGGCAGCGTGACGTGAGGAACTCACGCACGCCCCCCTTTGAAGAGGGATCACACCCGAAATCCCCCAAAGAAGCGGGATTGCACCCGAACCACCCCCTGGACGAGGCCACAGTGGCGGCCGTGGGTCTGTTAGGAGTTCTGGACATCCTTCCGAGGGCTTACCCGGGGCTCCCAACCATAGGCTGTTGGGCGTTACGTGAGGTTTTTTAGTCGGTAGGAAACATCCATGAGGATTTTCCCTCACCTTAAACAAAAAAAAAACTCAAAGAGTAAAAACGGGAAGCTATTCATGAGACTTCGCTGCCCGTCTGTTTGTCTGTCTGACTGTCCGTCACGAGGCTGTAGGTATCTCAGGAACCGTGATAGCTATAGAGCTGAAATTTTGACAGATGATTTATTTTTACTGCCGCTAGAACAGCAATTACTGTAATTACATAAAATAATGGTAATTAAGGGGGCTCCCATAGAACCAACGTGATTTTATTTCCGTTTTTAGGGTTTCGTAGCCAAATGACAAAAACGGAACACTTATAGATTCGTCATGTCTGTCTGTCTGTCTGTCTGTCAGTCCGTGTGTGACAGCCATTTTTCTCCAAAACTATAAGGCCTATGCTATTGAAACTTTGTAACTAGATGTATTCTGGTAACCGCATTAAGATTCTTATATAAAACTAGAAGAAAAGGAGTAAATTTTGGGGGTCCCCATACTCAGAACTGAAACTCAAAACTTTTTTTTTCATCAAACCAATACGTGTGGGGTATTTATAGATAGGTCTTCAAAAATGCTATTGAGGTTCCTAACATCATTTTTTTCTAAAATGAATAGTTTGCGCAAGACACACTTCCAAAGTGGAAAAATGTGCCCCCCCCCCCTAACTTCTAAACTAAGAGAATGATAAATCAAAAAAATTATATCAGCTCTAAGGAGACGTCTGCCAAAAATGATTCTGTCAACAGTTTATTCGAACAAGTGAGTTTCGGATTAACGTTCCAGGCTCATAAAAATACTACCAACGAAAATTGGTTTGAACGAGATAGAGCTGGTAGTTTTTTTTTAATACGTCATAAACCGCAATTTTCGGTTAGAAAAATCACTACCACTGCGAACGTGTTAAAACATCAATCAAAGTTACAACGAACTATAAGAACTTTTATATTATGTTACTTGCTGCTACGAAACCCTTCATGGGCGAGTCCAACTCGCATTTGGCCGGTTTTTTTGGTACTGAACCCTCCGTGCACGAGTCCAACTCGCTCTTGAACTCAGAATTTGGGATACGGATTTCCATATTCATAGTAATGGCAGGACAACGTCTGTCGAGTGAGCTAGTAAAGAATAATTTCATTTCATAAATATATTTAACCCCCGGATGCAGAAACCAGGTGGACCGACGACCTGAAAAAGGTCGCAGGGACTGACTGGATGCGGAAGGCGCAGGTCCGTGTATTGTGGCGAAATTTGGGAGAGGCCTACGTCCAGCAGTGAACTGTCATAGGCTGATTTGATTGATTGATTGATTAAATTATTCTTATTTATCTCATTGAAGTATTCTCGGAATTAAATTTTCCTGGTTGTTAGACTGCGTTGTTTAAATCTCAAACAATAATGTTAAAATGTCTATCACTGTTTACGAGATACAGACAGACGACATACAAATGAACAATGAAGTTAGCAATAGGGTCCCATGTCCGTGCGAAACCCTAAAAAGTAAAATTCATATTAAATAAAAAATATATAAAAATTAAAATATTTGTGGACAATCTCACACAACATCATCTAGTCCAAATTAAGCTAATGTAAGCTTGAGCTACGGTATCTAGACGACTGATAATCATTTTAATTAATATTTCTAAATACATACACAATTATAGATAAATTACACCCAGACACAGAACAAATCAATATGCTCATCACACAAAGAGATTTGTCCTAGGGTGGAATCGAACACACAACCTCTGAATCCGTAGTCAGGCACACTAACCTTTGAACCACGGGGCCAGTCATATTAGGTAGGTATTTTATACGTGGGTGCGCAATGTGGGAAAAGCCAATAATAATATTATGATATAATATAACACTTATTTATAGCACAATTAAGGAAAAATAAACAATAATTTTGATCAAATGAGTAAGTTATTGTAATAAGCTTCAGTCGATTTGATAGCGTAAAACAAACAGTACAGAGTGTACACAATGTTTAAAAATATAAAAAACAGTGCTTGGATAACCGGTATATTGACCTCGGCAATCTGTCTGATAATGCAAATTTATCTTCTGTGGCGCCAACCAAAATTAAGAAAACTGGATCAAAAAATCTTAGTGCAACTAACAATAGCAAAATATTTGCAGTCAATTGTGGAATACGAGCTGAAAAAATATATTTATAATGTGCATTCAGATGTGAAATACCTATTCGGTTTATATTTACTGTATGTGTTATCAGAAGTAGTTTCTCTGTGTTGGATCTCTTTCTACACAAAAATAATATACTTCAAGTTACTTGGTGCTCCAGTATTGAAACAAACAAATTTCTTTCTAATATCTATATTCATTTGGCTTGTTCCTACTCTATGTCTTCAAGTTTCATTTATATTGTGGTTAAATATTGGACCCTATTTAACTAGTATAATTTTAACAATAGTTTTTATACTTAAATGTTTCGTGATATGTACAAATTTTTTACTTGTATTTCATATGATATTCATGACTCTTAAGAGGAAACTTATTTTTAGGTATACTCATATCACTCGTCTTTTCAGTAAGAATATAATATTGTTGGCAGTGATAATTCTATCTGCTTTACAAATTTTGGTAGATGATAATAACCTGCTTAAGGTATATACTTTATTCTCATGTGATTATAATGCGTTAGTTTACCATTATTTGTGTATGATTAACTCATTTCAAGGGATTGCTATAACTGGCATATTTCTAATTTAAATTACAGTGGCGCATCAATTTGCTAAATTGATACGGAGGTATGCCAAAGTTGGTCTGAGCTGAGCCATATTATAGGTACCTAGCTTTGTGATTGTACTACACAAAGCTAGCTATAATATTTATTTTATTTTGTTCTAGTGATTATTACGACAGTTTTACAAGTGAAGATGACAAATTTTTTTCAGATAGGAACTTGTACCTAATATTTTTATCTCTCTATAAATAAATAATTATATATTATTATAAAATTACTCGCTGCCAAACTTAATACATAATGCACTTTACATAATTTGCTTTCGTATTTTTTGTTAGAAATAATTTTATTAAACTGGTTATTAATGACATTTTTTTTTCTATTTATCTTCCTCTTAAAATTCTCTCAATTGCTGAGGAACCTTATCAGGTATCATTTACCTTCTTATTTTTCAATACTTCAGGCCTGATTATCGTCTCATCTCCCAATTGTTTATACTGTATTTCAATAGCTTTGCGCAAAAATGTAAACAAACACATTTGATCCTATATACCCATAGTTACTTGCAATTGAGTATTCACCCTGATTATATTCCAGTATCCAGGAGTCATACAGTGTTCTTACAATCATTTCGACACCAAATAACTTCTTTAGTTTATTTTCATTTTAAATACCTAATCAGCAAAATTCAATGATTTGTCAATTTATATTTTTCTACTCATCTGTCTTAGACAACGATTGTCAAAACAGGACATGTTTACATTATTACCAGATAGGGTAGGATTGAACTATACCTTTAGTCGCTTTTGTTTCGGTATTTCAACTATCATGAATAGCGATACTTCTTTGAGTTTAGAGTTCAGAGTGTGTCTCACATAAAGATATGATAGCTACAGCTACGATACGGTTACGATAAATAAATTGAAAACTACTTAAGTATTGGTGAGGTATAAAACCTTTAAAAACGAGAGTGAACTTGGTCAGTGGATTAGAGTGAAGTAGTCTTCTAAGTAAGTGCTACCTAAGAGAGATAAGATAACACTACAGATACATATCTATGTAATCAAGATATGTTTAGTATTTAACTGTCATGAAAAAGTGTGACTACTATTATGTATGCCTCACAGAACTAGCTATAATTTCTTTCTGTGAGTTTAAAGTCCAGACTGTGTCTCACAATACGATAACTGTTAATTATATGAATGACAGATTAAGAGGTGAGGGAGAGAACCTAAAAAACGAGAAAGAATTTATTCAATGAATTAGATTGAAATAGTTCAGTTTTGCTATAATATTAACTCACCTCTTCTAAGTAGAAGCTACTTAAAAGAGATAAGTGAAGATTACAGTTACGTACCTTTGCAATGAAGATAGCCATCTTCGAAATGGCATCTCATATAAAAGAACGAAGTATTAGTTAAAATAAAGGATCGCCCTCTACTTTTATATTGGACGTGAAACTTACCAATACTTTACAACACAAAATTGCCGAACTGACCTAACCTTTCCACAGTAATGTTAGTACAATTCGAAAAATCTCTAAAACCCGATAACTGCTTTTCGTAAAGTTGTAATAAATAGGTTCTTTTTAACTTACTAAATGCTATTTGGGCTATACTTGTACTACAGTAGAAACAGCATTATTAGTTATATGGACTACGAAAGTGGTCTACAATTCACTATTGTCGCCATTGCTTTACATCATGCCGGCGGCGACGTCATTTCAGTGGGCCATATCATATACATCAAGTTCGAGTCCTGTCCGAGATCGATAATTCTTTTACATTAAATTTTTCAATTTATTACTAAAAGAAACCTATTACTGAAGTATTGCAATATCAATCTGATGCGGTCTCATTATGATGAATCACTTTCTACGTGAAGTAAGTATAAAATATTTGCCTTAAAATACTATTGCCAAATTATAATCTCATCGCCACTAATTGCCACTTATTGGATCGTAACCAATACATTGCAAGGTTGTCTAGAACAAATAGCTTGTAGCGTTCACTAGCTTATTGCTTTTTATTGTTTGTTCCAGACAAATTGGGCATTATCTAATCGTTAGCGTGTTTATAATTACACTAGCTTATGACCAGTGACTTCGCCCACGACATATATTAAATTATATTTTTAAACCTTCTCGACGATCAGTCTGTCTTTTGATAAAAACCGCATGAAAATCCGGTTGGCATTTATGGAATTTATAGCAATGAAACGGGTAGAAGCGGTTGAGGACTTCATTTCATAATACTCGAACAAACAAGTTGGGACAATCAAGGCTGTAAGGCCGTCAAAGGGGGAATATGAGATATGGCAACCTCTTATAAGGGACACAGACAACGCAAGGTCCTTGTGGCAATCTTCACGTGTGACAGTCTCTCGCTGGAGACCAGGGTGCGAGCCATGATTCCCTGTGGGGGGCCGTCGCGTCTGTCTGGCCTGAGCAGGTTACACTCGCTATAAAAGCAGGCCCAAAACGTTCACCATGTGTTTTAACATTCAAAAAACGAAGAGTTTATTGTTTAACTAATATAGTACGTTAATATCGATTAAGCAAAACAACGTTATGGTTTGTAGGTTAGCACTACTGACATTAAGGAAGGGTGTCGGTACTCATACTCAGTCTTAATGGAACTAATTAAACATAATAGGGTTAGCGGGAGAAATATTTAGCATAGTTATTAGGGTAGGGTAGCACGTAGAATAACAATGTGACAGTGAAAGCAATAATACTCCTGAATATTTAGGCAGCGCGGTTTTGACAATTGCGTTGACGTTCAGTTCCATGTCTGAGCAACACCAGATGCTTCTGCAACGCGTGGCCATCTTGCCATCATCTGTAAAATCATTTGGAAGTTACCATGTTCATGCCTAGCCTATTTCAATCAATGTAGGCATTTAGTTAACATTAATGTTTTTAACAAATTTAGCATTATGACTCTGAGATTTTAAGGAAAACCACAAAAAGTGACTTAAGCTCCTTAAAAGGGGTAAACCAACAGATGTTTAGTTACAAAATATGGTAATTGTTAAAATTAAACAAGCAATCTTGCTGTATACTGAACGGGGCCCAACTGGTTGTCGTTCCGTGAAAATGGGCAATCGCCGCTAAATGTAGCAAGCTCAAACAATGATTAGAATCTGGATTTATCGTAATTTGCAATGTAAATGTTAATAGAATTGGTTAAGATCTTTAAAAATATTGCTTCTTACCTTAAGTACACAACATCGATGGTTATTCAATACTTAGCATAGTTATCTACTTTTGCATTTTATTTTACTGTAGAAAATTTCACTTAGCTATTGTAAGAAATTTGAAAACTTGTGTTATCCATGCAAATATTAGAAGTTGGTGTACAAAAAGCATAACTTCTAGTCCATTCTGTACTGCTCGCGAAAGTTCTGTGATAGGTTCTGTTACAACTTCAGCTAAAAAAGGTATCAAGTCTGTATATTTTTATAATGTAGAAATTTGTTTCAGTAGGTATAATAATTTAAACGTAAATGCTTAACTAACAACTAAAGCAACCAACTTTCTGATTTATGACATTAGGTAAAATCTCATGTAAAGAATTCTTACTAACAACCTATATCAACGTCTATCCATTTCCATACTTCCATACTAATATTATAAAGCTGAAGAGTTTGTTTGTTTGTTTGTTTGTTTGAACGCTAGGATCTCAGGAACTACTGGTTGGATTTCAAAAATTATTTTACAGTTTGATAGACCATTTATCGAGGATGACTATAGGCTATATAACATCACGCTACGACGATTAGGAGCGGAGCAGCAATCAAGAATGTTTTAAAAACGGGGAATATTTTTTACCGCCTGAGAGCTTCCGAGGCGTACGCTGCGTAAATGGTTAAAGTTACGTAAAAATTGTGTATTACAAAATTGTTTCTCTTAAAAAGTTCTAAAAAAAAGTCCGCGACTGCATATGTCTATCTTTTAAGGTTCGCTCACGATAACCTAATTTGTCTAACTCTTAAGGTTCGCTCACAATATTATAGAACTGAATAGTTTGTTTGTGCTAGGATCTCAGAAACTACTGATTGCATTTCAAAAATTATTTTACAGTTTAATATTACATTTATTGAGCATGGCTAATGACGTTATAACATCACTCGAAAACGAATATGAGCGGAGCAGTCGAGAACGGGGAAAATTTCTTTCTTTTGAGAGCTTCCATTGCGTACGCTGTGTAAATGGTTTAAGTAACGTTAAAAATGTGTATTACAAAATTGTTCCTCTTAAAAAGTTATAAAAAAAGTCCTCAACTGCATATGCCTATCTTTTAGGTTCACTTACAATAACCCTCTTATTAAGTTTTAAAGTATGAGCGACACGACGGCGCGGCGACGAGAGTAAACATGGTCTGCACTGGTAGCCATGGTTATATTATATTAAAATACCAGAAATCAAAATGCCTTTACTTAAAATGCATTAGACCAAAATACCCGAATTCGAAATACCTTAACATTCAAAATACCTTATTTCAGTACACCTTACCGTAAAATGTCTAAATTTAAAATACAAATAATTATTATATCAGAATTCAAAATACAAATTTTCAAATATCCTTAATTTAAAATACCGAAAATAGAATACAATGTGTCACTGTCACTCACACGTTTAGTTATTTGGCTTTAACTTATTTACACCACCCCCCCCCCCCCCCCTAAGTGAAGCCGCAGTTGTAGCCGTAGGTCTGCTCATGTTAAAACACTTTGATTCAGAGTTACAAAAGTACTACAGTGGGCTAACGAAAAATAAAAAAAGAACCACGAAGGCTAAGGCGGGAGCTCGGCTTCGCTTCGCTCCCGCCTTAGTCTTCTAACCTAACCTATCCGAGTCGGGATACTCTGAGTCGGGGTGTTAACCATTCACAGATATATATAGCATCTATGTAGGATTTAAATCATGTTAAAAAAAAGGTATTTTGTGTTTTATGACATTTTATGATAAGGTATTTGATAAATTTATTTTTTGGGTTTCGGTTATTCGACCGTAAGGCATTTTAAATTATTTATATTAAAAAAAATTGCCTTTTGAATATTGATATTTCGATTTCGGGTATTTTGGGCTAATGCATTTTAAGTAAAGGCATTATGATTTCTGGTATTGTGACGGTATACCGGTAGCCATTCAACTGAACGATAAAAACCAGTCAAGTGCGAGTCGGATTCGCACACGATGAGTTCCAAACCAAAAAACGGATGGGCGGAAGTAAGTGCGACTGGAAATAAATGCGACGGGAAACATTATAATACCTACCCGAAATATTAATACCTCCCTCTTTCTTACTCTCATGTAACGCAAACGAAGTTGCGCGGGTCAGTTAGTTTATTTATAAACGGTTATCTTTTTTTGTCTGACGTTTCAAAAAGATAATGACGACTTGAGTTAGCGTGACCATAGCAGGTGCAATGTAGTTGAAACGTATGGTGCACCTAAACTGATTGTTGCAAAATGTTAACAAACATTTAGTAAATCTAAGCAGTTTGTTTTCTGTTAAGAATTGTTAAGAAATGTTTAATGAACATTACTAACAATTCTTAGCGTTCAACACGGTCGAAATAAATAAAATGTAATAAGAAACGCGATCGTTTTAAAACCTGTACTTACTTACTTATTTTTTTGAGCTCATATCATTACGTATACATGCATTAATAAAAGCATGAACAAAGCTAACGAGGATATCGGTAAAATATTGGCAACAATAAATTATTTACGTTTTCAGTGCACGTACATATTCGCCGACAACGCGAAACCAAATTCTGCAGTCACAATCACAAATTGTATTTTACTAATTAATTCCTTGTTCAATGTGCTCCATAACGTTAATCACTAGGCCAATATCTTGTTTCGCTTAATTGGAGGAAAGTTTCATACTCGTAGCCAATGTTCAATTTAATATTTTGAAATAATTTCGTTATTTATTTTTGCATGGATATAGCAAATTATAAGTAATGTTATTATCATAATGTAAAATTGTGCCCATGACTTCGGCTGCGTGGAATATTGTTCCCGTTTCAGCTTCTGATGGGTACTTATTCACACTATAAATCTATCCCTGTATCAAATTTCAGTCGCATCAGTTCAGCCGTTAGAGTGTAAAAAGACTAACAAACATACATGATAGAAACCAACACTTGTACTTTACACACTACACCACCTGTGCGATTTTTCTTTACAACATCATTATATTTACAACTTTACAGAGATTTCTAGTTTCAAGATTAATTTATGTCCAGATATAGATTATTCTCGTTACACAAAGAGAGAGATATATTATTTAAGTCCTATAACCACTGGACTCTCGAGGGCTCTTTATTAAGCCTGAGTTGGTCTATTAAAAAACCTTTTCGTGATACAAAAACGTTTCCAGGTTATTCACCAGGTGAAAAACCAATTTAAATACATAACATGTTCCGCAATTTGGCCGAAACAAAAAAAACCGTTTCAGTAAACTGTGGCTGGAATTTTTCTATGCCACAAACGTTGTTTTCCCATGAAAGTTTTCACATTTCCGTTACAAAAGTTGTAAAGTTCAGAGTAATTTGCATCTCACTCTCACAGATCTGAATCACAATGAGCCACGAAAAGCAATTAATACTTGAAGTGGCCCGATTCCGGTATAAAACTAAGTGCTCTTTTGAATTTTCATCCTCATTTACATCTATAGGAGAAGCGGACTCGATGAATGCGCCCAAAGAGGTTGAGGTTGTGTGGATAGTGGTTAAACAATAGACTTACTCAATTATTCGTTTCGGTGTTTGTCTTCATCGTTGACCGTACAGTTTATATTTACACAATTTTTGTGAACGAGTATTCATTAAAAGGATTTATATGGCCGACCAGTCTTTATGCACTCGAACCAAGGACGTAGCTCGAAGCAGGACCTCTGACTGAATTTATTCGGGCTATCCCCAAAATTTACACGTAAGTACAAGCATTTATCAAAGCTCGATAAAATATTCTATTTTTTTATATGCCTTTCATCTTCTTGTAGCAATATTTATTAGTCCGTCACAAAGTCACTAAGTATTTACTTTTCGTCAGGCTCCATTATTTAGAGTAGTTAATTTTTATAATACTGGTTGCATTCCTTCTTGACATATCTACCTAAGTATTGTGTTAGAATGTGGGTGAGATCTTTCTATTTATCGAGCCAACCCGTCATTATCTTTGTTTGCGAGCTGTTGTGCACTGTCGAATACACCACAGGGACCTTAGCTGGAAATCTCTATAAAACTCTACGGGCATCATCGGAGCCCAAGCCAAACTAATCAATATTGTCGTCCAAATTGTGCACACAATAGCTGCATTTCTGTGACTATAAAATTAATGGTTAAGGCTAGATTTACCCTCTAAATTACCAATCGCCCAATCTTCAGAACATATAATGAACACTCGTGTCGTGTCGCTCTTGAAAACCAGCAGAGTGGGTAAACAGAAAAGGACAACAACGATGATTAGAAGACTCGGTTTAGGTCGGACATTGGCCGTAAGTGGTAAGAAGCCGCAGTAAGAAGACATACACTACTGCTTTCGCTCCCTGTGTGCACTGCGTGGATAAAGGTGCAAAACCCTACGATCCAGGCTGTCCAAATAGTACCTTGTTAGGCTTTCAGTAATACCCCTTTGACGTAATATTTCTGTATTTTTCTGACATTATCTTATAGTTGTCAGATAATTGAGATAAAATGTCGCCGGGGAGTTATCACTAACAAACAATAAAATAAGATAAGCAGTGATCTGAGAAATTGAATTACTTTTGATGTTCCTACCCAAAATATCACTCGGAGAACTTATCATGAAAAATAAATATTACTATTGCCGTAATAATTACTTACAATTTGAATAGTTTTTGCTAGTAAATGCAGTGTTTCAATAAGTATGATACAAAACTAATAAGAGTATAATATTTTTGCCCCACTGGGTAATTTCGACCACTATGTTGTGCGTGCCAGCCTGCAGGTGTAATTACACCTGCAGTCTGGCAGTTGAGTTGCAGATAGGAGATGTCCAGCTAGGGCAGTAGAGGTGATGCGGCGATTGTGGCACTACTCATCAGCAGACCAGTCTGCTGCAAAGTATTCTCGTAGATCATCCCAGGATGATCTACGAGAATACTTTGCAGCCGTCTCGTGAAATCAGCGCTGCTTTGCGGGGAGGGCTTCATCGGAAAGCGCCTCTGCGGCTGCTGGCGAAATTATGTTAGGTATAGAATACTACATTCCATACACAGATGTCGTCAGTATCCGCAAAGCACACCCCTGTTTTGGGCGTGAGTGCCGTTGCTGTTTAACAAAAACAGACGGCGTACCGCGCCTGTGTCAGGGCTGGGGCAGTGCGCTATCCGAACGAGACCCGCCTCAAGGCAGAGTACAACAGAGCCATCAGAACCAGTTAGAGGGCCTTCAAGAGAGCGGATGCTCATCGCGTCGCTCAGCTTGATCAGGAGCTCATATCACATCCAACAGGCAGCCGTGAATATTGGCAACTGGCCAAATCCGTGCAGGCCAATTTCTGCAAGCCTTCGCTGCCACCGCTGTGCTATCCTGACGAATCGAAAAAGCGAAAGCAGAAATGCTTGCCAATCTTTTTGCGGCTAATTCCCGGGTCGATGACTGTGGGAAACAAGCACATTGTAATCCGGCAGTGCGATGTGTAGGCGATGCTACGGTCACTCGACACGCGGACAGCCAGTGATTCAGATGGCATTGGTTGTCCTGAGGTGACAGGAGGTCTCAAGCCGTTGCGTTGGCGCAGCGGTGGCCCCCAATCGCTAGCGAAATTAATATCTCAGGCGGAGTAAGACAGGTACGTACTCCTAGGTCTTCTCTTCTTTCAAATAGTCAATCAAAACACACTCTCGTCATAAATTAAATTCTTTATAAAATTTATTCTTAAGCTGAATGTGCTCCGGCTTTCCATCAGTGGTGACGTAAATTTGGCGGATACATTTTCTAAAGAATCAAATTTATGACGCGAGTGTGTTTTGATTGACTATTTGATAGAGGGTCGACCTACGAGTACGTACCTGTCTTTCTCCACCTGAGATATTAGTGAGTAGCAAAAAAACTGCCTTTCTAGCAATCATCGCTCAGTTGGCGTTGTCTACAGCGTCTTATAATGTTCATTCATCTTGCGACTCTGTTATGTGTATTACCAAAAACTAATGTAATGCTTCCCAGGCTCCTTGCCTTCCTAACTCAAATAAATGCGGCTTACATCACAGATAATAACATCACTATTTTCCCTTCGTCTCCAAATTAGAGACAATTCCAATGCAGTGGATAAACCAACCTTTTATTAACATAAAGAAAATAACCATTGTGATCATTACGCACATAAAGTGATTTTTTGGTGGTGTAGCATGATAAACTCCTCGTTTTCACCGATATAGTCTGCTATTTCGGTGCTTGCTGTATCTTTGTTCTTCCTTGGAATAGTAATAGTATGGATATGAACAGATTGAGACTTATTTATTTTTAGGTGATGTTCGTAACTATACTTAGGAATAAATATAAAGCAAGACGACCTCCATATAAGTTGCACTGCTCTATAGGATTAAATAACATATTTTTAGATAATTTTGGTATAATGGAGAACCAGTAAAATTTCAACATGTTTTGGTAGGGTTCTGTAGCACTGTGGTGAGAGGTTGCTTTTAGATAGGAAAAGGCTAAAGATCGAGGTGGTCTGTTTACACTAAGAATAAAAAATAATAAAAATAAAATTTTTACTGCCTCTACTTCTGTGTGTGTTGGATAAGATCACTTAATAATAGGAACTTGCTTGGGAAAAGGAACTTGGGCAGTTTACTTTTAGTTTTGGTACGTGTTTCCTTTTACGAGGTTCCAGTTGAAGTTGTATTGTACTTCGCGAATGTAGTAGTCGTTCAGTTTGGCATTTAGTTAAAAGTTACACTTCAGCTTTATTGTTAGTAGATTGTCAATGTACTCAATTTTTAACCGACTTCAAAAAGGAGGAGGTTTCTCAATTCGACCGTACTTATATTTTTATAAATATTTGCTCACACAGAACTCCGTCGTTTATGAAGAGATTTGTAAAATGTTTTCTTTTTTTGAAAAATAGGTACTCCCATTACAAAGAAGTCGGGATCTGATGATGGCACCCTGAAGAAATCGAAGAAAACTTTTGAAAATTGTAGGGGTAACCAGGGTGTTTGTAATTTTATTTCATTAAGTGCTATAAAGTAGCACAATTTAATTCTATTAAAATACGAGTAGGTCTCGGCAATAACCTTATCTCAAAATACTACTGAAAACTAAAATTATAGTGAGGTAGAGATGGTACCAACTGATAATAAATTATGTTAATTACCCGAACTGCCGAAAAAGGAGGGTAATGCGTTTTTTGATCATTGGTTTTGTTTGTTAGTCGATTTGGTTATCCAATCGAAACTTTTTTTTCAAATATTTGTGAACAATCTCACACAACATCATCTAGCCCAAAGTAAGCTAATATAAGCTTGTGTTTTGGGATCTAGATGACTGATAGACATCTATATACTGGGTGTAACAAAATTACATCTCCAAATTTCATGAGATGACTTGGCATCGGAAATCAAATACAAATCTATATATATAAAAATCAATGCCACTTTTCGTTGTAATTTTATAACTCAAGAACGGGCTCACCTGTCCAAACCAAATGTTTAGGCTTTGTTCGGACTATTTAGTAGATGGTTTATGTGAAGTTTGCACAAAATTGGTCGAGCGGTTCTTCATTTATTACGCAAACGAAGTTGCGCGGGTCAGCTAGTATTTAATAAAAAAGGGGGGTAAACTTTTTCATTTTTTTTTTAATTCTTTTTGTCGCACATTAAGAATTCATTTTTTACCGCGGCAATTCTAAGTAACATGATTGCCGTGGCAAAACAAACACAGAGCACCCGTCTGGCTGTCGTTGTCGCTTTCTACTGCCGCTCAGTAGCGATAGAAAGGGTGAAAATAGGATAAAATAGGACCTTTAAAACGGCTTTACGGTGAAAGTATTCATGTGATTTTTTTTTCTTCATTTTTGTAATGTTTCTTGACTGATGACACGTCACGTGACGAAATTTGGATAGGTAATTTTGTTACACCCAATATATAAAAATCAATACATTTTGCACTTTTTGCTTAATCACTTGTACTTTATTCCACAATTTTTATTATTAATACATATAACCTGACCGGTTTCGCTTTTACAGCATTGTCAAAGGTAATTTAACTGTTCATACACTTACGTTTCTAAACACATTGATCTTTTTTAAACTCAAGTGGGTATACAAATGAAGTATTGACGTTCAAAGTTTTTTCCCTAAAAAAGGGGAAATTTGAAATTAACCATGAATTGACCCAAATCAAATCAACATTATAAATTATTGTTAAAATCTAATTACAAAATTGATTATTAATTAATTAAATATCCCATTAAATTCTAGTTCAAATAAAGTCCAGTCACAAAATTAAAATCAAGTCACAAAACGGATTACAATGCCATTAAATGTCAATAAATTAAATCTCATTAAATGTCAAGTTTACGTATATGTCAGATAAAATAAAAAAATAAAAAATATTAAATATCAAAATTAAAATTGAAATAAAATTGCATGTCATCAGATCATGTGGATAATATTACTTAAAATATTTTAATAACGGTGAATTATTATTAATGTCCAGTTGTTGATTAAATTAGGAGTCTCGGTTACCCGTTAATAATTTATTTATTTCTAGGGCAGTGATTAAGCAAAAAGTGCATAATGTGTTACAAGAAATTCCACCAAGTGCCAACAATCAAGAGTAAATGATAAAAATCAATGTCACTTTTCGTTGTAATTTAAAACTCAAGAACGGGCTCACCTATCCAAATCAAATGTTTAGGTTTTGTTCGGACTATTTAGTAGATGGTTTATGCGCAGTTTGCACAAAATCGGTCGAGCGGATCTTCATTTATCACGCAAACGAAGTTGCGTGGGTCAGCTTGTACTTATATATTACTAAATACATACCTACATATTATACATAGAAAACATCCAAACTCCGAAACAAACATTTGTGGATCACACAAAAATATTTGGACCGACCTAGGAATCGAACTCAGGACCTCCAGCGCCGCTGGCGGTATCACTACCAACTACGCCACAGAGGCAGTAGAAGTAGAGCAAATCCTCCTGGTTTCAACCTACATGTTGAATATATCCGTAAAGACGTGAAACTGAAGCAGAAACACATTGTTACTTCCACGTCTAAGTTCGAATAAGACCACATAATAACAGTCGTGATCAAATTTCTCATTAATGACAAGTCGTTAGTATGTAACTAGATATAAACCAGTAAATTTTCCACATAGTTATTGCCTGACAAATCATTTGAAACATGATAGCAAGATGCTATTATAATAATCCTGTTTTCCAATTAAAATCAAGTATAACTTCATTAAACATAATCCCTTAAAATAGCAGAAGCTACATACTAATCTTACGTCAGATTGTCTCCCTTCCGATTCTCAGATCGTCTTATTAAAATAAATAAATTCTGAGGAGGAATAATATTACTACGTGGCTCATCGCTAAATCCTCAGTGAAGGAAGCGGCCACTAAATTTTATTTCTCAAGAGCATTCTACCGATTTTAAGCTGCAATGGAAGTTTTGTAGTATACTTTAAGAATGGCTGTACAATCGTTTTAGTAAAGTTTTAATGTGTTTTCGACGTGGAACTCTCAAGCCGGCTATTATTACAGTGATTTAGTTTAAGTTTTGAGACTATATTGTTTAGTAATTCAGACGTTTGTTTTAGTTTTACGGAACGTTTCCGTCGAATGTCTGCGTATTACGTACTATGTACTATGTTATCTTTGGTAGTACGACTTGTTTTTTTTTAATCTATATTTTAAATCAAATAAAAGATAATCCTACAGGGATGCTATGCTATGACTCCTGCCGACTAATTGGTAATACTTCTACTTATGTATACTTCAGAAGCGCTTGTGGCCCCGCGGACTCAGTGTGCTGTAAACGATCACTGCAGTAAGCAACTTTCACTATGGCCGGTCCATGAATGGGTGACCATCCATGTGATCACTTTGTCACATTTATTTGAGCGTTTCCGTGCTTCGGAAGGCACGTTAAGCCGTTGGTCCCGGTTGCCAGTAAAATGGCAGTCGTTAAGTCAAGTTGAAGACTTTATTTCAACAGCAGGCAGTCACAACCTGCGCCTGTCCATTTAAACACGGCAATACGGCTCACCACCTATTACGTGGGACAAATTATAAAAAAAGGTGAAATGTGGGCATATAATTTGCCTCTGCCTACCTCTTCGGGGATAAAGGCGTGACCATATGTACGTATGTACACTTCATTATGGTATACTTTGTAGTGTCTTAATAATTTTGATGAGTTGTTCTCCCCTCCATTTTCTGGGTTTTTTGCATGAAGAGCCAGAAGCCAAAAGTAACTATGAATTACACAAATCGTGTGAATTTAAATCCCACCAAAAACATCCCTGTTGAAAAGGAGGCCAAGTTCCTATGGGCTAATTGTTCGCCTAAAAAAGGGTTGAAATCCAATCCAATGCCAAGTTTAGATGTACTTTAAATAATCTAAAAATATCTAAAATAATGTTACTTCTAAATTTGAACTTGGCAGGGTTTCGTATAGTACGCAACACTTGATTAATTGTATAATTAAATTTATTATGTATATAATTAAATTAACCTGCCAAGTTCAAATTTAGAAGTAACATTATTTTAGATATTTTTAGATTATTTAAAGTACATCTAAACTTGGCATTGGATTGGATTTCAACCCTTTTTTAGGCGAACAATTAGCCCATAGGAACTTGGCCTCCTTTTCAACAGGGATGTTTTTGGTGGGATTTCAATACTTTTTTTCAAGAAACTGTACCTATTTTGTCTTTAATAAGCTTTAAAGTGTGCATTATGTATACATGACATTATTTTATACTCTCTCTCAACAAGACAAGCTCTCGAAAGGATGTCCCAGTAAAGGTCCATTTTGTTTCAATTATTATTTTTTTATGAAAATACAATGCTCGATATTCTGTGAGTATTTCAAGCGTCTACTGGTTGCCCTCATTACCTATTAACACATAGCAACGCGCGCCTTAGATAGTTCGCGTTGCTCTATAGTGTTATACAACGCGCGTCTTTAGACAGTTCGCGTTGCTCTATAGTGTTATACAACGCGCGTCTTTAGACAGTTCGCGTTGCTCTATAGTGTTATACAACGCGCGTCTTTAGACAGGTCGCGTTGCTCTATAGTGTTAACTATCCTTGTATAGATCCTCTACTGTAGGTACAGTAAATATTTCAAAAAGAGTTTGTGAACTCTATGTTTAATTTCTTTTTCAGAATATTGATGACATTTGAATAATGACATTATAAACACGATATCTACGTCTACAACATAAATTGTGTGTTTGTACGTAAATTGTTTATACTGGAGAATAATCTAAAATATGGACTATTTGTTTACCATTTCCTATGAAATAGCTATCTTTGAAATATTACACCTACCTAAAGTAATCTGCTGAAAGCGTTGTTCACTTTTTAAAGAACAAATATTTACGATGAAAGTCGAAAAATAAGTCAGTATGTGACCCGTATAATGTTCAATCATGGCGACACGAAATTAATTTCATTGAGCAACATTTGATTGTGCTGTACCTCCTAAAGTATTCATTTAATTTGCATGGTGTAAAGGGAATGAATGATCTTGATGAAATGGTCAAATTAACTAACGTATTTAAATTGTAAAGGATACCTTATTACCGAATATATAAGACAAAGTCGCTAAAAAACACGTTTGTTGTATGAAAGCCCCCCTTAAATATTATTATGTTTTTGTTTTCAGTATTTGTTGTTATAGCGGCAACAATAACACATAATCTGTGAAAATTTAACTCTCTAGCTATCACCGTTCATGAGATACAGCCTCCTGACGGACAGACAGACAGACAGACAGACGGACAGCGAAGTCTCATGAATTGGGTCCCGTTCTTTACCCTTTTGGTACGGAACCCTAAAAAAGATGACTCACGCTACGCAGTGCCGGGTCCGAGCCGAGTGCCGGCCGCAGCAAGGTCAATATTATATATATTTTGTGTGAACAAACTCACGTTAAACCATAGATTTAGAATTTTTCGCGCTAAATCTACGCGTTAAACCGAGCGGCAACTGAGTGACAGCCGAACTACGGAAAGCGCTCATAAACAACTCGGTCCCGCCTCGGCTCGGCCACGGCCCGTTGCATGAATACAGTGCCACCGAGCTTCGCCCGAGCAGTCGTGAATGCAACCGGCTCGGTGACCGTGCTACGGCCGACACTCGGCTCGGACCCGGCACGGTCTAGCGTGAGTCATCCTTTAGAATGCTTGCTGATCTCTAAACTACTGGACGAATTTGATCCAAATATTTCACAAATATGAATAACAATATTCAATGTGCAGTATTGACTTTTCCATAATTTGTATGTATAAAGAATTTGATTGACATTAATCAAAACATTGACAACATCTTTCTCAAATCTGATTGAGTTTTTAAACATGACATGTGTTAAAATAAAAAGTAAATTAAATCAAAAGAGTCCTCTCATCACTAAGAAGTATTGATACAAATTCGAATCGAAACCCCCCGAAGAAAACAATTGTTACCCCCTTTTAGCCTGTTCTGGAATGAATTTCAATAAAATACGAAACACATCTTCCATCAATTATGTTAGAGATGATTTATGCAAAATTTTGAAGAAGATCCGACCAAGGAATCCTGTGGTCCCATACAAACTTTGTAACCCTTTTCCAACTCACGCTTGACCGATTTCTCAAATTTCTCAATTTTTCGGTAATCTACATATAACACCCGATCTGTGTGCCAAATTTCATAACGCTAGGACAATTGGAAGTGGCCTAGAGGTTTTGATGACCGGTCAGTGAGTGAGTGAGTCAGTCAGTGCCAAAATTAGCTATATTCACAGGGTCATATTTCAGGATCTACTAAAGCTACATCTATGAAATTTGGTACACTGCCTTAGTACTAGTATATGATTATGTTCGTACAATTTTATTTCTGTACTTGCAATAGGCACTGAGCTACAGGGGGGTCAAAAGTGGGTCGAAGCGGTTCGTGTAAATAGAGTACGGCATGCGCTCGGCCTGTTGCTGGAACTTGGCCTGCGCACTGCCGTGCGCTTAGATACATGACTTCTATAATATTTTACTAGTTGGGGCCCGCGATTCCACCCTGTGGAATATTTTTCCCATATCCTATTCCCATGGGAACTTATTTCTGGGATTAAAAAGTTACGAATGTATTATAACAAATTTCCGCCTGAGTCGTTCAGACGTTAGAGCGAGAAAGAGTAAAATATCCAGAGATCTTAAAATCCTGACATCCAGACACACTCACAGGTATTAAATTACCAGGGTAACTCCTATTAACACCCAGCTGAAACTCTTGTCACAGAAACTTGAAATAGCTCAAAAAAAACCACCCAATAATAGACTTTCGAAATTTTCACCCCGATGTGGAGTAGAAAATTGAATTTCGTGGTCAAGGCTTCGATCAAGAATAACCACTGATCGAAGGGTCAAGGTCGTCAAAATCGTCGCTTCATAAAGATTAAGCGAAATATTTCCTTACCTATACATTTTTGTAAGATGATAAAACTCAAACATTTTATTATCAAATACGGCAATATATTTATTTACTGTGATCTTATGTTTGTCATGATAAGAGATAAATTGGTTGGCTTGTTAATCACAACAACGTTACATGTTTCTGTTAGATCTCAAAATATAATAAACTATATAAATTTTGGTTTTTTGGTACCCCGAGTACGGTACGGAACCCTGAAAAACCCCTGTGGCATTGTGCCCAAAAGACCAGCAACATTCCCCCTTTGATTATCAACCTTTGCGCTCGATAAGCCTAATTCGCAATATGCCTGATGTGAGAGAAAAAACTGCTGGCCCTTGGGTCACCAGTCGACTCTACTTGACTCAAAAATCAATTCATAAATTAGCGCGCAATATGCACAAGAAAACATACAGTTACATCCCTTTGGAAAGTCGGTTTAAAATAATTGTAGGTACTTTCGACGCAAAATGGCCTTGTCAATGTCCTCAAAATCCAAGAAGTGTAATAAATGTGTACCAATGCTTTACTTCGACCAGGCTACTCACTGGGGGCGTAGCTCAGATGGTAGAGCGCTCGCTTAGCATGCGAGAGGTACCGGGATCGATACCCGGCGCCTCCAAAATCATTTTTTGGTTTTTATATTTCTTAATTTTAATACTACTGTGTCATGACCATTTTAGGTATTTTTAGGTTCGACTCTAGCATAAAGATTTTGTGTTCTTAAAGTTTTTTCAGGGATCCGTGCTTCAAAACAAAAATTGAACTCTTAAAATTACTTTTATCGTCTGTCCGTACTTTTTATCTAATATTAAGACTTTTTATCTTAAGAACGCGTGAACGTATCGTGTTGAAATTAAAACCATACACTTCGCTCTACGGTCTACGCCCCCCCCCCCCCCCCCCCCTTGGGATATAGAGTAAGTAAACTGTAAAAGTAACGCGTTGCTTTATGCCTTGGAACTGTAAAAAATATACTTTTAAATTAATGGAGAAAAGCTACGTTATGTCTCACAAACCGTATATTTTCGACACTTGCCAGATTTCATAGTTCTAGCTGTATTAATTTTGTTCCCCATGAGAGTGTCAAAATATAGGTACGTTTTTGTGACCTATGCGGCCGTAACTTTTTCTGCGAAAACTTTAAAGTTTCATTTGCTTCAAAAAATGAAATTTTTAGGGTATCAAGTTGAAATTCACACCTATATTGAGGGAGACTATAAATAAATAAGGTGTGATTTTCAACTCGATGCCTTTACATGTTCAAAAGATAAAGAATCTTGCTTGACAGACAGACGGACGATAAAACGATCCTTTATGGCAATGATTACGTTTTTTTTTTCTTTTTGAGCTACAGAACCCTGAAGACTCATTCTAATCATTTCTAATAACATCTAAACTAATAACATCGTAAAATATATACTCTTTATTATTTTACAGTGCGTAAGCTAAAACTACGAGACTCGATTCCTAAACAATTTAAGATTATGTAGGTACAAACTTTGTACGGAACCCTTGGTGGCCGAATCCGACTCGCATATATGTTAGGTTTTTCACTTTGCTTCAGTGTAGCAAATGAGTTGTAGGGTGAAACAAGAAAATGATAACATATTAAAATACATTTTAATTTTAAAAAATAACAATTATTTTAGTTTAGGTACATACATGTATAGTATACGGCGATAAAGAACGTCATTTAAGTTTTAAAATGCAGATATTCCTGTGATAGCTTTACCTAATATAAGAGCGTGTATATCGTGAGTACCTTCATAAGTGTTGACGGCTTCTAAATTCATTACATGCCTGATAATATGATATTCATCTGAGACACCATTACCGCCCAGCATGTCTCTTGCATTTCTTGCAATTTCTAAAGCTTTACCACAGTTATTTCGTTTTAGTATAGAAATCATTTCAGGGGACACTTTATCCTCTTCCTTCAGACGCCCAACTCTCAAACAAGCTTGATATCCAATGCTTATCTCAGTCAACATGTCAGCCAGTTTCTTTTGCACAAGTTGGTTGGAGGCGAGCGGTCGCCCGAATTGTTTCCTATCTAATGTGTACTGTCGGGCAATCCGCAAACATGTTTCAGCTGCACCGAGAGCGCCCCAAGCGATCCCGTATCGCGCGTTATTGAGACATCCGAATGGCCCCTTCATGCCTACTACGTTAGGCAATAAATTGTCCTCCGGTATAACGACTTCGTCTAGCAATATCATGCCAGTAGCCGACGCTCGCAGAGAAAATTTTCCCTGAATTTTTGGTGTATCGAGCCCTTTTTTAACTTGTGACCGTTCAACAATAAAGCCTTGTACTTTACCTTCGTCGTTCTTAGCCCATATGATGAGAATATCTGCGATGGGTGAGTTTGTAATCCACGTTTTAGATCCTGTCAAGACATACGTTTTGTTCTTGGCATCATACCTGGCTTTTGTTACTAGGCCACCAGCGTCACTTCCGAAATTAGGTTCAGTCAATCCAAAACAGCCTATTAATTCTCCTTTAGCCATTTTAGGTAGAAATCTTTGTTTTTGTTCCTCACTTCCAAAATTGTGTATAGCGCCCATAGCCAAACTGCTTTGAACACTCATTGCAGATCTAAACGCTGAATCAATTGCATCCAGTTCTCTCGTCATTAATCCATATGTGACATAGCCGACACCCGCGCAACCGTATCCTTTAATCGTACATCCGAGAGCTCCCATTTCGCCGAGCTCCTTGTAAATTAATTTATCAAAGACTTCATTTCTGTTCGCTTCGATTACTCTTGGTAATAATTTTTCGTTACAATAAGCTTTGAACGAGTCCCGAATCGCCTTCTCGTCGTCATGTAGTTGACCTTCTAAATGCAGTGGATCTTCCCAGTTAAATGTTACCTTAGCGTTTTTCGAGCATGTTGTCGATAATGTTCTTATATTTAAACCAGGTTTACAGAAAGATAACAATTTAGTAGTCACTGACACAACCATTGTTATTGTTATATCAAACTTAAATGATTAAATGGCACATTCACTTCACTATCTGTTGTTTACCGTGCGTTGTTTATCTACTGTACTGATACTGGTTCAATAAAACATCGCAACAACTTCATTCATATAAAATCTTCACTTAGTTGCGTTGAAAAATATGGTATCTTGCTAGAAACAAACAATTATGTTTGAAATATTCTTATTCTAAAAAATTCACAACGTAACCTCTATACTATGTAATGTTCCGAGTCTCCAATTGACATACAACTAATCATTACACAACATTCTGTGACTATCTTCATGCTATTGAACTTCACAACTTGACGTCAGCGTGTCGTGTAGACGATCGACCAACCCAGAATAATGTTACATAATATGAGTTATTTTTGGTAGACTTTCATACTATTTACGACTTTATGTCTAGGGCGATACGGTCGCGATCGTTAGAGGGAATTATCGCATCGGTGCTTTCCATATACTTTTATGTAAACTCACAAACTGGTTGATAAAGGGATCACCACTGTGTGTTGTAATACCTAGATATTTATCTTAGTAATATAAATTAGGTGAAATTTCTACGGCTTCTCTGTTAATTTTTGTAGAGCGCCTTACGAAACCGTATAGCAAAATTCGTTCGAATGAAAATTTGCCACGATATTTTTATATCACAGATTTTTTGTATCACTTATTTAACTGCTTCGATGACTCGGGTAGTGCATTTATGCAATCACAGATATACTAATTAATTAATGTTGAACGATGAACTGATTTACCTATTAATAAATCAAGTAAGATTAAAATTTATTTATTTTTAAGTCGGTTTTACGGTCAACATTAATTAATTAGTTCATCTTTTAGTCCCCGTTCCAATTAAACAAAGTTGACATTAACATCCGTCCAAACTTTTTACATTCGTTTGGAATAAGCTGAAATGTCGAGCAAGTTAAAATCCTGTCAAAAAATACAGGAACATTTCCGTAGCTAGACTATTGTAATAGTTTTACAACGGAGTGCAGTCAGTATCCTAATGACTGCACTCCACGGTAGGTATTTAAATACTCCAAGTAACCCCGAAGTAACTGTATTATTTTTATTTTATTTTTATGCAGATATACATAGAAGATCTAGATTCGTAGTGAATTTATTTGGATTATAATAGATGTACAATGTTTTTTTTTAACGTGAGGGAAAATCGACGACGTACAATGGTCTTCAAAACCTCATTTTATTACTTTTCTAAGGATTTAAGCAGAACAAAATCAAATTTGAAGTAAATAAGAAGAGCTCTTGCTGCTGCTTGCTCAGTGTTCTATACTTATCTTAAAATGCTAAGTGTACATAGCATACCATAACATAGCATCTTATGATACAGTCAGTCTATTAATAGTTACTGCTGTAAGTATGTACCCAGTTGAGGATAATGCCTCTCATCCTCGATCTTTGTGTCCAGTCAGCACTTTATATTGCTCGTAGTATGCTATTGTAGAGAAAGAGCACATTTCAAATTCATTATCGCGACAGTTGTCCTCCAATTTAAAAATTGAGTCCTCGAATCTAATTTTTATTTAAAACTCTGCGTCAAAAAATTGTTTTGGGTATCACGTTAAGCCATTAGTTCCGGTTGCCCATAACACGGTAGTGGTTAAATCAAGTTGAAATCCCACACAACCTGCGCCTGTCCGTGTCAGTACGGCAAGTCTCAAACCTATAACACGTGACACAATATATTATCAATATAATAGTAGGCGCACTAGATGCGTCTGCTTTCGTCTGGACTAGGTAGAGTTCTACTTCTAAGTAATGTATCACGATTTACCAGTCAGCTTACCTTGTGAAAACTGTGAAACACTAGTATACCTGCATAACCTTTACAACAATTCGATCAACACGCTATGTTATAAAATAGCGAAAGGTCGCTCTACAAAATATATTTGTAAGTAATTAAATTTGGATAACGGTATATTTCTTTTTTCTATTAAGCAAGGTCCGAACTTTTTTCTAATATATTACGTAGGTATTTACTATTAAAATATACTTGCTCTGAGTAATATTTATGTGGTGTAGTGGGGCCCTACCAACACCATCGGGCCCAAGTCAACCTCACGTGCAAGCTCGTGCACCTGCTGAACAACGGACGAGGCTCTGACGGCGGCGGTCCATTTCAACACGGCGATGGGCTCACCACCTGTCACGTGGGACCAAATTGTACACGGTGAAATGTGGGCCGGTATAGGCCTCTGCCTACCCCTTCGGGGATAAAGGCGTGAGTATATGTATGTATGTATGTATGTATGTATGCTCTGAGTAATATTTATTAACCATTAAGCGCAAATAAAACATATTTTTTTAAGTTACGGGTAACCAGTGAGCTGCTATAGGGTTACTCAAAAACATCTGAAATTTCTAGAAGAATTTGTAATCCAGCATTGTATTACCTACATAGAGCAGTGACCCAGGATTATGAGAATTGAAGAGGTTACCCTGTAGAGATAACAGCAATCTTTCCACCAGATTCCAAAAATATTTCATTTCAGTACTTAATAAGACATAAAAAACTACAAAAATGCAAGTAGCAAGATAGCTTTAATCCTGTGGCTTTGAAGATGTTTGAACTGTCGCTATATCCCCTCTAGGTGAAAGTTATTAAAAATCTTTTGGGTCAAGTGTTGAAATTGAGCCAAATATAGTTTGCAGATTATGTAATGACAGTTAAAGGTTTACATCTGCACTTTGTTAAATTTACTTGTCACGATATTTTTCCGGGATGAATTTCGAAAGTAACTATCCGATTACCTATAATGTCCTTTGGTTCCAATATGAGAAATACGACAGTTTTATTTAAGTTTTTTTAAATTATTTTTCTATGATAATTTTATATGGCAGGACAAAGGTTGTCAGTTCAGCTAGTATAATACTGTAAAGATAAATTGTTAAACTCCCAATTGAGTCAGATTCGTGGGAATTTCGATCCCAATGTAAAACAAAGGGGTGTTGTGCTCAATACAATTTTGCTACGTGGTGATCTGAGCCAATGTCGTCCATTCGTGTCAATGACAAACGCGCAATTGAAAAGCTGAAAATGTGACAAAGGGAAATATAAATTCATTTCGGTTTTTGACAACTTTTTTGAACTGTTTGTGATCTAAGAATAATGACATTATAGTAACAAATTGTATAGCTGAAAATAGATAACATAATAGGTACATACGAGTAAATAAGGAATTTACATACATAGGCGTACCATACTTGCATTTGTCCCCCGAAACGTGGCAAATGAAATTGCAGTGCCAAAATTGACAAGCGTGTGTAGTAAAAAAAAAATCCTTCAGCTAGCTTGTGCAAAGGGGGTCCTTTCTATCATTCAAATCAGCTATCACATACAGACCACCACATAGTTTGAAGGTACCCAAAATACATTAATTTAAACTATCGGTGATCAAATCAAATGTTGTGGCATTCTTATGTTTGTTTCTTAAATTTTACCTCAATGTTAAGACAGCTAACGTTCTTTGATTAAATAGTGACATTTTTAGATTCCTTAAAGTGAAATGTATCGCCGACAATATCTTCAAACAATTGCATAATACAAAGCACTAACTGAAGCAATGCGACGACGCGACGCGACGTTCCAAAATTAGAACCCCAGAATATCTCCACAAACATAAATGGAATAGTCGTGTACTTTGAGAACCTAGAAATTGAAGATAATCTAGGTAGGTACAGTCTAAGTCGCTGTATGAAATTGGTTTCACTGTTGGTGTTAAGCGATTTACAAGTAGATAAAAATAAAAGGCATTTACAAAAGAGGATAGATATAAAGAAATATGAAAAGCTTTCTCTATACAGAAATAAGTCAACATTATTCATTTGAGAGTTAATACTGGTTGCCACCAAAGCCTTTGCTTTACATTCTCCGTGTTATTTACTCTTCTTTACTCGAACTTTATTATATCTTACCTTTACCTTTGAATGATGTATTACACAATTCGTCTTCAGCCATGATAAGCCACGAAGATTTGGATTTGCTTCTTTTGCAGCACCCTGATGGAGTCGGCATTCACCAGACTTTCTCTAATACGTATTCTTAGTGTGAAGGTGGCGTCAAGAGCAGAAGGAACCGACGTGCATGCATGAAAAGAAAAATGAAAGTTGAAGAAGCAAGTGAGGTGTGTATGGACCGTGCCGTGTGGCGCTCGGTTCTTTCTGCCTACCCCGCAAGGGATTTGTCGTGAAGGTAGAAATAGGTAGATAGATAATATTCTTAGAATGTAACCTTATCAGCTAAAGCAAATTAAAGCATTGCCAAATTTCTTGCAACTTCTCCGCAATCAAACAGACACAAAGGCGAACGCCACCTATGGTAGATTGGTAGCGTTCGCCTTTGTGTCCGTGGTATAGTTTTTCTCAGCATTATGCAGCTCCTGTTCTCGCTATATCAGCACTGATTAGTTTTTAAGATTAGCATCTGTACAATATGTACGTCCAATAATGATATTAAAAGGATACATAAGTTTACATGAGAACAATTCATAGAGTGCAGAATAAAGCAGAATTAGCTTGTAATATTTACATTGGAAGAGTGACAGCCATGTTGCCAATTCTTTAGTATCTAATTATTTTTAAGATGTAAAAAGACATATCAAAGTTCTTTTAGAAATGCATTTACTCGACCCATACACAAATTCGTTCGCAGAGATCACACTTCATTACCATACCAGAGATTATAATTCAAAGGTTTTGGAATAGGAAAAGTTTCAATAGAATTAATTTGATCTCAAAATCATCAACCCTATCCATTTACATAAGTACTTAGTAACCATGATAGTTGAAGTTAGTTAACATTTGAATAATAAAACGAAAGTCTAGTTTTGCAGTTTGTTAAATATTAAACGATGTAAGCTATCATCGTCACGTGGTTTCAGTTCGCCGGTTTTCAGCTGCTTCTTTAATCAGATTTACCCACACCGCTACAGACATAGTTAGGCTTTGATTCCTGGTGTACGCCTGTAACAGACAAAGCCGACAATACCCACTAGATAATTCTTAATATTTGCTCTGTCATGAAAGTTTTGAAGACCCCCATCAAAGCCTTATTTGGGAGCTTCAAATTTTTATAAAGGGACATAAATTATTATAATGCACAACTCAAAACTAAGTATGTGAGTTTATGATGAAGTAGGTACAAGTTTTAATGTAAGATCGCTGATCCTACAAAAATTGTATAATAGAAACCAGACTCACTTGATGCCTTTACAAGATTGATTTATGTGGATGACACTGATAGCGTTCAACAAAATCAACAAAAAATAACAGGGTATATTGTCATCAATCACAATGCTAATATCATGACCACACCCCGTCTTGTCAAAATTGCTATATCGCGAGACTAATACAATATGTATGATTAGCAGCAAGAGATTGCGGTGCAACTCCGCTTAATTTTATAATTTAAAATAGATAGGGATACATAACATGTTTATAATAATAATTAGGTATATTCCAAGTATTCTGGAAGCAGAAGGAAGATGCGTAATGAACTGCTTTCATGGTTACAGAAAAAATATCAGAAAAACACCTACACGGTTACAGTTAAGACTTTATAGGTTCTTTCTCTCAAAATCCATACTCCTTCAATCAACAATTATACGTATGTATATTGTTGATCGAAGCTATACTTATAGTTGTGATACATTACAAACAGGTACTACTTATTTGTATAGATAGAGCATGCAAATGAGGTATTTGACAAGTGACCCGCTTGTAGGTGAGTTTGAGTGAAAATATTGTTATAGTCGATTTCGATGGTAAAACTTAATTATCAAGAGATACCGTAACAAAATATTTTATAATGATATTGCTGTATTTGATTATAATTTTTCACGAATCTTCGCATGTCAAATTGTCTTTTCATTTGTGAAGAACAGTGTCCTTTTCATGATTTGTTAAATTGTACCTTGTACAAGTATACACTGATATAGAACCTAATCTATATCTACAACAGCGACAACAAGTAAAATATTCATAATCTATTATTATCTCAATCGTATTCATTACTCTACTCTACATTACCTTGTCAGCTTTCATTTTGTATCGTTGAAGTCTCCCAAGAATTCGGTCCCTACCTAATAAAGCCCGTATTATTATGTTCGTAGACAAAAGGGACAAAAACTCGAGTTGTTGCCAAATTCCCATTATTCTTGCATAGTAATTTTCGGCTCCCGAAACACAAACTCGAAACAAATTAACGTTAAAACAAATTTCAATTGAAGCCATTACTTTGAACTTCATAAGTTTGTAATTTAATGTAAAATTTTGTTACGGCGAAACTTTAACAATGAAACCCGTTTGACATTTTCAACGTTAATATGATATACTCTTGTATTTGGTTTGTTTATTGTTTGTGTGTTTAGTAATAAATAAATAAATTATAGACTATAAAGACCTTTCTTTTTCTTCCTAGACCTTTATAAAGTGGTACGGTAAAAAAAGTAAATTTTGTAGATTTCATATGTTTAACGTTGTCTTTCTGTAAATTTTTTTCGTGGAGATGGTTTGCTACCATGCTATTCTCTGAGGAAGGATTCTCTGTTATAGGATTCCCAGCCCTATATAGGGGGCACTACCTGGGCAGTAAATAGAGAGTTTAATTTACTGCAACCGGGGATGTGACGCTTCTCGGAAGGCCCTCAGAGCTTTGAAAAGCATTTCTACCCGCGTTCTACTCTCAAGCAAGAGTGAGCGAACGTCAAAAGACACCCCTAGAGCATGTCTTTTACTCACGGCATCATTGTGATATGAGCCGTTTTTAAATTATACATTTATTACAAAATAATATACAATAATAAATACCACTATCAAATAAAATCTTTTTAAATGTCGAATTAGGTTTGCAGTTTATTCCGTACATTATACCAAGTTCTGGTAGTTCGTGTATACAAAGGCTTTTTGTCTGTACTAGCCGCAGCCTGCAAAAAGTTTATATGCAACGTAGCATTCAGACGCGAGGCATAAAAACGTATCACGGATGTTGAGCGTACTGTTATATTAGCAATGTAAATGAAATGTATGCATTGTCATGGTGCTGTCTCATTTACATTATGATGTAATATAATAAAGTTCAGAATTACAAAGCAATGAGATTACTAGGCTTTTCGGATAAGTGTGATTTTTGTATTAATAGTCGTGTGTAAATGAACTTACCTGATCCATCGTTTAAATATTTCTCTTGATTGTATATCTACTAGCGGATTATAACGACTGTTGTTTCCGTTCTCGTGGGATACGGGTACACGAGTAGTTCGAAATTCGATGTATACTCTTATTTCAAGCAGCCTATAAAGTCGAGAACGGGGGACCGATTTTCCCCCTCGTAAAGTGCGGCCTATGTCATCCGGCAATAGTAGTTTTTTAATCTATTCTATACTAATATTATAAAGAAGTAAAGTTTGTGTGTTTGTATATTTGTTAAATTGTAAGGGGTAATCTCGGGATCTACTGGGCCGATTTTAAAAATTCTCTCACCAATAGAAAGCTACGTTATATAGCATCACGCTACAACGAATAGGAGCGGAGCAGTAATAGTATATTATGTTGATAACTCTTTCATAAACGAAATTGTTCTTAAAAATAATGCGACGGGAATACACGCGACGAGAAACCTTTCTCTCTCTCTCTCTCTCTCTCTCTCTCTCTCTCTCATGTAGTATTGAATATTAACGACGAGACGCTACGGGATTAAACGCAACGCGACGGGAGTAAATGCGACGAGAACAGGTAATACTCTCTCTTATATGGCGCAAACGAAGTTGCGCGGGTCAGCTAGTAGTAAAATAATTTTGAAATGCTTTCGAAGTCTACTCATTGCAAGCAGGCTATGCCTATAATATACTTATGGAATTAGCAGTAGAGTATTATAAGAGCCTATTCAAAGCAAACTAACGATCAAATCTCTCCTCTTTATAATATTAATGTAGATAATAATATGGAAAAAATCTACTGACATTTACTCATAGAATAGATACATCTTACTTAATATTATAAAGGCGAAAGTTTGGTGGTGGGTCTAGACGTAGACACTCTCTCGCTCGAGACCATGGTGCGAGCCATGCTCTCCGGCGGGAGTAAGTGGGGCTGCGCCGCCTCTTTCTGCGAGCAGGTCATGCTCGTGAAAGAGACGGCGGGGCGGGAACGGGAGCGATCTCTCCCACCCGAGTTTCGAAGTCGGTGGCTTGGGCGCCGCCGACGTGTCTTCGCTGAGGAGCAACCGACGTATCTTCGCCGAGGACTATCGGCCTCCATGACCGGGGCCTGAGGACGGTGAGAGGGCGGCTCACTGTCCTTACAGAAGCAGGCCCATGACGGCAGCGTGACGTGAGGAACTCACGCACGCCCCCCCTTAGAAGCGGGATCACACCCGAAACCCCCCAAAGACGAGGGATAGCACCCGAACCATCCCCAGGGCGAGGCCGCCAGGCCGTGGGTCTGTTGGGAGTCCTGGGACATCCTTACGAGGGCTTACCCGGGGCTCCCAACCATAGGCTGTTGGGCGTTACGTGAGGTTTTTTAGTCGGTAGAAGTCCGGCATAACATGCATGAGGATTTTCCCTCAAAAAAGGCGAAAGTTTGTTCGTGTGGATGTTTGTTACTCTTTCACGCTTAACGGCTGAACGGATCAGGCCGAAACTTGGGACAGGGATAGATTATGGTCAGGAATAACACATAGGCTACTTTTTTCCCGGGAATAAGTTTCCACGGGAAGCGGGAAGGGAAACAAATTTTACGCGGGCGAAGATGCGGGCATTAGCTAGTAATTTAATAAAAATGAAATGGACATTTAAGGGGGGGCTCTCATATGGCAAAAGTGATTTTTTTTTTCGTTTTTTTGGCAAGGAAACCCTCCGTGCGCGAGTACGACTCGCACTTGGCCGGTTTTTTACTAATCTTATTCTTATGAAAACTCACTCACTTGTACTATTCCACTATTTTTATTATAATTTTAATAATACCTAACCGGTTTCGCTATTATAGCATTCTCAAAGGTGTTTACACTAACTTTCGACATAAGTAATGATACTTTTAACCATTTGTTGTTGTGCACAAATGGTTAATAGATGTTAATAGTACAAGTGAGTGAGTTTTCATAATGTATAACAAGTTCCATCAAGTGCCAACAATCAAAAGTATAAAGGATAATCTTATTCTCATGGGAGTCATATAGTATTTTTGTGCATTTAACCAAACAAGCCACGGGAATGTATATTTACACGTCGGTCTGTCTATTCGCGATAAACCCAAAAAATATTGATCTGTTAGGGTTTCGTAGCCAAATGGCAAAAACGGAACCCTTATAGATTAGTCTTGTCTGTCTGTCTGTCTGTCTGTCCGTCCGTGTGTCACAGCCACTTTTCTCCGAAACTATAAGGCCTATGGTATTGAAACTCGGTAATTAGATGTATTCTGTGAACCGCATTAAGATTCGTATTATAAAACTATAAAAAAAGCAGTAAATTTTGGGGGTCCCTATACTCAGAACTGAAACTCAATTTTTTTTTTATCAAACCGATAAGTGTGGGTTATCCTATAGATGGGTCTTCAAAAATGCTGTTGAGGTTTCTGACATCATTTTTTTCGAAAGTGAATAGTTTGCGCAAGAGACACTTCCAAAGTAGAAAAACTGTGTCCCCCCCCCCCTCTAACTTCTGAACTAAGTGAATGATAAATCTAAAAAGAATATATGATGTACATTGCCATAAAAACTACCAACGCAAATTGGTTTGAACGAGATAGAGCTGGTAGTTTTTTTTTAATACGTCATAAACCGCAATTTTCGGTTAGAAAAATCACTACCACTGCGAAAGTGTTAAAACATCAATCAAAGTTACAACGAACTATAAGAACTTTTATATTATGTTACTTGCTGCTACGAAACCCTTCCTGGGCGAGTCCAACTCGCACTTGGCCGGTTTTATTTACTAATCTTATTCTCATGGGCGTCGTATAGTATTTTTGTGCATTTAACCAAACAAGCGAGCGGAGCCCCGGGAATGTATCGTCCACGTTCGGTATACACGTTCAGTCTGTCTATTCGCGATGTTGGAGACCTTCGATGTTAGAAATTAAAGAGTGGACTGTATAAATAATCGGTCTAATTCGTAATAAAAAGAAATACAATATTGTAGGCGCGAGTGTCGCGGGCGGTGTCCCTGCGCAAAGGTATCGGAGACGAGTGCCCCCCCGCACCCTCTCCGCCTCCGGTCTCGTCCTAGTGTGGCGCTCGTGCGCCGACATGCTGCCCCGGTTGAAGTACCCTGGTGCTTCAATTAAGTGGTAGAGGACAAATATTGTTGAAGCCTCTTACCACGGTTCCAGTCTTCATCTTTACCTCTACAACGCGTGTGACGCCATCGCTGCCTTCGTGCACCTTAACAATGCGACCCAACGGCCACAGCAGAGCGGGCAGTGCTTTGTCCTTCACAAGCACAAGTGACCCTGTTTGTAGAGTACCCGTAGACGTCGGCCACTTTGTCTTCTGCTGTAGTATACAAATATACTCATTAGTAAAGCGCTTCAAGAAGTGCTGCCGGAGAAGTTCTATGCGCTGGTAGCGTTGCAGGTGAGTGATGTCGCCGTTAGTGACCTGAGGGTGAGGAACAGACATGAGTGTTCGTCCGATCAAGAAGTGAGCAGGTGTAAGGGCTGTCAAATCTAAGGGATCAGAGGAAGCTGGGGTAAGGGGTCGAGAATTGAGAATAGCCTCAATTTGACACAAACAAGTAGCCATTTCTTCGTATGTCAAATGAGTAAGAGAAAGAACTTTCTTAAGTAATCCCTTCGTACTTGTAACGGCTGCCTCTGCAATCCCGTTAAAGTGAGGGGAGTAGGCAGGAGTGAAATGGAATACGATACCTTCTTCCGCTAAGTCTGACACAACATTTGAATTAGAAAGGAAGTCGTTGATTTCGTTGGAAGCCCCAACGAAATTTGTTCCATTATCGGACCACACACTGCGAGGTTTGCCTCGACGGGACGCAAACCTTTTGAAGGCTGCCATATACGCCTCTGCGGTTAAGGCTGGAACGAGTTCAATGTGAATAGCTTTAACAGCAAGGCACACAAAAATGCACAGGTACGTCTTAATTAGTCTACAACCGCGTCCATTGCGGTCAGCGATCAAAATTGGCCCAGCGTAGTCGACACTACAATTCAAGAAGGGAAACTGAAGGTCTGTTCGAGCTGCCGGTAATTGTCCCATAATAGGTTGAACGTTTTCAGCCCTATATCTGAAGCATTTCAAACACTTCTTGACTGTAAGTTTGGATAAGTTTCTGCCACCTAGAGGCCAGTACCGCTGGCGTATAGTCGCTAATAAAAGCTGCGGGCCTGCATGTAAAAGCTTATAATGATTGAACTGAAATAGTAATTTAGTTAATGTATGTTTACTACAAAGTAGTATGGGATGTTTTATGTCGTAGTCATAGGGGGAGTTGCTGAGTCTACCACCTACGCGTAAAATGTCATTCTGATCCAGGAACGGAGTTAACGAAATAAGGCGGTTACCTCGTGGCAGAGACTTACCCGATTTCAATAAAGAGTACTCCTCTGGGAACATTTGGAGTTGAGCTACATGTAAGATATAATCTAAAGAGCTTTTTAACTCATCTGATGATAAAAAGCTACTACGTCTACTTTGTTTATGTTTAAAATTGTTAATAGCTCTAAGTACGTATGCGACTACTCTAATTAAGCGATTAAAATTAGAATACTTAGTAATGAGGTATTGTATGATAGAACTACTACTAAGCTCGCTACTATCAACTACATGGCATACTACTTCAGGCAGATCCTGTTTCGCAACATAGTTCGGTATTTGTGGCCAATAATCTTCTGATTTTAACAGATAAGTAGGGCCAGACCACCACAATAAACTGGTGCTGATAGCATCAGCCTTCAGCCCACGCGAAACAAGATCAGCCGGGTTTTCCTTGGTCGGCACGTAGCTCCACACACAGTTAACAGTAGACTCCTGAATTTCATTGACTCTGTTACGTACGAAAGGTTTCAGTTGGTTTGAAGTTGCTGACAGCCATGAAAGTACTATAGTGGAGTCGCACCACATGTAAATTTTATCAATTCGCATTGTAAGAGAGTCACGAACCTTAGTACACAGTCTTGTAGCTAGTAACGCACCGCACAGTTCGAGTCTCGGTATTGTAGTAGGCTTAATTGGGGCTATGCGATTTTTAGAAGTTAAAAGTTTAACAGAAATAGTTCCTGACTCATCAACTGAACGAATGTATAGACACGCCCCATAAGCTTTTTCTGAAGCGTCGCAAAATACGTGAATTTCGTTGCTTATGGAGTCACTACATGATATAAATCTAGGTACCTTTAGCTGGTTGAGGGCAGGTAAAGTGGCTACAAATGAAGACCAAAGCTCCTTTACCTCGCTAGAAACCTCATCATCCCAATCATATTTATCTGACCAAAGTCGTTGCATAATTATTTTGACCTCAACGACACAGGGTCCTACTAGGCCTAGAGGGTCAAAAATTTGGCTTATGACTGATAGAATGTGACGTTTCGTAATCTTTTTGAAATTTTTGTCTATATTTATAGAAAATGAAAGTGAGTCAGAATTACATAGCCAATGAACACCTAGTGTTTTGGATGGAGCATTAACGTTATCGCTATTAAAATCTAATAAATTATTTGAAGTATGTATGTCAGTATTGTCTGTTATTTCTCTTAAAATACTTATATCATTGGATTTAAACTTACGCAAACAAAATTTAGCAGATGAGAGCTTATCAATGACACCTCGACATAGCTTGATTGTATTAGGTATTGTGTCTGATCCCCCAAGATAATCATCCACATAGAAGTCGTGTTGGATGGCACGCTTAACGTCATGGTCAGATGATGTGGAGGATAGATCGCTCAGACATTTTGTAGCTAAGTATGGTGAGCAGGCTTGGCCATAGGTCACCGTATTAAGAAAGTAAACTTTAAGAGGTTCTTTTGGGTTGTAACGAAAAACAATACATTGTAATGGCCTTTGTGAAGGATTGATATCTATGGCCCTATACATTTTTTCGATATCGCCTGATATCGCGTACTTATGTTGACGAAAGCGCAATAGAATGGAGTATAGGTCGTCTTGGACCACAGGGCCTACCATTTGAATGGCATTTAACGAGACGCCTGTAGTGGAAGGTGCAGAAGCGTCAAATACAGTTCTTTGTTTAGTACTTACACTCAATTCACGGGTAATTCCGTGGTGGGGTAAGAAGTAATGAACCTTATGGTTGGAAGCTTTTGTGAACTGAGAAACTGTACCTTGTTCAGTCATATGGCCTAACTGTTCATACTCCCGCATGAAATCTAGGTAGCGCTGTTTGAAGAGTGAGTCACGCTGAAAGCGTCGTTCAAGAGATAGGAAGCGACTTATTGCCATTTGAAGAGAGTCACCCAACACTTGGGGATCTTTTTTAAGAGGCATCGTGACCACGTAACGCCCATTGTCGGTACGGTAAGTAGTTTCTTTGAAATGCTGTTCACAGGCATTTTCTTCTTTTGTATAAGAATGTTTAGTTGGTACTGAATCGAGTTCCCAAAATCGGTCAATATTCATTTCCTCTTTTACCAGATGGCAAAAGTGGGATGAAATGTGACGACGGTATAGAAGTGAGACGTGACCAGACACAATCCAACCTAACTTAGTCTCATGAAGCTTAGGTAGATTTTTGCCTAAGTCGATAGTACTATGTTCTAGAATGTCCCAGAACTTTTCAGCCCCAAATAAGATGTCAATGACTGACGGAATATTGAAGGTAGGGTCAGCTAGTTGTAATCCCGATGGAAGAGGGATCTGTTTTTTATTAATGAACCGTGATGGCAGCATCTTAGATATTTCAGGCAATATAAGGCAATCTAAGTCAACCGCATAGTCACCGTAATAAGACTCAAGCGTGAGATTACAAGACTGTGTACTATAAGAGGTCTGATTGTTGATACCTGTTACCGTTGTGGAGCCAGCACCGTGTATAGGCAACCCAAGCTTTGACGATAAAGCTTGTGTAACAAAGTTAGCTGTACTACCGTTGTCCAGTAAGATGCGAGCGGAGTGCTTAGTGCCGTCAGCACCATGCACTTTCACCAGAGCTGTGGAAAGTAATACAACAGAATTTGAATAGTTATGTTCCAAATTGGTGGAAAGCACAACG
This sequence comes from Miltochrista miniata, assembly GCA_933228765.1. Lineage (NCBI taxonomy): Eukaryota > Metazoa > Arthropoda > Insecta > Lepidoptera > Erebidae > Miltochrista > Miltochrista miniata. Next base: position 20,607,838 of record OW121757.1, on the reverse strand, counting down.
TTCTCACTATTAGGCATGGGATTGATAGATGAAAGTTTAAGTTCAGGTTCTTGGTGAAGACTTGTGTTGTGACGTGACTTACAGCGTTTACAGTGCGATAGCCTGCAAGTCTTCTCAGTATGGCCTGAACGTAAACAATTTAGACAAAGTTTCAAATGTTTACTTTTTCTAAGCGAGCCTCAATCGGCAAGG